>JBBBDQ010000222.1:6132500-6362500 GCA_037127315.1 Ascarosepion bandense
ATATATATATATTATACTACGTCTATAGCACGACTAGGAGTTTCATGCGTTATGCAGTCATCAGTTGCATATTTCAAACTGACAGTTTATTATATTTGAATTTCAATTCACTCGATGTTCATGGGAATTAAATCTTGTATAGTTAATTTACTGCTTTTTAATAAAAATATTAAATTTTAATTGTTATAAGGTTATATGAAGGTAAAAGTTTTAAATTAAAATTCAAAATTTAAATAAAAAATATATCCAGGGAAAATAATTCAAAGTCATGAAACGTAAAATCCCAATATTCAAATATTTCATGTGAATAAAAAATTTTTAACTTTTAATTGCAATAAAATAAAATACAAAAAAATAACAATTAAAATTAAGAATAAAAAGTAAGATTTAGAATTAAAATCAAAATTTGTAGGTAGTAAAAAATGAAAGGCGTTTAATTCATAATTATTAAAAGTAATATTGCGGGTCGAGGAGAAAAAAGAAAGATAATAAGAAAGAAAGAAAGAAAGAAAGAAAGAAAGAAAGAAAGAAAGAAAGAAAGAAAGAAAAGGGTAAACGTAGAAGAATCTATGTCAATTTAGGTCTAAGAATTTAATATATTCTTTCTACGACAGCATATGGTCATTAAATTAGTTCCTTCTTTCTTTCTTCCTTTCTGTCTTTCTTTTTTCTTTCTTTCTTTCTTTCTTTCTTTTTTTCTTTCTTTAGCTCTCTATCTTTTATAATTTTTAATTTTAATTCTAAAATTTTTAATTTCTAATTTTTTATCCACAAGAAATATTTGAATATTTAACTTTTACGTTCCATGACTTTGACTTTTTCCCTGCATTATTTTTATTTTTAATATTTTGTATTTTTTCTTTTAATTTTATATTTTAAATTTACACTTTAAACTTTTATCAACATGAAAACTTAGAATATTTATATTTTCAATTTTGTTATTAAAAAATGCAGTAAATTAATTTCATAAGATTTAATTCCCATGAACATCGAGAGAATTTAAACTAAAATCTAATATGTAGCTGATGATTGCGTTACGCATGAAACTCTTGCCATATACATAGGATAATACGTATATTTAATAATATATATATGTCTAGAGAGAGAGAGAGAGAGAGATAGAGAGTGAGAGGGATAGAAAGAGAGACAGTTAAGGATATATATTGTTTATATATCAAGATCGATATTGTGGAAAAAATTTTGTGACGCGTTTCGTCTTTAAGACTTCATCAGACTAAATTTGTTATGTTTGTCCGATGACACATGCGCAAGAACGAGGGATACTGGAGTTTTTTTTTGTGTGTTTTTTAATCAATTTGATTTTATTTATATTCTTTTTTATTTTATTTATATTTTTTAATTTTCTTTTCATCACATTTTTAGTAGATATTCTACATTAGAAGTTTCCCAGTAATCATGAAATGTTGTAAGAACCAGCCAATAAATTTATTGTAGATGACATTGTGACCAAAGCACCCTCTAGATATTTTCATAGTGTAATATATTTATGATCAGGCCAGCACTTGATAGATTGCCTTCTACAATATCACTTTTGTTTTCATATAATCTTCATTTAAATTTCTTGAACTTTTTTGTATTTTTGTGACAATTATTAAGGCAATGAAATAAATTCATCCTTTAATTTTTAGCTCTTTTTTGTTTAGTATTGACTTTTATTGCTTTAGATATAGAACTAACAAATTTTGTGTCGAGTTTAGATAAATTCATCTAATTTGTCGTTGTGATTGTTAGATGGTAAAACAATATATTTTTTTTTATTCATTGAGTTTTTTATCTATACAGTGAACGATGGATAACTTGTTCATATTTTACATTTTTAATTGTTTATTTTTTATTTTGCCAGTTGCTCAGTATTATAATTTGGGAACCGTTTGTGAGAAAAAGAGCTCAATGAGTGGAATGAATATATAGAATCTACAGCAAAATTCGCAGCAAACAAGATCGGTTCTCTGTGTATGGCCAGGAAGTTTTTTCTTGTCTTAAACCCTCCTGCATATATATATATATATATATATATATATATATATATATATATATATCATCCGCTCGTGCATTGAATACTGCTGCTATATCTGGTCGGGTGCCCCTGCCATCCACCTAGTGGTCCTTGACAATTTCCAACGGAGAATCTGTAATGTGATCGATCCCAACTTGGCAGCTTAGATAGAGTCACTTTTTCATGGCTTTCCTGTGTCTCTTCTACAAATACTTTCACGGCTTCTGCTCTGATTAACTTACCTCACTGGTACTCCCTATGTATGAATTTACTCAATCTACTAGGTTAGCAACTAGGCCCAACCATCTTATTGTTTAACGGAACTTCTGCTCTAACAGCTTCCTTTTTCGCACTTTCCGCCTGTGGAATTCCCTTCCGTTTACTTGCTTCCTCGACAGCAACAATCTCCAAGAAGTTAAATGTAAAATCAATAGTCATCCCTTATCTCACTGACTTTCATCCTCTTTCATACTCCTTTCTCCGTCCACTGTACTCTCATTAGTTTTCGCATCCTTCTATTACCCACTTCCTGACATCCCTCTATAACCTGTCAATCTTTCTCATAACTTTCCTCTCATGCAACACCCTGCGCACCAGTGTCAGCAACCTGCCTTGCTTCTGGCGATATGATTATAAAAATAAAATTAAAAAAATTCACTTCGCCATAAATTTTGAACATCATTCAGTACTGCTTGGCATTTGCATTTAAAGCGAACGTTTAAGAGTCTTTGATGATCAGTCTGAGGACCGTGCAGATGATTCAGAAAAATACGTTTGATGATACGGTACGGTAGCTAGGAAAATTCAGTCTGATTGTTCTGATTAAAATGAACTCCAGAATTTGTTAGTAACAGCCTCAAACTCAACACGGAAGACTTGAGGAGTTAATGTTGCTCTGGCTCAAGAGACCGGCTGCAGGATGAACCTGTGTCTAGCAACAGGATTCTGCAATGTGTCACACAGGCAAAAAATTACATCTGGCAACGTAACTCCTCAGACTGATACCCACTTTATTATGTGTGTGATGTAAGAGGATTTTCGAACGCCATAACGGTGTCCTCGCAAATTTTGGAAGTCGGCATGAATTTGCTCTATTAAAGAGACATTCTCTTTATATATATATATATATATATAAACAGTTTACACTTCGGCTATATGCGTGACTCTTCAGAAATGAAATGAGTTCTCTCGGTGACTGGCGTCGGTATACACTGCTTATATACAAGACATTAAAATTTCCATTCCCTGATCCCATGGGCCCATGGCTTAGGGACTATAGACTCCGACTGACACCAAATCGGTCGAGTTTCGATCCCGGCCCGAAGCAAGTGGATATGTCTAGCCACACTGATGAGCTGTGATACAGCGAAACGGGCTTTCATATGGATGACTAATATATATATATATATATATATATATATATATATATATATATATATATAAGTAAACAGAATCAACGGTCATTATGTGGGCTGCCTTTAAATGCATTGCCGTTAAAATATTATACTAGCGATTGTATTTACTCTTTTTTCAGTGGGTATGTACTTTCCTTTAATTCTCCTCGATAGACTACTGATAAGAGAAGAGATAAACACGTGAAGTTCAATGCCCTTTTCTTTTTAAATTCATATTTATAATTATTCGCCTTCATTCACCGTCTGGGAACTAAGCAGGACGAGCGTCTTGACATAAACGACGGACACGAACAATGGATATAAAAATATATATATTCGTATATTTTTATTCTCTTTGATGACAGTTGTGTGTAGAATGGTAGAAGGAGTCACGCACATCCGAAGGAGTTAACTGGCTAGAGTTGTCTTTCTTTGCGTTCTCTCCGACTCCTCGGCTATTTTTTGCTCTTGACCGAGAAAAACTTCACTCTTTTATAAGATGAGATTTACCGATTTTTGCTCGATTGCGTCATTTTTTGTCCAGGCGTATTTATTTAACATTTTTGCATTGTTATTTTTCTTTGCCAGCTGCATTTGACGTTATCACATTCCTCTGCCATGATTTAATATTTCCTGTTTGACCGAATTATATTCTCTGGGTTATTAACCCGTCATCTTTTGTCCAGGCACATTTATCTAACGTTTTCGCTTTATTATTGTCGTTGGGGCCAGATGCTTTTGACGTTACATAATTCCTGTCTTTCTATGGTCTATATTTTCAGATCTTGACGCAGCCGCCTTTAAGAAAACACACTTTTTCTTCTCCCCACCATTTAATCCCATCCACCATCTCAGACCCCATCAATTTGTCCCCCTTCCTTATTTCGGCATCACCGGGACTCTGTCTTTTCACTCTCTGTAACCCTTCTCTCTCTGTAACCCTCTAGCATGTGCGTTGTGTTGCAGTGATATCGCCTCGGAACAAGAAATCGGTGCCTAGTTCGAACTCCAGTTGAATTCGTTTCATTCACCTTCCCTTGGGAAAGTTAATAGTCCTTCTCTTTCCTGCAGTTTTGGGTTAAATGACAGGCCAGATTGAATTCTATAGCCTTCACTGGCCCCCAGTCTACCGCAGAAAATAATGGCAATCTACTGCGTGAAAAAATTATGTCCCTTTCGAGACATAATTGCCAAAGCGGGTATCAAATATGGCACTTAACTGACTGACTGAAACCTCTGCGTACTAGTGATAGTCCTGCCTTGCTTGGGATGAAGTGATTATATATATATATATATATATATATATATATATATATATATACATATATATATATATATATATATATATATATATATACACACATATATATATATATATATATATAAATATATATACATTTCCCGCGGCATAATTTTAAATTAATATAATAAGGTCTTTGCACATATATTGATTATTAATACAGTTTGCTTCAGGAGATATTCCTGCTCATGTTTTATGCATATAATGGTAATTAAAACAGTTCCAAAAATTAATCTAATTAATAATAAGGTAGACATGATGAATGTGCGTTGTGGTGCAGTAGATATCGGACTGGCAGCACAAATCGAAGAGCCAAGTTCGAATTCCAGTTTAATTTGTAGCATTCACTTACGCGCAAATACCATTCGGAAAGGTAATAATATATCTCTTCTTTTTCCTATGGGTTAAGTGACAGTACAGATTCGGTTCCATCGCCTTTGTTGGCAACCATTCTATCACAGAAAATAATGGCAACCTACTTCAGGAAAATATTCTGCTCAGTCAGTCATGCCTCTATCAAGATATGATCGCCAAAGCGTGTATCCCTTATAGTTAAAATAATTCAAGAGCAGAAAAGACTGGACTCTTTAGTCTGGTTGGCAACCAGTTTACCACAGAAAGTAACAGTAACCTACTGCGGAAAAATCTTCTGCCCAGTTAGTATATCTCATTCGAGACATGATTACCTAACTGACTGATATATAATGGAATAATGTAGACATTAAATAAAGCATACTATCTGAACATGCAGATGAATATTTTTTATCATAGCAAAACTCGTTTTCCGGAGAAAAGAAAATTTAAACCAAGTATCTATTTAATACTAATAATTTAATGTTCAATTCACCATCCGTAAAGATAGTAACATATTATACCTTTTCGTTAGAACGCACCAATTCAAAGGATATAGTCGCAATTTTCACCGTTGCTAATCTAATCATGTCTTGACCACAGGACACATTCATTGCAAACTGACATCTTTTAGCCTCGAAGTTTCTAAACTGGCCAAGGTATTTCTCCACTTCAATCCATTGTTAGCGCTATTTATTGAATAACAAAACAACATCCATTTCCATTTGAGTTACCTACAGCAATAGATAGATAGATAGATAGATAGATAGATAGATAGATAGATAGATAGATAGATAGATAGATAGATCCATTCAATAAACAAAAGGAAATGATAGATAAATAAGTTGTGGTGATAGATTTAAAAGAAGGTATGGCGGAATAATGGATAGCAGTTCGAATTTGGAAATCGGAGAGCGAACTACGGATTTATTGCATTCACTTATGTGCTAACACCCTTGTGAAAGTTATTAATCAAGCTTTTCGCCCCCAAGCTATGGGTAAAATAGCAGAACAGGCTGAATTCTATTGCCATGGGTGGCAACCGGTCTACGAGAAAGAAAACTGTGAATTCAAACCAGCCAGGAGGGGATTGGTCTTCGTCAGGCTATCGTGCCCAAGAAAACACTACTTCAGTCCATATGGTGCCCGAGCGACCCTAATGAGTTATGGGATATCTGGATCAGGATAGATTAAATTTAGTATAACGAATGCGAAATGATTTATAAAGCATGGGCAATCTAATATACAAAAGGAAATAACTGAAGTTTTAAAGATAGTACGAAACAATGACATAGATATACCAGGCTCTCGACAAGAATGGTGAAGCCCAAACCGTCGCCTTGGATATCTCTAAAGCATTCAACAGAGTATGGCATGCCGACCTTCTACGGAAACTGCGAAGCTATGGCATAACTGGACTTAATCCAGTCATTCCTCTCTAACCGCACACTGAAGGTGGTATTAAACGGACATGCCTCCCAGAACTACCTACAAACGCGGGTGTCCCCCAAGGCTCTATCCTAGGTCCTATGCACTTTCTAATATACATCAATGATCTCCTCGATGCCATAAGATCACAAGTAGGCATGTACGCCGATAATACTACAGTTTACTCTCGCCTCGATCAAAAATCTGGTGTTGGTGACAAGGCGAACCTCGCTGCCGAGCTTGAAAAGGACCTCCAATCCGTGGTGGATTGGTGTAAGAAATGGCTGGTAAAATTCAATTCTTCCAAAACGAAGCTTCTGTCAATTAACCACCACAGACAACCTCACCTCCCTCCCATTAGCATGAAACATGCTTGCCCCCCAGAGAGTAAAACACTACGCCTGCTTGGCCTGACCCTATCAGCGGACCTCAAGTGGAATGACTACATCGAATCCATTGCTAAATCCGCAGCTATGAAATCGGCTCTCTGTGCGAGTCACCATTTGCTTTAAAAAATATGAGTTTGATGTTTATTTTAGCGACGACACATGAACTGATTAAGAGTTTTAATACATTTCACTTTAATGTTTTCCATTAGATCAAATGCTTTTTTTCTTTTTTTACTTGTTGTTGCTTTTCTCTTTTTATAGTTTAGCAACATAATATTTAAAATATATCTTCTTTTATATGCCGTTTCCCTTCAGTCCGTAGACGGTCATGGACATCTATTTACCTCTAATGTTCTTTGGTCTTAAAAGTTTTTCTCTAGATATTTCTCCCAAATCCTGCTCCCATCATGTATGTATGGCATTGCTTTCCCTTTTCTCTTTTGTACTCTATCTATCACGTGAGTATTAGATTCTCTAAGCCCCCTTCCTCCTTCCATATTCCCGAAACGTCAGTCGTCTTTTCAAGATGTTAAGTATGAATTGCCTTTTTGTTTTCATTTGCTCCATCACCTTGTCATTGCTCATATTTTCGGTTCATGGAACTCTCAACATCTTTCTGTAGAACCACATGTCTTTTGTTTTGAGTCTCTCCTTCATCTTTGATGAAATTGTCAAGCATTTGCTGTCAGATATAAGGATAGATATCATATAACAGTCCAGTATTCTATTTTGGTTCCCAACTAAATTTTGCTCTCTCTCAAGACATTGCTTAGCTTTTGAAATGCACCCTTCTCCTTCATGTACTGTATTCCTTCAGGACGTAGGCGTTCATGGACTTCCATTTGGCTCTGTCTCTTGTCGCTCTCAGTATTTTTTCTCTTGTTATCTCTTCTAAGCCCCGCTCTGTCAACCATTTGCTCAGACCTAACAAGTACGACTCGCGCTGCTTTCCCCTGTCTCTCCTTTCATTTATCGGGTCTGTGAGTATCAAGTTCTCCAGGCCTACTTTCCTCATTACATGTTTCAGGAACCTCATTTGTTCCTTCCTGATATTTATTGTCAGTTTTCTTCTCGTTTGCATCCATTTCCAACACCTCATCTTTGCACCCGTACTCCGTCCATGGTATCCTCACCATCCAAAAATCATATTCCTGCTGCCTCAAGCCTCCTCTACATCTTTGATGAGATCGTCCAGCATTCACTTCCATACAGAAAAACTGATATCACATAGCAATCCAGCACTTTTTGTTTCTAAAGAGATTTTCCTGTCTTTCATTTCTCTGGTTAGCTACTGAAATGCGTCGTTGGCAATGCCAATGCGTTTTTGGATCTCCGTGTCGCATTTCTCTCAAAAAGCCATTCCAATACGCTTTCGGATCTCAGTGTGGCACTTTTCGTCTTCTGTAAGAACACATCCCAGGTAATTAAATTGATGCAACTGCTTGATTTTAGTATCCCCGACCTGTAGTTGTGATTTTCGGCTTCTTTGTTTTTTTGCTGATGACCATGAATTTACTTTTCACCATTTACTATCAGTTATTATAAATTTAACAAGACGAAATGAACAAATATCGAACAAGGAGGTTCTGAGGTGATTTCTTCCTTGGTGCCCCGTCAACATAAATTTACGCGTGCTACTAGATGACATCTAGGTCCCACCCTTTTAACGATAAAATAGTTAAATGTAACCGCGTCTTCAATGATAACAATTTGTTTCTTTCCTCGCCTGTGAAATTCGGTACCACTTATTTGCTTTATTGATAGCTACAATCTTCAAAGGTTTAACTGCAATGTTAATTGACATCTTTTATCTTCCTTGAATTCCATCCATCTTTTAGCCTTTCTTTATCACTGCTGTGTCCATTTTCCTTTTCTTTCCTCCCCCCCCACACACATATCTGCGCACTAGTAGAAGTCTCGGTTTGATTGGGATGATATGATTAAAAAAATGAAATTTGTATAGGGTAGCAAAAAAAAAAAGAAAAGAAAAGAAAGGACTTAGCATTAATTTAAGAAGGAGGAATGTTGACAGTGGGCAGACAAAGTTATAAGCATCTATTGGTGACATCAGATTGAAGCATTTACATAAATTTAACAGCAAAATATATCCAGATGACGCAGTGTTGATGGTAGATACAAAGAAATAAACTACAAGATATCTTAAAAATAGTTAAAAAACAAAAGGTAAAGAAAGACTAAAAATCTGTTTCAAGAAGACAGATTAAAAGAAACAACCCAACATACAAATTACAAATTTAGAATACCATAATTATACAAGTACATAAATTAAAACGTCTATGAAATGGCGTAACAGATAATGCAAACTGTGATCCTGAAACCCGAACGCACATTGAAATAACAAAGAAGCCTTCTGAATGCTGGGCGAAGTATTAAAAAACAGGAAAATTTGGTTTGAAGCACTATAAAATGTAGTAACTTATTATGTTATGTCAGTGAATGATGCAAAATTATCCCACAGAAGAAGAGGACACTTGAGACAGCAGAAATATCATTCTAGAGAGGAATGCTGAAAATAGAGGGTACGATGGGTAACTCGCCATCTTATATATTTTAATTTCTCGCATGCGTATTGTGTGGTTTCGATTTTTTCGACCGCACAATATAGTAGGTCAGTTGGGCACTGTCCGTAAGAAAAACATCACTATGAAGCAAAAGAGATATGATGAATAATCACCCTAATGCATTTGTTTTTACAGATAAAAGATCGGAGACAAATGAATGAAAAATAATCAAACAACGTTGCTAAGTGCTGCAAGTTATAAGAAGGAACAATTAAAAAAACATCGTCAATTCAAATGGGAAACGAACATACATAAAGATTATACATAAAAAAATAAAACAAAACACACTTCTTTAATTAAGGTTTGTGTATAGCAACTGTTTCGTTTACTACATAAGCGCGGTGATATTAAATTTTCTATTTCAGTGATAAAACTAACAAGCATCTTACAAATGAATATGATAGAAAAGTTTAATAGATATTAAAAGACCAGTAAGCACAAAAAACAAAATACAAATATATCAAAATGGATTGATTGCCATTTCCGCTTAAAATATTAACGGAACAAATAAATATAAAAATATACTCCTGAAGTAGATACTATTGTACCACAGTAGAAACGTGTAAGTATGACAACATAAATAAGCAAATAATTTAACAAAGAAAAAACACAGTCCCCCACTACAAAATGTTACTTTATTGAAAGTATTATTTACCATACTTTTATGGTACAAAGTGTGGGTTATATATTGATGTACCTAGTATTTAGTATCTTAGTTTAAGATATAAGAAGAAAATAAGCCAAAACCCCTGATATATATATATGTATATCATTAGTAATAATTCGTTTACAAATGAAGAATATTCAAAAGGTCTACAATAGAAATGTATTGAACACTTTTTAAGAAAACTGTGTACTGGTCTCATTTTTTATGATCATAAATTAAGTAATTAATAATCAATATATATATATATATATATTTATATATATATATATATATATATATATATATATATTCTTAACTATTTGCAAAAATTAAAATAAGATACTGTTAAAGAGCGAACATATGGCAAGAGTCCCCATAACAGGTAGCAAATTTAATAACTGGTAGTAAAGAGCATGAACTGAGCCAACTCTTCACCTCTATTGTCTTCATTATCAACTAATGAACTGAGCCGATTATACCACGCTATTACGTTTCCCACAACGATCGTGACCTTCTAAAATGAATGGATTTAAGTCAAATTTTGATTTCCGGTATCGATGTCAAATAAGTTTTCCGTCGCAAACTGAATGTTGAAGGCTAAATAAGTCCTCTGAGTAAATGGTACGATGGCTGAGACTAAGAACTACTATTAAACCTACTTAGAGCAAAACTCGAAGAAACAATTAAAGTTAATGGACTGAAATATGATTTTGATCAGATTGGAGTCAAATAATTAATTCAAGGATAAACTAACCTAAGTAACCTGAACTCTTATCGTACCCATCAGGAGTAAAATTGGAGAAAATGAGCCATATTGATGGCTGAATATTGGTTTTTGATCAGTTTCGTTAGAATATTGGTTGTATCGATTTCCGATATCGGGAAAATGAATCGTCTGAGATCTACCAATGTTTGAGACTAAAACAAAAGTTTCACCAAGTTAGAGCAAATTCTGCAGCAAGAATTACGTTAGTTTGCTGAAATCCTTATCTTGATTAGACCTGATTGGATATTGGGGCATCGATTTCCAATATTGTGGTGATATCAGAAAAAATAAGTAGCGCATGACCTGACCTGAATATTTGTGTGAAGTTTGTTGAGAATCGGATAAAAATTGTGGATTTGTATAAGGGACATACATACGTACATACAGACAGACAGGTAGACAGACACACACCCACAAACATCATGCCTTTTATATATATAGAATTATATACAAATAAATACTGTACAAATAATTACAGAACGGTTTTTACTATAAAAGTTCATCCAACTTGCATATAATTAAGATGTCACCTAGAAAATTATCTAAATCTTTGCCAGCAAAAATGACATGAATGTATATCCAGCAGATCAGTGTGTGCAGATAAATTACGAAACTATTTTCTTAACCGCAAAGTGAACGTTATACTTTTGAACACAAAGACTAAATGTACAATAAATATAAAGAAACTCTTTCACAGGGCGTTGTCTTGCAGTAACGTTGCAATCCAATGCGTTTGAGCCTATTTTTAACATACATACATATATCTATTTGATGATATATTTTTTTCTGTTTAACGATACACCTGAAGCGGAATAACTTGACTGTAGATAAATAGATAAATGACTGGATATTAAAAGCGACGTTATAGGATTGTCTAGACGATGTGCGGCTGAATTTTAGAACCAGAATAAACCTTAACTTCAAAAATGATTTATTATAAATCACTGAACGAAAAGTATTCTTTTTTATAGCCGTTTTACCCCAAGCATGGCAGTACTGTCCCTGGTGCTCAGGGGTTTACATGAAAGGAAGGCGAGAAGAAAGAGTATCCGGATAAAGTGGATGTCGGAGAAAGGATAAGAGAAATATGGGATGACTGATGCACAGGGCGCTACCTGAGCGTAGAGTGGGAATGAAGAACAATGGCAAGGTAAGGATAAGAGAAACATGGAAATCAAGGAGATAAAAGATGACAATTAACACTGCACTTAAACTCTTGGAGGTTGCAGCTCTCAGGGAAGCAAGTATACGGAAGGGAATTCCACAAGCGGGAAATGCAGGAAAAGAAAGTGCATGAGTAGAAATGACGGTTACATTAGACTGTTTTAGCTGTAAATGTTTGGGGTCTGGTTGCTAAACTCCTAGCCCTAGTAAATTCATGTAGTCTGGAACCAAGGAGAAGTACGACAGAGCTGATTCCATTCAAATATTTTTTAGAAAAGAAATAGGGAAGCCACATCCCATCGGAGAGAAAGTGACTTGTCGAGCTGACAAATCGGGATCGATTACATTGTAGATATTCCTTCGAATTTTTTTTCAGATTTTTTTTTATTTTGAATACCTTTAAGAAATTTCTACAAAATACTTTCAAACCGAACATTTAAACATTTTTTACCATTTCACCTGAAAGTAAGGCATTCTATCTACTATGACGCAGGTGTTACTGAGTGTGAAAAGGTATAATAAAAATAAACATTATTCAGGAGATAGAACGATAACAAAAAGAATTAAGAAGACATAATAAGAAGACTGATATAACATTTAAGTTTGTAAATGAAAATACTGGTTTCCTTAATTTTAGAGCTATTCCAAATACGTGAAAAAAGCCGGAGCGTATAAATATCTAAACATTGTGAATAAAAAAGACAAAGATGAGATCAACAATCCAAACAAAGTAAATAGTGTAAATAATTACAACTTCTCATATGAGAAATATTGACAAATATTTAGTCCGATTAAGTCTTAAAGGATGAAACGCGTCACATGAAGACTTTTGCCATTGCAGAATTTAGATAACTGATACTCATATGTCTTGAAGTGACATGGAACATGCAACTAGATAAATCGAGCCCAATTGATAAAAATTCAAAATTTCAAATACCTGAGGAAGGCCACATCCCACAGGGGTCAAAACGTCATGAATACGGCAACAAAATGTGCACAAACAGATCAATGTAAATAGTGTAAATAAATGTATTCTTGGTGCGACTACACATGCTGGATCAAGAGATACTGGAGATTTTTATTTTCATTTTCTTTTTGCCATTATCACAATGGTGTATACCTAGTAGCAAAAGCGATGGAAACAAAAAGTAAAAGATATATTTTGTTTTAGTAGACTTAAAACAGAAATGAATATCACTGAAAGACTTTTATCGGCAAGTTATAACTGAAGACAACAACTCTGAGTATTAGTTCTGACAAAGTTGATCATTTTGAATGTTACTTATGAAAAAAATCCGATTTGAGTGGACCAGTAAAAAAAATCTAAAACGAGCTACCCCATTCAGATGAAATCAATGAAAGCCACTTATCCATTTATGAGATGATCAGTCATAGCAAGAAAACTTTTGTAGTCAAGTGTAAAGCTGTCTTGATGAACTGCAAGAGAATCCCTTAGCGTTAAGTCGAACAAGTAAAATATTTTTTCCCATTTACCAATCGTTGTTTCTGAAGCAGTTTGTTATTCACAGCCAGTCACATTGATAAATCCACAAAGGAACGATCCGAATGATAATCCCATTGGAAACACCTAAAAGATGATGTAGAAACGAAGAAGCTTTGAAAATAAGAAAACATCGTCATTGCATATATACAGAAATAAACGCTTGAAATTACGCTTAAAATGTTATACTTCAAATCAAAAAGGTTTTCTGTTTATTTAATTACTATATTATACATGCTTATGAATATGTGTGTAGCTATTGGTGTGAATACTTATCTAGGATTCAAATTTGGGAAAGGTATGAATCCATATGTTTTCCTTTGGGTATGGTTATCTGGTCTCTATCCTAGTATAGCAAATATTTTAAGAAAAATAGAACTTTGATAGTAAAACTGGTTGGGAGTGAGACTGCTAACGCTACTCGATAAAATGTCGATTTGCTAGAGAAACCACTGCAACAGTAGACCTATAAACCACAGATTAAAAAAAAATGTTTTCTCTCTCTCTTTCTCTGGCTCTCTCTTTCACCACGCTCTCTCTCTCTCTCTCCATCTCTCTGTATCTCTATTTTTCTGCCCTATTTCTACCTCTTTCTCCCTTTCTCTTTTTCTTTCTTTCTGTTTCGCTCTTTCACCCACTCTCTTTCTCGTCATCTCTCTGTCCCTTTTTATTTTTTCTTTGTCTCTCCCTCTTTCTTCTTCTTTCTTTCTCCCCCCTCTCTCTCTCTCTCACCGTTTGTCGACTTTTTCCTTTTTCATTTTTCTCCCGTTCCGTCTCTGACTCTCTCTATATATTTCTCCCTCACGATACTAATTCTTCTTCTCTCTCTACGTATCCATCTCTCTCTCTCCCTATTTCTCCCTCTCGCTCAGTTTAATTCAAGGTGATATATATATATAACAGGTGTGGCAGCCATGCGTCTTGAGTCTATGACTGGCGGTGGCTAATTTACTTCTAAATAACAATTACTGGGCATTTTTAGCAAGTAACTTGTTAGCAATATCCAGTAAGTAACTAATTATCAGTTACACCATTTATTGTAAGCTACCATCACAATAATGTGCAAGCGCTTACTGTAAAAATCATCGTCTGACCAAGAAATAAGTAGACACACCGGTTGCTCGGATAAAATCAAGCAAGTGTATCAGAATACAAGAACTGGCCGACCAGTTGTTGTATTCTGGTACATATTTTAATTTTAATTTTCGAAATTCAGTTTCTAAATAGTATCTGGTAAGTTAACCAATCATCACAAAATTAAATCCATGACATTTTTTATAATCATTTCAACTTAAGCAAGGAAGTATAGACACTGGTGCGCAGGGGGTTACATAAGAAGTGAGTGATGTGAAAGTAGAACAAGTTACATGGGGTGTCAGTGAATGAATAAGAGAAGGATAAGAAAACTGACGTAAGAGATATGTATGAGGTTATAATGGGAAGGGAGAAGAACATTATACAATGGTTGTCAGGGAAAAGATGCAAGTCAAAGAGATAATAGATGGCAATTAACATTGCATTTCAATTCTGGAAGATTGTATCTGTCCGGGAAGCAAGTATTCGGAAGGAAATTTCACAGACGGGAAGTGTGAGAAAAGAAAATGGGGAGTAGAAGTTGCGTTTACATTTGATCGGCTTTACTGTAAAAGGTGGGACATTGTTGCTAGTATAGTAGCTGGAGTAAATTCATGCAGAGAGGTACCAGGGAGTTAAGCCCTTCGGGGCAGAAATCGTGAAACTATTTGTAGAATAGACAGAGGGAAGCCGCATTACGCCCGGGAGAAAGTAACTGGAGTTGATCTACCAGGTCGGGGTGAATTAGCAAATATTTATGGAAGCATTCTAAAAGAGGACGGACAGTCCGACACAGTATTGAAATAGCCAAGTATGCATTCGAAAGGCTGAGTAGAATATTGAGAGACAGGACAATTTCGTTGGAAACAAAGAAATGAGTACTGAGCTGTTATGTGATATTTGTCCTCCTTTTAGACAGTGAGTATAGGACAATCTCCTCAAGCCGGAAAGAGAGACTCGAAGCAGCATAAATTTGGTTCAACAGAAGGATGTTAATGTGAACTTAGACTGAATTTGCACGTCTTTTAAAATTTCTTGGGCCGTTTCTATTGAAGCAGAGTATTGACAGACAGTAAGATGTCGTTAGAAACAAATAAAAAGTACTCGACTGTTATGTAATATCTGTTCACCTTTATGGAAACGAATACAGGATAATCTTCTCAAGGATGAAGGAAAAACTAGAAGCAATATTAATCTGGTTTTACAGATGGATACTGAAGATACTAAGAACCAAACATTTGAGCAACGACAAGGTTTTGAAGAGAGTGCAAACGAAAAATATTTGGCATCGTGAAGAGACAACTAAGGTTTCTGGCACACGTATTGAGGAAGAAGGGCTTAGAGGATCTAATTCACACAGCAAAAATAGAAGGAAAGAGAAGGCAGGGAAAAGTAGCACAAGACATACTTGATCGGCTTGATCAAATGGATGGCAGAACGGTTTTTTTCGGGAGATATCAAAAGGAGAAATGTTAAGAATGACAAAGGATAGGGGCAAGTAGAAGTCCACGATCGCCTGCAGCTTGAAGGGACAATATATATATATATATAAGAAGGCCAATTAACCAATGGTAACTATGTTCAATAGCTAAATCAGAGTCCATTTTAAGTGATTTAAAACTTTAACCTTGCTTTATTTCTTTTAGGATAGTTATTTTACCAAGATTAAAAATAAAGTTAGTATGATTATCAGCTAAATCTGATAGCTGATATTTTTAATGCGTCTATTTTCCATCATATCACGGTGTACTTATTTGAGGCTAACATTTTCTTTCAAAATTGAGACACTTTCAATCATACCAGTTCTGAAACATCAACATGTGTTTTTATTTGAATGAGAAAAAATATATTATGTATACCACCATGATAATATTTAAAATCTGAAGCTTTCCAAAAAACGTCATAAAAATAGGAATAAATCCAGTGAAAAAATTCAACAGACTATTTGCCCAATAGATTGTTCGATTTATAGCATGTAACGGCTATATATATATATATATATGTAAATTCAGATGTAATTTAAAGGGGAAACAGTTATTTTTAACATGTCATTTTAAGAACAATATATATATATATATATATATGTGTGTGTGTGTGTGTGTGTGTGTGTGTGTGTGCGTGCGTGTGCGTGTGTGTCTGTGTGTGTGTGAAGGGTGTTCACAAATTGTATACACATATTGCAACAGTCTGTCATTAACTTTGGGAATTTCATTTTCAGCAAAATGGGACACACCCACAATACCATTCCGATGTTAAATCCTTTCGTGTTGAGATCTTGCCAAACAGGTCGATTGTACCTAGGGGTTTCGTAGAATACCCTCCGCATTCACTATATCTCACACCACTAGACTTTTTATGAAGATACGTAAAAGACAAAGTCAACTATAACAAACCTGCAACAGTCTCTGAATTGGGAGCAGTCATTAAACGAGATTGCATACAAATAGCAAACGAGGTTTTCCGTGATATTTACGATTCCGTTGATTCGCGTTGTCAGCAGGGCCTGAACCAGAACGGACGTCAGTTTGAAAACGGGAATTGACAAAGCCATAAAAATAATGTCTCTAATTTCTCTTTAATTTTGAAAAATATATGTTTTTAATAAAAACTGACTTATCAATTAGGGAAAGTGTACATACATTTTTTGGGTTTCCTTATACATAAAGTGTATGCGTGTGTGAAATAATGTCGTCAAAATATTCTGAAAACGCAAGCAAAGAGAAAATGTAAGAATATTGATTTTCATTCTGAACGATCTCATGTCCAAGTGCTTAATAGGTACCCTTTTTTTCATCAACACTTCTCTCCTAACATGGATAACGCTAGAATAAGAATACTTTCTTCTCTGGAGAAGCTTCATCGAAAAATCAATAAGATAGTAACTTCCATCTTTATTATTGAATATTTTCTCACTTTCGCTTCTATCACTTTCCTTGTGACCCTGATCACAACTGTGCTTGGGTAATTACAAAATCACTGTAACCTAAACCACATTACTTCCACTGAATATGACTTCCAATGCGACGGCTAAATATGAAACGAACAAGTTTGGTAATATTGGAAGCTCAAGTTTCAGTATATAAATAGGGCAATCGATTTATATTAATGAAGAAATCCGTCTGATAACCATTTCAAAGAAGATATAAATACCCTACTACATTTATTTGAAGAGAAATTATTGCGTAAGTGTACTTCATAGGTTTAAAGTAAAATTTAGAGCTGTTAAATAAAAGTATTTTTGAAAAATAAATTTACATTATAACATATTTATATTAGACATATATATACAGTTATTCCTCATTTAAAAACCGGGTAAAGTTCAAATGAACTGATCGTTAAACGAGTAGACTGTCAGGTTCATAAAGTAACTTAGATAAATCTGGATACTAAAGGAGGAGAACATATCTGGTTCATAAAGTAATTTAGATAAATCTGGTCGTTAGACATGTAGAATATGTTAATTTTTTAAGGTAATTTAGATAAATCTGGTCGTTAAACGAGTAGAATATATCAGGTTTATAAAGCAATTTAGATAAACCTGGTCGTTAAACAAATATAACAATGTCAGGTTCTTAAAGTAATTTTTAAAAAACATTGGTCGTTAAACGAGTAGAATATGTCAGGTTCATGAAGTTCTGTAGAAAAATTCGATCCTTTCCTATGCATTACATCAGATTGCATGCAGTAATTATTAAATGTGAGTATCCCTGATTACAAGTTTCGGGAGCCGATCAATATAAAATATTCCAGAGGCGCTGTTTAGGCAGATATTTGGCTAAAGGTGACAGTTAACCCTAAACTTGAACAGGTTAAAATTGTAGAAATCGGGAAAACATCCCCATGTTGGTTGCACAAAGCAACAGTTCTTGGAAAATAGCTGCTAACACCAAAGATATTAAAATGATGAACCTTTCTTATGAATGAGTTCATCATATACAAGACCCAAGGCCTGTCGTGGTAGAGGTTCACAGAGTAAGAAGCACAGTTTATGCAGATATGTTGGTGAACTTAATTGCTAACCCTAAACATGAATAGGTTAAGATTGTTGTGATTGAAAAATATCATTAAGAGACAGTTTCAAAGAGCAGTCGTTCTCGAAAAGAAGCTCCTCGAGTAGATCTCACTTATGGTATACAGAGAGAACGTAGGCTACAATGCGCGTAGCTTGGTGGGTCCTATTCGCGAAGGTTAAAACTAGTAGAACTAAGGCATGTAGTTTGTCTAACCGCTTTCATGATAGTAGTGATAGAACAGTAAGACGTTTCGCTGTGAGTAAAGGATTGGAGCGTGGAAAATAATTTGTCCCCTACAAAGCGGAGATGTTTTTGGACGCTATCAAAACTGGAAAGCGAGAACTAGTTAGCTTCCACTTACATATAAAATCAGAAATCAATTTAAGTCTTAATCTGGCTGTTGTAAAGTTAGAGAATAACATGCAGAATCAGGTAGTTGCTAAACCGGTACAGGAAACCGACAATCATTCCTGTATCTTTTGTGATGGATCGTAAGTACGTTTTTCACTTAGGGTCAAGTTTGAGTTTAAGGCCTAAACGTCTATCAAGATATAAAGTCTCCACAAGGGGACATAAATTTATCTAAACTGGCGATAGTTAGGGATCCGCCTACTCTGAAGTAAACCACCACTAAAATATTTATTTCTGGGTCATTTACTTACTCCCTGTTATTAATACTTAATAAAGGACTTGCTCTTCTCTAATGAAAACACTGCCATTAAATACTATTTGATCTAGATCGACTCAGCCACGAAAAGCGTTGTTTATCATTTTTTTTATAATCACAATACCTTCCCGTTGCTGAGGAGATCTAGATCGTGCCAGGCCTAATGACGGTTTCTCCTGCAAAGGGGGAGGCGCATACATATATTTTTTCGTATATTCAGACAAAAAAACGATAATAAATAATTATATTATTTAATAATAAGGGAAGGATTTTTCATACCAAGGTAGCGATTAAAATAATATCTATATGTGTATATTGTATATAGGATTTTACATTACACAAACACACACACATATATATATATATATATATGTGTGTGTGTGTGTGTTAGTGTAACTTTTATATACATTGTCTGCATATATATATATATATATATATATATATATATACATAATATAAATTGATGAGCTGTGACACAGCGAATTAGGACTGTATATATATATATATATAGGTAAGTAGCTACGCTAGAGAGCCAACGAACCTACCAAGGTTTCACCAAATTAGATCTTCAGGGAAAGGGAGCCAACTTTCCCTGAAGATCCAATTTCGTGAAACTTTGGTAGGTTTGTCGGCTCTCTAGGTTTGCTACTTACTTGTTTGCTCTACTTGTGTATTACGTGTTAGGTTGCTCGTCTCGGGGTTTTTTTTTCTTTCGACTAGTACTTTGACTAATGTTAAAGTGCTTAGTTCGTTTCTTTTTTTTTGTTTCCATTTTTCTCCTCCGCGTTTATACTCGGTAGGTTTATCGAGATGTGTTCAGCGACAAATTTACAGGTATATATATATATATATATATATATATATATATATATATATATATATAAGCATGTGGTGTAGATATAGAAAGATTCAAAGGTGTACCCTGTACATACAATGGTAGGATAACTCTCTAACTCTCTAACAGAGCTCTAAATATATATGTGTATAAATACATATGTTGCAAATATAAGAAAACAAATTGAGGCAAACTTGTTAATTCATGGTAAATCGAAAGTATAGGCCTATTTCAGGCGAACCATCCTCAGATTCCGTCGTTATTGTACAGAAGATTTTACGCGAATTTTGTACGAATCTTCTGTACAATAAAGACACAAGCTGATGATGGTACGCCTGAAGTAAACCAAACTTCTAATTTACCATGAAATAACGTGTCAGCTTAAATATTTTCTTATATATATATATATATATATATATATATATATATATATAAACGCATGTTTTTATTAAATATGAGAGACAAGATATTATAGTTACATTTTTATGTAATGTCCTATGTGATCGTATGATTTTTTCATTTCAATTCATAAATTAAATGAAAGATATGATTTTCTGAGCACTTTCGGTTATACTTTATTCATGATTATCATCATCCACATGAAAAAAGAATAAAAATAATGGAAGTATTATTGATAAAAAGAAAAATCCAGCACTTAATAATATCAACTATGAACACGGTAAAAACGTGCTTACCATGTTCAGAATATAAAACACAATCATGACTTTACATATATGCATAAACACTGCACACATTCAGTCACATTTAAAATAAAATCATCGTCGATAATGGGTAAAAATATAATAATAATATTACATCATTTAAAAGAAAATATTTACTCATTTCTGTTTATTATGCATTATTGGAGTAGATAGACTAAACTATCGCCCGGTTCACACTCCACCTACGTCTATTGAACAGGTGAAGAGGCTCATCTCTTGTTTCCTGTTTAGGATGCGGTTTCCGGTTTTCTCTTTTCCAATCTTTACACTCTTTTCTTTTTTTTTTCTTTCAATTGGAGTAGATAGTCTAAACTATCGCTCGGTTCACACTCCACCCACGTCTATTGAACAGATGAAGAGGCTCATCCCTTGTTTCCTGTTTAGGATGTGGTTTCCGATTTTTCTCTTTTCTAATCTTCTCACTCTTATGTAGCCCCCTGCACATCAGGTGGCGTTACCGCCTTGCTTGGGATTATATGATTTCAAAAAAAAAAAAAGAGAAGCCCAAAGTGCCAACTTCAGGCGAGCAATAATAAAATCAAGTAGGTACCGAAAAGATGTAACCGTAATTTCTACAACAGCTTCTTTTCTCGCGCTTCCCGCCTGTGGAATTCTCTTCCACAAGTCTGCTTTCCAGACAGCTATAATCATCAGGTGTTTAAATGTAGGGTCAATAGACACCTCCTATCACACTAACTTCCAATTATTCTCAGAACACTCTCAACTACCCAACCCTCATTCTCGGTATCCTTACTCGCCTATCACCCACCCTCTGATATTTTCTATATTTAACCATTCTCGGTATCCTTACCCGCCTATCACCCACCCTCTGACATTTCCTATATTTAACCATCCTTCCTCCACTCTATGTAGCCCCCTGCGCAGTAGTGGCAGTGAAATGCCTTGCTCGGGGTGAAACGCTTATAAAAAAAAAATACTTTACTTAGCAACCTGCATAATTTACTCTGACTTTTAATGTATATTCATGAGAATCCTTGAATATAGAACGTTGCAGTATTTACTTTGTCTTTTAATACGACGTTTTTTCTTTCTTTTTTTTTGCTTTTTTTGGGGTGGTAAAGAGGCAAGTCTACCAAACTAAACCAAGGCTTTGGAAGAACTTGAAGGGTGAATAGAAGAAGTTATGTCTTACATACCACAAGAATTCCTAGCAAAATCTTTTGACACAATTCCTGGACAGCTTAGAAGCTGGTAACGAAATCAAGTGCATCATATCATATTTTAAATATCCGTTTCTTATAAAATTTATAGTTAATAAAGAAATTATAAATGTTTTAAAATGAAGAGTTACTTATCAATCAGTTTATATATGAAAAGCTAATCTAAACAATGGAAAAATGAATGAATATTAATTTAAAATATAAAAATATCTAGCACAGTCTCATCTGGTAACAACAGAAAGTCAAAGATTTTGTAGTTTCCGTTGGAGGTATGAAAGATCGTCGTCAGGCAATGTATTTATTGCTTGATTTGAATGCCATGTTTTGAACACTTTCTAGATAGTTGAACATCAAGAACTGGGACCGGAAACGAAGTCGATTTCTGTTCATTCAACGAGATGTCCTTTCATTGCTATTGATATATGCCTATTGCAAAGAGGTTGGATCCCCACATTTCATATATTAATAAAAATATACTATATCTGATAGAGAGACAGCATCTAATACATGCACAGAGACATACGGCATGAAAAAGATCAGAAATGAGTAAGGCGGAAAGGTTATAGGAATCTCTAACGAACGCAAGCGGAATATGGTATCTGTAATAAATTAACTAAATTTACTGTTAAGCATATTGAAGAAAAAACTGAATATTTTAAATAGCAATTAAGAACAATATATATATATATATATATATAGAGAGAGAGAGAGAGAGAGAGTGAGAGAGAGAGAGACAGATGAGCGAGAGAGGAAGGAGACAGATCTGCTTCGCTGTATCACGCTCATCAGTACAGTTAGACATCCGATTGCTTCTAACCAGGATTAAAACCCGATCAAATTGACATCAGTCGGTGATTTTATTCTGAGCTATGGACGCTAGATGAATAAAGGTGGACTTTAGCGTTTTATATACAATGTATACACACAACAGTCTCACCAGTAGCCGAGAGTGTTTAAATTCATTTTTTCAAAGTCTACCATTCTTCCATAAAGCTTACTCGGGGTGTGAGATCGTAAATATATATATATATATAATTCTCATTCCATGTGTAATGCCATTTCCGGATGCCATGTGAAAGACTTGCGTTAAAAGGGAGACAACTATATGGTATCCGGAAGTGGCATCATACATTGATTGAGAAGGATATACCCCAATGATCGAAATTAAGCGTTCGGTTCAAAATACCTAGCGCCTAAAAAGGCTAGAGTGTATAACGGGCGAAACGTCGTAAACATGGCGTTAAAGATGAAGTCAACAGTCCGAACATTTGATTTTCCATTCTGTTTTAAGATGTTCTATTCTAAGTTTCGTGAAGTGTTTATTCTAATGTCCTCAATCTTCAGGGATTTTGTTTCTTCTAATGCCTCTACAAAAATTCGAGGTCTGCTTAACTTTGCACAGTTTAATTTTTCCATATTAATCCTATTAACATCTCTTTCTACAATGATATCGATTATTTATGAAAAAAACCTGCTTACCAAATATGCCTTCCTACCAGGAAACCACTTGAAAAAAAAACAATCAAGCACTAAGTAGCATTACAAATTAACGATATATATATATATATATATAAATATATATATATATATATATATATATATATATATATATATATATATTCGTCATCCACATGCAAACCTTTTTTCGTTGTATCACAGTTCATCAGTGTGGATAGACATCCACTTGGGATCGAAACTTGATTTGGCCTTAGTCGGATTCGATAAATCCTAAGCCAAAGGCGCATGTTATTAAAGTGAAATTTTAGCGTGTTATATATAAGCGGTGTATACACACGCTAGTCACCAAAAGAACTCAATTCATTGGCGAAGAGTAATGCATAAATTGCAGAAGAGGTAACTGTTTTTTTAATTTTCCTCTCTAGAAAACTCAATCGAAATATATATATATATATATATATATATATATATATATATTTCGCGTAAAAACGTATAAACTGATTTTCAAATATGAATATTCTGAGTGAAAAAATTGAGAATTCATTTTAACAAAAATTTATATCTGCTTATGTCAGTATCGTATATCAGAACCAATGATATACACGCACGAAGATATATAGATTGGGGAAGACTATATCTATTAGTTGCAGTGTAGTGATTGGAAGATGTCTCTAAGTCTGTTTGCAGAGTTCAATACGTCACATTCAATTTCCTTTCGAGTCGTTTGATGGCTCGATTCTGCGCTCTTGGGTAAGAGAGAAATTACTTGCGATACGGTAAGTGACGCATGAGCTGATATTTGAGTAGAGAAGAAAGTGTTAGTGGACAGTATATATTCCGCCGACGAACATTCTTAAATGGAAACAAATCCAGGGAAGTCGTGGTTGAATGGTAAAGAGGAGAGAGAGAGAGAAAGAGAGAGAGAGAGAGAGAGAGAGCGTAGGAGAACATGAGTATGTAAGTAAGTCAGTAATAAAACAACGGCAGTCATGAGGTCGTTTTCACAAGAGCACAACGATATTAAAAACAAATTTATTAATTGAAAAAAATCAAAAAATCTACAAGTTTCACTGAGAATAGAAATGTTTATTTGTTAATCTCAATTTTTATTGGAAACTTTTCTTATCAAGAAACATTCGGTAGTCCTTCACTTAAAATCTGCATGATAGTCAGTTTAAATCTTTTTCCTAAAACAGTGATTCCACCAGTCCCAAATATGCCTCTAACGAAATGAGTCAATTATTTTATCTTTTTTTTTTTCATAAATGATTCGTTTTTTTTTTGGGGGGGGGGGGGTTGTAAAGCTAACAACTAGATGTCATTATATGATTTTCCTTCAAATAAACATTCCTCTAGGATTTCTTTATTTCTGACACATCCGGTCTGAAGTTTCTGCAATTATTTAGACTTTCTTGATCAATTATAAAGAAACTGCAATGTTAATTGTCCTGACCTAACATCTCGGCTCTAGTAATTTTCCAATCTTTGTAACCTACTTTCCCTTTACATTTCTATAAATGCTTTTATGTTTATTTTTCTGAGGAGTTTTCCTTTTTGGAACCTAAACATTATGAACTTAAGCGCAGGAAAAGATTGGTAAAAATCTTCATAATTTTACAGTTAAAATTATTTAACATAACCGTATGTTGTTTTTAACAGTTTCTTTTCTCACACTTCTCATTTGTTGGAATTCTCTTCCGTCAATTTTGTTACTCAAAAATTTAAATTCAGTGTTAATCGCTACATTTTGTTTTTTTAATTCCTGTTCGTATATTGTTTTATTCTTAATAGTGTTTTTATCTGTACTTCTGAAATAATATATTATTTACATTATTTGCATTGATCGGACTGGTATCCTACCCTTTATTGGCATTTATTTGTCTTTATTGTTCTCAAGGACACATAGCACAGTGAATAAAAACGTTAATTAGATCCAGAGACTAAAAACAATGAGTATGTTCATTCCCTGGTGCCCAGCCTTCATGAATTTACTCGAGTGGCAACAAAGTCCCACCGTTTTACTGTCAAAAAAGGCACTTCTACTATATTAGTTTATTTTCTTACACTTCCCGCCTTCTCTTCTGCTTGCTTGCTTTCCTTTTAGCTAAAATTCCCAAAGGTTTAAGTGCAATGTGAATAAATATATTTTATCTCCTTTACTCCTATATCTCTCTTACCTTTACTTCGACATCCCCTGTACCGTTTTCCTCTCACTGTATCCCTCTGCACACCAGAGGTAGTACTGCCTTGCTTGGCGTAAAGTGATCATTAAAAAAGTTCAGTGGAGCAGTAGTGAAAAAATGACTTAGGGAGCTGAATTAAAGGGAGATAACTAAGACATCTGGATATAACATGGCACATGAAATGAGATCAATATACAACAGTCATACAAATAAAGGTTTCGGTTCGAAATTTTAATCACCTGAAGAAGGCAACGGCCAAATCATCTTCAAAGCATCTACGCAGATGACAATACAATTTACTTCCGCATCAGTAGAGAACTCCAGCAAAGTGGACAAACATAACCTCGCTGCTGATCTTGAGAAGGATCTACACTCAGTGGGGGATTGAAGTAAAAAGTGGTTTGTAAATTTCAATGCTTCTTAAACGAAACTGTTATCTGTCAACCATCACCGGCAACCTCTCATAAGTATGAATCAAGCGAGTCTCCCTGAAAGCAACATACCGAACCTCCTCAGCCTTACCCTATCTTCCGACCTCAAGTAGAATCATTACATTGAGTCAATAGCCAAATTCACTGCTAGTAAGTTTTGGTTACTGTGTCATGCCAGGAAGTTTTTTTTCCGCCTGAATCCATCTTGCACATTTACAAGTCAACCATCCGTCCGTGAATGGAATACTGCTGTCATATATGGTCAAAAGCCACTGCTGATCATCTCAGTGTTCTCGAGAGGCTCCAAAGAAGAATCTGTAAGGTGATAGGCCCCACTTGGGGCTTGACTCCAGGCACTTTCTCACCGGTTGGATGTGGCTTCCCATTGTCTATTCTACAAATATTTTCATGGCTTCTGCTTTGACGAACTTAAGTCACTGGTGCTCGCGCCACAAGAATTTACTCGTGCAACCAGACTGGTAATAAGGTACCACACATTTACAGTTAGATCAACCAAATGCAGCCGACAATTCTACTACAGAAGCTTCTTTTCTCGCACTTCCCGCATATGGAACTCCCTTTTATATACTTGCTTTCCTGACGGCTACAACCCCCAGAAATTTAAATGCAATCTCATATCCACTTGATTCGTTCTTTCTACATCATTCTCTATATTCTGTTCTTTTCCCTTCTCTATACGTTTGCAACTGTCTTCACATCTGTCTTTTCATCTTTCTCTTGCCCTTTCTCTGATACCCACTGTAACTGGTTCGTCTTTCTCTTCCCTCTCCTCCTGTCTAATCTTTTACCTTTTACTCTTATGTAGCCTCGTGAGCATCAGTGACGGTACCACATTGCTTAGGGTGAAACGATTTTAAAATATCTGAATAAGACAACGGCCGAATCGTCGTGAATATTTCAATAACGATAAGGGCAAAAGTTTGAAGAATGTAAATATATTTTTATTCAATTCTACACTTAGTAACTTCTTGCTTAAGGCGAAATGATTAAAAACAAAAATTATATGTGCTACTAATTTTAATTGTTTCATCTGTTCAAAGTCATCAGTGGATATCATTTTTGTTATTTAGTTAGGATCATTCCTTATCTTGTTGTGCCAATCTATAGGTTATAACAGTAAAGTCTTTCCATGGTGTGGAAGGCGATAAAAGTATCCGGATACTTAAGATCCTAGGAAAAGGCTTGTCAGTACTATGTTGAAATGCTAACCAATCGGTTAATCTAAATTTATATCAATACAAAATTGCTATTACAAATACTATAGCATATGACATCTTTTATATAATGTGGTCCATTGGTCATTAACGTTATAAAATGTACTTGAAAAATTCTTAGATGTTTAGTTGCTGTTACATTTGTATATAGAGATTTGGAAGTCACGATTTTACTTGTTCTATTCAATGATGAGTTATTCGAATTTTGTATATTTTATGAGATGATTGTTTCGCGTGGGTGAGACAAATTTTTTGCTTTACATTTTGCTAAATTGTGGGATGCGAATATTATATATAGTGACTTGTGGTACCTGGTTTGTGTTTATTTCATAGACTGTAAAACTTAGGTTAATTATATCTCACGATTTTTCTTCGTTGGTTACTAAATTTGGCAGATTTATTGAATTTCTGTGTCTCGGTGATATTATTTTTTTCATATTCTCATACGTATATGTAAACAGAGGAGCAGTTCCATTTTTTCGTTATAATTGTTAGTGTTCAAAATAACGCCACCTTCACTGTTTTCAGGTGTTATAATAGTAAATTATATCTTTTATTATTTTTAAAATGCTTTTTCATAACATCGTGTTATCATGGTTTGTCTTCATTTGTCGCGGTAAAGTCTTTGCTAATGTGTTCTTTATTTTGCTGTCTCTAACTATGACTAAAATTGTGTCTCCTTTTCTAATGCCAGTGGCGAATCTTTGATCAATGCTGAGGACTTCAGCTTCTATATTTGATCGTTTCGAGATGGAAAAGTTTTCCATAAGTTCTAGACACCCTGTTTGTCTTCACGCAGAGATTATAATGTATAATAGAGATTTTTGAATTGTTTTATTTTAGGTTATCGAGAATTCAACGTAATCAATATTTGACAAAATGCATCCACACTAAGAAATACCTATTAAGTTCAAACAAACATGTATAAAAACGTCATAATTCGTTTGAATTTAAACAATCCGCATTCATAAATTATCTGCCACGTGAACGTTCAAATAAAACACCGTTACAAGAGCGTTCATAAAAAGAAAACGGTAAAAGGTAAAATCAGTTATTAAAAATCGCCTGAAGAAACCACTCATGGTGGAAACAATGGTAGCGAAATGACTCGTTTAAAGATGAAATATATTCAAAATTTCTACAATATAACTGCATAGAACACTTCTTTTTTTTTTTTGGTGTACTGGTCTAATCCTATTAGGACCAAAAACTAAGTATTAAACAATCAATATATATATATATCGAGAGAGAGAGAGAGAGAGAGAGAGAGAGAGAGAGAGAGAGAGAGAGAGACGAAATATCATATTTTACCTTAAAATGGTAATATTTTTTTATTTGCACCTCATCAAAAATTTGTTGGCAACAAGTATAATGTTAACGAGAATCGAGGGAGACAGACTAAATGGGAGGTAAGGAGAAAATACAATGAAAATATAATTTAATATTAAAACAGAGGGAAAAACAGAATAGGCTAAAACCAAAAAAGGACAATACATATTTTCAAAGAGTTTAAGAAAAATAAAGGGAGAGAACGAATAAATAACTTTTCTGTCAACACCAAGGTTTATTTTAAATTATATTGCCTCTAAAATGTGCAGATATTTTGCCGACCGTGTTTTTTCCAAAATGGAAAACCCCGAATCACTGTATTTATACTCACACACTAGATTATCTAAAAGGTATTGATAATAGCTGAATCCTGTGCAGTCTGCGTCCGATCTATATTTAAAATAGTAATACGCTGTCTGATATTGTCAGGCATACATGCAATACGGGTTTCAAGGCTTCTGATGAAGTGTTGATCGAAAAATGGTTAACTTACAAGGAAAATATGCGGTTTTGTCTGTTTAAGTGTGTTAATTTTCCTTGGTATCACAGATACACTCAAAAAGCCACACACACACACGCGCGTGCGCAAGCACACACACACACATATAAATATATATATATATAATCAGGGTCTATTTAAAGTACAACTCTGACATATAAGCAGCATGTAATTGAAGTAACGGAAATCTTGAAGCTGTATTTGAACGTACCTTTCTAGCTCTTAATTAACGTTTGTCTAGTGAATTATAAAACGAATTGGCAGTTATTGATAAAGATTGATAGGAAAAATGCCAGAAAGTATTGTCAAAAATTAAGAGGACTAACAATGCTCAAGCCAATTAAGTAGAACAATGGATTTGGCATAATTGAACGATCATGTTTCGAAACAGGAACAACAATAGATTGAAAGCGACGAAAGAATGGCTTTCTGTTTTTATCAGTTCTTTTTTTAGATATTTAATAAATGAATAATACGAGAATAATAAATGAAGAATAAATGAATTTTAAGAGGATAATGGACGTCGTATTGCATTGTGTTATAATCGTTAAGCGGTTAGTCATACATGTTGAGTTTCCTATATTTGGTATTATCCTTTCTGAAACTAAAAATGAAAAAAAAATATTGCACCCTTTTAAGATATAGAAGATCATATCTATCCTTAGTTTTACTTTTTTAATTTGTTTTTATTGATTTCACCCCATGAAAGGTAGAAAAGCCACTAAGACACAATGAGCGATTTCAAAAAATGGTACGAGGATAACAGTTCATAGGGAATGACTTTGCATTTGAATATTTTAGGATAAACGTTGGCTGGCAAACATGGAGCCGAATGTCTACAAGCGTAAAATATGAGGAAAGCAACATTTAACATAGCATTGACACCCATCTAGCTCAATTTTAATGATGAAATCTCGACACCGGTCTAGTACTGTGCCTAAATTTAAAGAGTCTAGCCAAGAGCTCATTAGACATTTATGAAAAAGACCGAAGACAATCTTACAGAAGTTAGAAAGTGGCAGATGCTGTGCCACCAGATCAAGACCGATAATATTGCTGATTCTTTTTCCGATTTTATCAAGGAGCTCATGATACATGGCAGGAGAACCGGTCCATATCTGGAATCAATATTCTAAGTATGAACAACTGGTAGACATATAGATATATAGGATAGAATCTGGAAAGACCTCTCGCACGACATGGTGAAGTAATTTTTTTATCATCTGACCTTGGAATAAATTAAATAAAGTCTCTCAAATTTGTGGTATCACGAGAAGGAGTAAAGGGTCACTTTCTGAAGTTTAAACTCATCTATGCTGATAGAAAGCGGTGAATGGCCTCTCAATTTATTAACGAAGTGAAGTTTAGTTTTGGAGGTATTGAATTTAACAAGCCATCAATTGAATCAGTTAACAACTGACTAGAAGTCATTTTGAAAATCAACTCCCATTTTGACCTGATCGATCTGATCAGACTTACTATGTGGAGAGGAATAAATGGTTATTTCATCATAGTAAACCACCAAGTAGAGAGTAGATCTGATGCCATCGAAAATGTTATTAATGGAAATTAAATCAATAAAGGACTGCAGATTTAGCCATGGGAGATACCTGCATTAGTACAAGATGATCAAAATAGCCAAGTATTCGGGAAGATATAGCAGTTCCCTTCATACTCAATCTTCTTTCTACTTGAATTTGGAATTCAGAATTTACATTTTCCTAGCCTCGTTGCAATGCAAGGTGAATGAAACCTGGTTACTTTGCTATTTTAGCTCTGTCTGGTCGGGTATATATTGAACGTATTTTCTTTATGCATCGTGTCAACTCACAATGTATCCGATCATGACTCTTCACAAGTTCCTGTCCCATGTAACTCTTAATGAACTTTGTAATTTTGCTATTTCTTATAAACCTTGGTCCATCCCCAATTTACTGAAGATGACCAAGCATGTTAAGCTTTGTTTACATATATCCTTTTTGCCTTCTATCCGTCCTGCGAGTATCAGATTTTCCAATGCCTCCTCCCTCATCATCTGCACCAAAAAAGCTCAACTGTCTCTTCTTAATGTTTTGTAATATTATTTTTGGTCTATAAAATTTCGCCGGGGCCCACATGTTCGGCCCATGATGTCCTTTGTAAAATAACATCTCTTAATTCAAGTTTCTTCATCTTTAAGGAGATTGTTCAGCACTCACTGCCATACAGAAAGCCAGATATCAGGCAACACTTATGTACTCTTTCCTTTGTTTCAAACGATGGTTTTCTATTTCTTACTACACTGCCTAGCATTTGAAATACTTCATTTGAAATACTTCAATTGATGTTTGTTGAAGATTAAAAATAGTGAACATCTCGAAAAAAAGAATTATAACCAGTAAAGCAGGTTATTTTAAAATACATAATAACGCCATGATATTTTGGTCATTATCAAAAACACTATCCAGGGTGATTGTTTAACCCTCTGCAGCTGAACACCTGACCTATTTTTCAAATATCTGTTTTTTAAAAACGGAGAGTTATTCTTTCATGAGTATCCTTTCTCGAGTACGTAGACTAAGGGGCGGAGAGCGCAAAATCTCTGCTGATATTTTCCCGGTCGAAGACACGCATTCTTCACTGAATTTGTTCTTTTGATTATATCTGCTTAGAACCCCGCTCTAGCCGTTGTCTTTGTTCTAGGAATTCCTTCAACCAGTGATCATGTCCCCTTAGAGAACTGGATGCATAAATATCTATGGAACATATAGCGCACTTGACCGGTCGTATTTTTAATGCTTCTGTGTTTCGAACGATCTCACAGCTAGAAAAACATGGTGGGAGATCTGGTTTATCACAGCAGGTTTTACTGAGTTATCTTACTAATATCGCTCGTAGAGCGAACTGCCATAATCTTCTTTCATTTCTCTTACGTAGGAATATTTTTATGTATTGCACTCATTTTAACCAAATTGTATATTTAATTTCTCTTATGCGGTTTATGCGCGTCGTGGTGCAATGGAATAAGAATCGGTGAAACGAAATCAAATCCAGTTGCATTCGTTACGTTCATTTCCGCTCAAATATCCTCGGTAAATGTGTGAACACATCTCTTCTTCCTCCAGTTATGAGTTCATTAGCAGAACAGGTTGTATTTTATAACCTCGGTTGGCAATCAATCTACCACAGAGTGAAATGGCAACCTATTACGGGACAATCTTATGCCTAGTGTGTTATGCCTCTATCATCCAAGCATTTATCACGTATGGCTCTTAACTGATTGGTCTGACTATAAGGATTGAATAGCAACATTGATTGGGTTCTATGGCCATGGTTGGTAACTAGTCTACCGCAGGAAGAAATGGCAAGCTAGTTAGGGAAAATCTGCTTAATCAATCATGTCTTGATCGCCCAAGCATGTAGCACAGATGGCACTTAACTGACTGATCTGGATGAAAGGATTAAATAACAGCATTTATTGGGTTATATGGCCTTGTTTGGCAACCACTCTGTCGCAGAAAGAAATCGCAACCTACTGCAGTAAAATATTTCGAAATATGATCACCCAACTATGTATCCCGTGTGGCACTTAACTGACTGATCTGGATAAAAAGATTGAATAGCAGGACTGATTGGGTTCTGATATTTGGTTTTCTTAAATTCAAAGAAACCGGAACCTGAAATTAATATTATATCAAATGTTTATATTTCTATCACACACCATCGCATTGCTGCATTCACGATTGTATTGCATTTTTCTCAGTCGAACTATTTTGCTTATCTGTTATCAGACAATTTTATGGGTGAGAGCAGCGGTAAATTGTATTGTTCAAATTCCTTTTCATTTAAATAACTTGCATTTATATGTTACAGTAAGCAAATGACAAGGACGCTGGACAATAAAGCATTTTGTAAGAGAAAAATACGTTCTAACAAGAAAGCACAAAGAGAAGACATTGTTAAACATGCAATATTGAAAATCAATTACATTTGGTTTAAATAAAAGGAGTCGTTTTGCAAAATCCTTCTCTTTGAATTTCGCGCAAGCAACGCTGAAAGATTCTTTTGAAGTAAAATGTGTTTTTTTGTATAGGTTTCTCAAAATGTGATTTTCCTATTTCCAAATCCTAACTAATATAGTCCATACATTAATCATAGGAATTGTTTTGTTTTTAAATGAAATTAGGGCAAGCAAAGCTATAAAAAAGCATGCTTAATAATAATGCTAATATATATATATATATATATATATATATATATATATATATATATATATATAATGTCTACAGTACCAATTAGAGTTTCATGCATTATGCAATCATCTGGTTAATACTATGAATTGACCTTTTCTAGATGTGAAATTTTATTTTTGTTTTTGGTTCTCTTGTTGTCATAATGTATAAATCTAGGTCGCCATTTTTTAATGTATCAACAGCATGATTTAATTTGATTTGAGTGAAAATTAAACATGAAATTAGAAATCGAAATCATGGAAGTTGAAACAAAAATTGAAAATAAAAATTGACATATATTTCAACGGGGAACACTTGTGTTTATATATATATATATATATATATATATATATATGTATATATATATATATATATTAATTTGTACTTAATGGCTGTGTTATATTACATTGAGCAGTGTTCTATTAACCCCAAAATAGGTTTATACTAGCAATATAGCCCGGTGTTGCTCGGGTGTAATGAAAACTTTAAAACTAATCCGTGGTCCTGGAGCTCAGACTCAGCCTAAAGAATTGTGGATTTGTATAAAGGACATACAGAGAGATAAGCAGACACACACACAAGCAACTTGCTCTTTTATTACTTTGAATATGTTATATAATCACTACAAAAGTAGACATTTTGTTTCGGCACTGCATTAATCACTCTTTTAAGAATAGGGCTTCTTTGGATACGGAATTCTATTTCATTCATTCATTCATATATATATATATATATATATAAAAGAAGGGAAATTTTACCGTGTAAAATATAATCGCTGTATCCGCACTTACTGAAAGAACTCAATTGGTAACTGTTTTTAAAATTTTCGTCTTTAGAGAGCTCAATCGTAATAAGAAAATAATATATTAGTCATCCACATACAAGCCGTTTTTGCTGTATCAGAGCTCACCAGTATGGTTAGATATTCACTTGTTTCTTGCCGGGATCGAACCTCGACCGATTTGGTTTCATCTGTAGTCGCCATATATATATATATGTAAAAAGCATATTTCATTAAATAATGAAGACAAGTTTTGTCGATTTATTTTATGTAATTTTTTTTCATATTCTCTGATAAGCTTAAAGCATTACCAGTAAATGAAGAAAGAAAATTACAATATTTCAATAATTTTTTAATTATCCAATGTAAGCTTTCGGATTTCGTAAGCCATTTTCAAAGTTGTCAAAGTGCATTATATATTATAACAATTCACGGATAAACGATAATGACAAACTGTTTTTGTTTACATGGAATATTCCCAAGCGACAACAAAATCATGCATATACGATGCTGGAAGCGAATGTTGTATCACAGCTCATGTCGTTACTTATGACCAAGTGAAAACAAGAAACATTAAGTGTGAGAAGCTACTGGAGTAAACCAATGACTTCTGTTTTTAATTTCATCATTTAATGTTAATGCTATTATACTTATCAGAGAATAGTAAATATACATAACATAAATAGACAAAACTTGTCAATATTATTTAATTAAACATGCTTTAATGAAAAAAACACTGCCGAAATATATATATATATATATATATATATATAGCAATCGGAGCCTAACCGTACTGATAAGCTGTGATACAGCGAAACAGATCTGTTTGCGGAAGGCAATACTATATATATATATTGTTATGTCGTGAGTAAGAATAAATAACTCAACAACAGGAATAGGTTAATTGTTGTATTCCGTGAAAATAGTATTTACAAAGGTTATTAGTATCCAATACAAGAATAAAGGTTAATTGTCTCAACCGTCGTAAGACGCAGTATGAGCAATGGTTACTTCCGGGTCGTCGCCGGAAGTCTACGACTGACTTGTCGATCGGCTACTCGGCACACTTTCCTACGTAGATGCCACCATTATTTACATAGTAATGGAATAGTCCATTATAGCCGAATAGGCGCGGGTGTCCCAATATATATATATATATATATAGGGGATTTGGTAAGTGCTTGGTTGATGTGCTTCCGTATTTTACGGGTATTGCTCTCGAGATTAGTTCCCCCACAAATACAACACAATGTTTTACAATCGCGCAAAAGAAATGGAATAAGTCACAACGAACATTAAACAACAAAAAATTTAATATGTATAAAATAAAATTAGCATGTGGAAACAAATAAAATACATGATGTGAAAAATTGCCTTTTGGAAAATAAAGTTTGGCAAGAAGTTAAATTTGTTTAAAGGTGTGTGTAAGTTTATATTAACGGGGTCTGTAAATAAGTCGTTCTTACTTACATTAAGTTCATCTCGGGTGGCGACAGCATGTCGCATTGATGAAAGAAAGTTTGTCGGGTTTTTCCTTTCACGGCCATCTGTAGCTAGGTCATGAACTTTGGTGTGGAAGAATGACTTGGCTGGACAAAGTATCGGTTACATGCTGACTTAATGGCTAGCTTGGTGACTGAACTCGCACTTCCTAACTGTGTGTTATTTATATACCATAATAGGGGATCAAAGAATCTTCCTAACATTTAGGTGTGAAGACATTTATTGACCAATCAGATTTGTATTTTACTATTTTGTTTTAGGGCCTAAATATTTTTTGTTAATTGACTTCCGATCCTATTTTTCTAGAATGTTCTTATTCTATGTTTTTAGCTGATTGGTTGAGAAATATAAAAATGTAATTTAAATTCTAATGCAGTTTTGATCCTAAATTTCTATAATGTTTTTATGTATTTTCCTATTGCTTATTTTAATCGAAAAAATGTGTATCCCATATATATATATACATATATATGACAGAGAGATTTTATTAAATGATTGTGAGAGTAATTGATAGCGAATCTGACTGAAGTATCGGAGAGCCAGTGTTCGAATTCACCACTTCCACCTGTTAATACCCATGTAAATGTAAAAATCTATCTCTTTTCGCTTTAGCCGATCAGATTGTCATCCATAACTTTGTGTTTAGAAGGAAAATATCCGAATTAAAAACCAGCCTGTAGAGTGTTGGTCTACCTCATGCTCTTTTGCCTTTGCTATACCGTTTCTGCAATACTTTGTGTGTCCGCTACAACATTAGGCTGGCACGTGTCTCGTTATATTTCTTTGATTGTGGAATTGATTATTAATATATTTTTTGTAAATAACTTCTTAAATTTCCTACGCTTTGCTTGATACATTTTTTCTCGATTTTTATAGTCCAAAACGATTATGTTGTATTTGGATTGTGTTTGACTTTATTTAAAGATTCGTGTTGTCTCACGCTGGAGAGTTTCATGTATACGAATTAATATATATTTCCAGGCACCTTTTTGGCATTTTCTCTATTTTCAGGTTTTAAATCTCGTAGACGCATACACTTTGACGCATACTCATAAAATGCTTCTTCATAATGTCAAATGGTTTAATCAGCATATAATACAAATATTACGATGCGTTAGTTGTTTTCGTAGTTGTGTGACTTGACTGCGTTTACATTCAAAGATTGAACATCATTTCATGATTTCTTTGTTTCTGCATACACAATATTAGATAATTAAATTTAGCTTTTGAGAAAAATGTGAGGATGAAATGTTTGCAGCTACCATGACGCAACAAAATCGTAATTGCATGGGGAGCGCTAGGATGACTCATTAAACAAACCGGCGGTCACTAACTGAAATATTTTCGACAAATTATGCAGACATTGTGATGCTTGCACAGAAATATCTAATTGGCACAGGAAGGAAAATGCATGAAAGCTCCAGGTTTGTTTGAATTAGTTTAAGGGTGAAATAGTTTCTCATATTCAGATGTGTAGCAGAAATATATTTCCATATTATAACAATATTCAATTTTGGATGGCACATACAAACATTCAGAATACAATACATCTAAAGACACGTGAATACAGCAGTGATAAATCGGGGATGCTTGGTTGTACTGATCTTCCTACATACGACTAAAACAGTGTTTTTTGGAAGAAGCGAAGTAAACAAACCAATATATATATATATATATATATATATATATATATATATATATATATATATATATATAGTTATCTGCACACAGATCTGTTTTGCTGTATCACAGCTCATCAGTACGGTTAGACGCCGATTGCTTTTAACCCAACCCGACCGAAGTGGCATCAGTCGGCGATGGGCGCGCGGTAGAAGAAGGCATACTTTTAGCATGCATATTATCACTATACACGCCCAGTAGCCAGAGTGGTCTAATTCATTAGTGAATGAGCGATGCGTACATGCGTATATATATATATATATATATATATATATATATATATATATATATACGTGACCAAAACGAAAGACATCAAACACAAATTGGGTAGAACTTTATTAATAATACAAATTTTATGTAAAACATTAATAATTGCGAAGAAAAAAAACATAAGACAACAAACGACAACTAAAGAAAATAAAGAAAGAGCCTGCTTTTGCTGACGATCCGCTTAGGTGAAACTTGGTAGGTTTGTTGGCTCACTAGGTATAATTTATTTTTTCTGCTCTACCTAAGTATTGAGCGTTTTTTTTTTTTTTTTGTTAGTTGATTACTAGTCTCGGGTTTTTTTTCTTCGGGCTACGTGCTGACTAGGTTCGAATCCTTATGGCTGATGTTCACGTGCTTAGCTCTTTCTTTTTTTATAACCATTTTTCCTTCAACGTACATCCCCAGAAGGATTTTTGACACGGGTATACTTATAAGTTTGTCTTTATATATATATTCAATTTTGGATGGCACATACAAACATTCAGAATACAATACATCTAAAGACACGTGAATACAGCAGTGATAAATCGGGGATGCTTGGTTTTATATATATATATATATATATATATATATATATATATATATATAAAGATTTATGGCTTATCTTACGACTTTTTTTTTCTTTTCTATGGCATATATTCAGTAAGTTAAGTTCAATAGTGATACAACCTTGGGTGATCATGTCTCTTTCGGGGCATAACTAACTCGTCAGAAGACTTTCCTGTAGTAGGTTGCCATTACTTTCTGTGGTAGACTGCTTGCCAACCAAGATTATAAAACCCATTCTGTCCTGCTTTTCATTTCTTTTATCTGTTTAAGTCAGTTAAGTGTCATACGGGATACACGCTTAGGCGATCATATCTTGAAAGTGATTGAAAATTACTGACAGAGCAGAAGATTTTTCCCGTTGTAGGTTGCCATTACTTTCTTCGGGACACTGGTTACCAACCAAGATTATAGAAACAAAACTGTCCTGCTATTCATCCTATAGTTACTTTTGCCTCAGTGAATGACAACGAATTTAAACTAGGATTTGATCTCGGCTCTCCGATTTTTCCTTCTGAGCCGATATTCGCTGCACCACAACGCACACCCATGGTATATAGACGCTATAAATTTACGCGAATCACTTGATTGACAAAATTTTCATTATTTTACATTTAAAATAGCTAGATGCTGCAAGTTCTCTGTTAATAGTTTCTTATTTCTTACTCCTCGTTTGCTTTTGGCTTCTTGCTTTCCAGTCAACTCTGATCGAAATGTCAATTGATATTTTCTATCTACTACATTTTTGTTCTTTTATTTTTCTTTCACTTTAATAAGCAACCCCTTGCATCTTAGTAACTTTATTGCCCTGCTTGGAATGAAAGGATTAAAAAAATGTTTATTTGATATATCAGAAATCACAACTGTCTCTTGTTCTTTTCCTAAATGAACAGGAATTTAAACATTTAGTATATTTTTTTTAATAGCTTTGAAGCCAGATCTTTGTCTAAGTTATAATGTGTATCACATGTCGCCATTACATTCAATAGTTTTTGTGGGATGAATTAAGCAATAACTGTGAGAATTAACCAGGGAGAGACAAAAGGTGCTCAATAAGAAAGCGGAGTTCTATTGACTGAAGCATTGACTTCATTGTATTCACAGAATGATGCACATATTCAAACACAAGGATTTGAATTTGCTTAAGCTAAATACAAAAAAAGGATGCCCATATTAAATTAAATTGCTTTCGTTATCAAAAGCGCGAATTCTGAATATGAGTGCATGATAATAGGCAGCTATTTGCTTTGTATGAAAATGAAAAGAATATGCTCAGGCACCCCTTCAGTTTAAAACTTACCAATTTTACATGACCAATTAATGATGAGAAAATGTTTGCATGAAAGAAAAAATATGAATTATAATTTATTTTCCCAGCAATAGATTTAAAAAAAAATACACACTATGAATAGGTTTGACTCTCAAAACAATCTTTAAGAAAAATATATCATTGAAATCTGATTTACGAACTGATTTTTGACAAAAAATACATATTCTATTTATACGAGCATATCCTAAAAATGTTGTTGGCATAAAACAAACCAGTATGTTTGATATTTTGTAAAAAGAAATAAACCAAACTAAACAAAACCGAGCCTTTAGTCCGGTAGACCGCACTTTCAGCAAACACACCGTTCACTCGTCGGGTATCAGCAACTGACAGTTTATATAATTTTTGCTTTTATATATGGACTTTTTACTGGTGCAAGATTGGTCTGATCTTATACGCTAAAAACTGATTGCATTTTGCACCCTCCTCTACAAATCTCATTATGGTATGAAACATAGTAATATATATTTTTAATTTCATAATTTTGAACTAAAAGTTTTAATTTTTTTGTCAATACTTGGAACCCTAACACTAAACATAGCCTTGAACTTTTTTTTACTACATTGTAATGTTTACAAACCAGGAACAAACTTTTACCAAAAAGTTTTTATGTACTTTTGATTGTTGACTGTATAGGTTGGCGATGGAAACAAATTCGTGTATAAGCCGGTTATGGTGCATCAAATGTTGGGTAAAACTTGAAAAAAAGTCTATTGGTAAATTAACTTTGACTACCGTATAAGATAACCTATACCAAAACTAAAGTCAGACCTATTAGCTGTATATTGAAACACTAACCATATATATATATATATATATATATATATATATATATATATATGCGTTGTACAACAAAGAATCAATATTCTATGCACGAACGGCTACAGAAATTATAATAAAATGATAAAATAGGAACAGACATTCAGTATTCTATGAATGCTACAGGAAACATGGTGTCCAGGAGCTCCAAACTATATGTAAACATACAAGAAGCGTATGTTTGGGGCTCGACTTATACCCTAGCTATTTTGAGGCCTTCTCGTTAGTTATAATGATTGGAAACAAATATACGAAGACCATTGAGACGGTTTTGAGCTTTATTACGTTCCATTCGAGATGTGAATTGTACTGTTCCATATTTACTCTGGTATGGATCTTATGTAGCTGAGGTGATTCAGATACTTATTGAACTTGATTAGATTATCAGTCAATCTAAGAGAAGCATAAATCTATATCTTTGCTTGTAGGAGGGACAACTCCACTGCGTAGAAACCAACTTGCTACGAAAAATAAAACAGTGATACATAAGGTGATGCTGCTGTGGACGATATTTCGACATTAGGCTTAAAGATGAACAGGCACGGAAAAAAAAACATCTTGAATGTTAGATTGGAGTTAGAGGAGTGTTTATGAGAGTAGTACTCTTGTTTAAACTCTGCTGCAGAATACTGTTTTTATTAATTGGGGAGATTTCAGCGTGGTAGATTACTGGTGTCGATCTACATTTGCCTTCCACCGGACAATTGTTAATGGAGCTACGATTGCAAGATGGTAAACTATTATTTTCAGTGTCAGCATTATCTAAATTTTTTAAAATTAATTTTTTTTTACTATAGACATATATTGCAGTATAGCGTATCTGACTCTACCATGCTTGCAGTGTATCGTATTTCGTGCTTTTTAAGTTAAGAAGATATGAATAAACATATTGTTTGGTAATTTCATTCGGTAAATCTGCTTCAGCTTTGATAACGACGTCTATGCGATATCTGGATCACCTGTATACTAGGATCAAGTGTGTTTTTTTTCATATTAAACGTTACTCTGAATATAGAATCTTCGGGGATTTTTTAGTGTAATGAAGGTTCTCATCAACCTCTTTCTCAGCTAAGATCCATGTATTGTAGTACAAAAGATTGAGATCTGGAGAGCTATCTTGCCAAATGTTAGGTGATATGTGATCAATTTCCTACCATCCATCCCTGCGTTGTTTTAGCCTTGTGTGATGGTGCTGAGTCTTATTGAAACACAAAACTTTCGTTGCATGCATTTTCGATCCATGACTTAACCACTATTTCCAGAATGCTTATTTTAGCAGCAAGTTTTACTTCAAGAACTTGTTAAAAAGTAAGAAGGCATCGCATGTCTTTCATTACTGACAGCCTCAAAAACATGAGAGTTTCACGAAATTTTGAAATTTCTCACGTGTCTGCACATAACCATCTGTCGTTTCTTTCGTTTACTTTCTGATCGTGTTCAAAGTTTTTCTCATTTAAGAAAAAATCAAATGATATCTTTGTTGAATTTTAAGATTGTTTAGGAGCCTCATAGATCTGATTAAGAAATATTTTTTTTACAAAAAATTACTTTTTGTCATAATTTGTATCTGATGTCTTCATGGTTAACATTTCTGATTATTTTAATACATTGTGTTCTTTTGAGGTCAATCTCATGGGTCTTCTGGGATTGCCATGAATAGTTTACTGTATTTGTCGAATATATTCAAGTGTTCTAATGATATCTGTTCGTGTGGAAGCTTTCTTACATTTTAATACCAGAGATACATTTTCGTCATTAGCCTTTAACTCCTTGTCATCTCTGTAGATAGAGAATCTAGCGAAGAATCTATGGTGGCATTTCCAAATTGTTATGTTCTGCCTTTATAGTCCAGATAAATGTGTGTTTCTTCATTTCTTGTGTAATCGGAGGGTCTGCCATTGATAATTCTGAAATATAGAAGCTATAAAATCAAAAATATGCTGTTATAGTAAAATAACATATGTCCTCAACAACCTTACTCATACTATATGTAGAGAGAGAGAGAAAGATAGAGAGACAGATAGAGAGAGAGGGAGATATATATATATATATATATATATATATAGAGAGAGAGAGAGAGAGAGAGAGAGAGAGAGACAGGATAAGGTTGTCACTTAAATTGTGACACGATCTCCCGGCCGTGAAGGACATACCCACTTAGACCATAATGGAACCAATTATGATAATAACCGGAACCTGAGTCAGTGTTGATGCTGTCGACACGGCACCAGGTATGACGAAGCTCTCGGGTCGCTAGTCGTGATGGTATCGTCGCAGTAGCTGCTCTTGGAGTCGTCTCTTACAACAGTAAACCTTCCTGCCCACGCAGTGTATTTTGATCTCAGAAAAGGCACGTCGAGAACCCAGTAGCCGTTTTTCTACCACCTACACCAGACCGGACACACGTGTACCCTTGTGTTGATAAAATAAAACACGGGATCAAAATATATAAATCAATAATTTCTAAGACAGCTGGATAAGTTGCGGGAAAGTCTTTATATATATATATATATATATATATATATATATATATATATATAATTATCAACAGAAACAGAAAATTTTCGTTTAGAATAATCAGACCATTCAATTTTCCAAATTTTAAAAAATGTATTTTCAGGGCTCTTTACCGAAGTTTTAGGGAAATGGCCAAAGTGGGGTGCTGGGTAGCGACTGTGGTAGTAAATTCGCCTTGTCACTTTCGCTCAGGAGCTTCTAAAACTAATTTTTTGCTCAGTGGGGTTTCGATTATTATGCTTGTCGCAAAATCTCTTTGGAGGTGCGGGATGGACCCGGGGTATCTATGCAAATCAAATCTTTGACCAATGAGATTACTTCCACCTCCCCATATCGAGGTAGGATTTTTGTTCAACCAATGAGGTAACAATATTTTATCTAACGTAATTTCTCTTGATCTTCTTCTTCTTGATTCAACTGATTACGTCATCAAATATAGCTTTTAGCTTAGAAAGCCCAATTATAGTAAAATCCATACTTCATTTTTATTCCCATAGTTAAAGCTTTAAGCTTCCTAACCTCATCAAAAATCTTTTGACAATCTTGTTTTGAATATCTCTATTTTTCACTCACGCCGAAAATTTCTTCTCTTAAACTTGACTCATATCGCGAGTAAAAATAAACTGCAAAAATCAACAATACTACTCCTAATAATTTTTTTCGCTACGTCGTTTTAAACTTAGGATTAAATTTCTTTCTTCTCATGCAATTTTACAAGACAATCTTAAACAAGGCAATTACCTTTTACATAAGTATCTTAAGCAAGGCAATTATGGGTTACAAAATGCCCAGGTTCATGCCAGCTTCCAAGTTACGTGATGTCACGGTTATAACACCCTCCACATATATATATATATATATATATATATATATATATATATATATATACTACAAATTGTAAAAGAAACCTTTGTGTGATGCGTTTCATCCGTTAGGACTTCATGAAACTGGTTTTGTTTACGTTGCTGTAAACAGAATCACAAACGAGAGACGCTGCTAGTTGAAACCTTCTTGAATATATATATATATATATATATATATATATATATATTGCAATCTCGACAAATTCATCTGCATATTTTTCATCATCTTTTTTTAAAAATATCCCAAATTTGGATCACAGAAAATCTCACAAAATATGTTGAACCTTGTACAAACTTGGACAGAAATTTACTGTAGACGAACTGGAGATTAAAACACTTTTTTATGCATTTAAATCAGTATTTACATTATTCAGACTACTTTGATGCCATTTGTACAACGTTTCGGTCGTTGTACGCTCTGGCCTTCTTCAGGTGATAGGAATTTAGAAACTAACGCTTTATTACAATCACTGGGGTATATGAACTCGATTTCTTGCGTAGTAGTGCCACTTTTGGGAGTCATGATTTATCTCCTTCTAACTCTATAAATTACTTGTCCACCACTGCTATAGCATGAAGAAGGCCGGAGCGTACAACGGACGAAACGTCGTAGGAATGGCAACAAAGATGACAATAGTCAGAATAATGTAAATACTGTAAATACTACCTCATCTCAGAAATATAAACAAATGCATTTAGGTTTTATTGAATTATTTTATCTTTTAATAAGAATAGCATTTTTCATGTCACTATTGCGGTCAGTTTTTTCCGGTAAACAAACAATGCGTTTTGTTATTTCTTTTTTAAAATATAGCTTTTGTTTCTATATGATCTTATATTTAAACTTCTTGAGGTTTCTTCATTATAGTTTTTCTGATGATCTTTCCAGGTGATAGAGTAAATTCCGTCTGCAAGTTGTGGCTTGTTTTATTTTGCATTAATGAACGCTTTTATTGTTTTAGATGTAGTTGTGAGAAATTATATGTCGAGCTTGGATAAATTTTTTTGTAGTTGCGATATCAAGTGGGTTGAATAATATAACTTTTTGATTCTTTGTGTTTGTCGGTGTGCACTGCTTTTCTATTTTGTAATATTTTCTGTGCCTTTTGTTTCGCATTAAATATAAAATATTGTTTTGAAGGGTCTTGAATGTATTTTCAATTTATTTATCATCTTCATATAAATATTAAGGGCTGCTAATCCTGAGTACTCTAAACTAGAATCCAATACTTTTTAAAGATTTTATTTTGTGATCTGACTAGTAATATATTAAAATTTTCATTGCTTTCTTGATAATATAAAAATATATTTAGAAAATGTATATATATATATAGTTATATATACATATCTGCAAAACAATTGTCAAAAAATGTGTTTTCTTTTTTTTGTAGGAATATTTATCACAATTTGGTTACCTAGTTCCACAAAGTCCAGAAACTGGAAATTTACGGACGCAGTCTTCAGTCGAAGATGCTATACGACAGTTTCAGCGAATGGCTGGAATTCCTGTCACAGGTAAATACAATTCATATCATTTTTTGGCTTGCTGTCTTTCCCCATTTGTTTCATATTGTGTCTTTGTTTATCTGAGTGTATTGCCAGAAAAGAGATGATAAAGAATTAGCACAGGCGATCTTGAGAAATATAATAAATAAATTATGGAATACAAGAAATAAATAAGAAAAGAAGAAGCAACTGAAGAAATGAATAATAAAACATTCAAGGAAGGAAAGGAAATAAAAATCACAAACAAATAATTAAAATAAATAGAAGCGTTTAAAAGACAATGAAAATTAAAGAAAAGAGTTGAAGGTTAGAAAATGAGAAAATACATAAAAAAACCGTATATTGCTTAATCAAAATGAAAAAATAGGGATAAATTTACCGTTAAATAAAATACCAGTAAACATGAACCTTCATGCAACCCCCCCCCCAAAAAAAAAACACAGTCAGAATAGCTTTTAATTTAATTACCTTCACTCTTCGGCAATTTTCATTGTTCTAAAAAGCAAATTTCAGAATTGGATTAAAACCTAAACATATGATGAATATGAATTTATGCATTTTTGTTCTTAAGAACTGACAACAATAACAGGGAATACTATATATTAGTTCTGTTATTTACGATAACAATTTTATATTTACGGCATTCCATAGAAACTAGTACATTTTATTAAGACAAATTCAATATAATATTTATCACTGAGCATTTATAAAAATTAAATAAGAAAAAAAATTATTTATAAGTTTATAAACATGTAGTAATATGGGAAAATTATAAGTAATTCGTTATTATTAACCATTTAAAAAAAATTCGTAACAGTTGTTTTCCCAACCATTACAATAAACTATACGATAAATAGCGTAAATAACAATAAGTAATGTTTATTTATTTGACAATTCTCAAGAACAAAAAAAGGTTATATTTCCCTTCCATACGTTTATGTTTTATTACAATTCTAACAATCGCTTTTTAAAATAATGAACATTGCCGAGGGAGTGAAAGTGGGTAATATAAAAGCAGTGTCATGGGAAACACTTTCCTCTTTTTTTCAGGCACGAAGAACCATGTCTGCAGAAATATATTTATCACGAAAGAAATGTAAAAAAAAAAAAAACATGACATAATACTAGAAGATAGCGTTTCACCACCGGTACTAATTTCTGAACCTTGAATGTAGCCCGGTGCAAGCCGAGTTAACAGAATAGTAATTTATGAATTACATATATTATGTAAAATATGTTTAGAATAGCTAGCGATACCAAGCACATGACTTTCCATATCTAAGCCAAGTCTATATCATCTGATAATTAAATCTGGATGCTGATTTTCTTAATTTAAAGAGTGGATTTTTCTATTTTCTGTGCAGTGTCCCTTCAATACGTAGGCGATCATGGAATTCAACTTGGCTCTGTCTCTTGTCAATGTTAATTTTTTTCATCTTGTTATTTCTCCCGAATCCCGCTCAGCTCAAGACTATCAAGCATGTCGTTTGTGCTTTCCCATGTCTCTCTCTTTCCCTCTATCCGTCCTGTGAGTATCAGATTCTCTAAACGCTTCTTCCTCATCACGTGTCTCAGGAACCTTAACAAGGAGAGGATTATCATTTCATTTTTGCCTTCCACAAGAGATTTGAATTCGTCAGTATAGGCCAATTTAAAAAAAAAAGATTCTTCATGAAAATTGAACCGCTAATACTCGTTGTTAATGTTAGATATTTTCAAATGTCATGATTAAATTTTTTGTTATTAAAATTTAAAGTGCAAAGAGTTTTATGCATTTTACAAGTGCCTTTAAATACATAAGATTGATAAACAATGCAATAAAATATAAAATAATGCCTTTCAGACATATATAAAGTAATATTTAAATACTTTTCTATACAAGAATGCATACATTTAATATCAAGAGAGCCAGTCAAAGTAGAGATGCAGTTAAAATTTTAATGAATAATCAGGAGTGGGAGATAACTATAAACGGTGGTTAGAAGGGATTATTATGAGGATACGGATAATAGATAATGATACTATACCACCCTTGACTTGCTGGGATTAAATTTGTTCAGAAAACATGCAGTGGAAATCTTTTTTGAAAAGTTACAAATCTTTTGAAGAAGAAGCCTGATTGGAACATTGTTAACTTTTTAACACGAATAAAAATGTGCGCTTCCATTCCCTGGATGCGTTATGACGTGTTTTTAATGTAAAAGTTTGAACTGTTAGAAATAAAGAGTAGATATCATCTCAACATTTGCCGTAAAAAAGCGAGACATTAGCGATAAGCATCTATGTAGAAAAGCAGTTGCATAGTAGAGAATAATACTTGTAAACGATTTTGAATTCATTGAACAATATTATGAAGAAAAGTTTAATAATAATAATAATTAAACCGAGCCTAAGAACAAACGGTTTATAAAAGCAGATTATAAAAAAAGGACATTTTCTTTTAAACTATATAAATATTGATTAGGTGAATCGGATTTGCTGAAGAGTAAGCGTTTATCTTTTATACTTCGATTCGTAAGAAGTTGGTGTTAAGCAACATTTGATGATTTTAAATGTTGTTTAAAGATGAACATTAAATCAGATGAAAATAAATTCTCGTTTATACTAATCTATAAAGAACAAGTGAACAAACGTATCCATTGAACTCTTTGACATAATTAAAGCATAATTGTTCCGCTTCATCTTAAGAAGTTATGATGATAAAAAAATGTCGGTTTATTCGATTATGCAACTTGTTTGGAGATCAAAGATATACGTTATTCTTTCGTTAGCCACTACTAATTCAACGTGGGAAATGTCGATAATTTGAGATTTCAGTGAATGATATAAAGTTGGAACACGTGGGAAAAGTAATTCGCGATTATAGTTGTATAATTCTTTTCATAATTATTGGTTTGCATATATTGTTTCAAATGGCCGTATTATTTTAAGTGTCAGAAAAAATGTAATAATTATAATAGATTATATTGCCGGCGTGACATTTGAACTAGCCCTTAATAAAAACCAGACCTTTATAATGACAAACGCCTTGACACGGATGACTGCAACTGAAACTCTTTGGAACAGAAGGTCTGTGTAAGGTGTAGTGAGTTGCCATGCATATAATCTGTTTGTTAAGAACTATGGATGAAATTACGAACAACCATATTATTCGTCTCTTGCAAATTGTGCTATTCGTGTTTGGAGAACATTGTTTTTTTTCTTTCATTTATCGATTTTTAAAAAATTCACTCGATAGCAGGGCGATAATTCTGCTAAGACGCAAGGAGCTACTGAGAGTGAAAGACAATAAAAAAAGACATTAGCAGAAACCTGAAACCTAATTTAACAGGAGAAAAGAGACAAAGTTTTACTCCTGTGTGAACAGGACGATAGAGAAACCTATTTACTCCTATTGAGAAAAATTAAAGTAAAATCAGAATTTAGGTGGTGGCTTTAGAAATATAAAACTGAAGTAGACAACAGAAAGAACCGGAAACTCATTTCTAAACATAAAACAAGGGTTAAACCTCTATTCCTATTGAAAAGACCGAGGAAGAATGTAAACCGGACGATGGGTGAACCTATATACTTTTATAAAGTATTTAATATTCTTGTATTCAAATGCAGAATGTTTGAAGAACACGGTAGACTTGCTATCAAATGAGGTCCTTAAGAATAGGAAACAATAAATTAAATATTACCAAATATCTAATCAAAATAAATGAAATCAATAGAGTGTCCACGCTTGTAATAAGAATCTGTAAACCCCTGGTGCCAGAACCCTGGTCTCGGCTCTCGGTAAGAGAAAAGGAAATAATAATAGACCGCGAAACACAAATTGATAAAAAAAAAGCAAAAACTCCAATGAAAAATGAAAATCTCTTTATTTATATCCATGAAATGCGCCATCTATTAGATATACAAAGATTAAATTAACGTATTAAAGCCCACTATCTAATTTTATTGAAGTGGAGAATTAATGGATTATAATAACCTATAATTTCTACCAGATATTTATTGTCAGTTTCTAAGATTATCACCGGATATTACGATGGTCATTCTTAGGCCTCACGTATTCAGCTAAGTTGATGTGGAGCGGCTACACTGATTAATAATTTCTTCTTCTTGTTCTTCTTCTTCTATGTGCCTTGTCCTTTCGAGACGTAGGCGAACATGGACTTCCATGCCTCCCTGACCATGGTGGCTCTTACCACGCTTCCTCCTGTTACACCACGCAATCCCCGTTCTGGCATCAACGTGCTCAGGCTATTCAAATATGTTATCCTTTACTTTTCTCTGTCTATCTTTCCCTCTATCTGGCCTGTTAGTATCAGGTTCTCCTTCCTCATTGCATGTCCCAATAACTTTAGTTGCCTTTTCTTGATTTTCAATATTAATTACTCTTTCGTTTCCATCCTTTCCAAAAGCTCATCATTGCTCACATACTCGGTCCATGAAATCCGCAGCATCCTATTGTAAGACCACATTCCACTTGCATCATTTTTCCTTCATCTTTGAGGATATTGTCCAGCATTTACAACTATATTGAAGAACTGATATCACAAAGCAATCCAGAATTCTCTTCTTTGTTTCTAGTGAAAGTTTCCTGTGAAAAAACAAAAACACATCCTTGTCCTACGCCCCTTTCTATCCTTGTATATCTGCTGAATTCGTTTCCTGTCCGTATGCAGGCAATTTGCTGCCAGTAGAGATTCTTGATTACTCTTATGTCTTTCTAAATATGTCGAGGCTGCTGAGCATCTCCATCAATTCTTTGTGACATATTTTGTCGAATGCCTTTGCGTAATCGATAAGACATAGGTACAAGACCTTCTTCATTTGTATTGCCTTTTCGGAGAGCATCCTAATCCTGAATATGGCGTTCCTCGTTCCAGTGTCTTTGACGAACCCGCACTGTTCTTGTTCTATCTCTGGCCTGATTCTGCTTCTCTCTCTTCAGTTTAATGAATCATATTACAAAACTGATCGTCCGAAGTACATCTACTGCAATGAAAGTTGGATCAGGGTGTCTTATCAGGCAAATTTTCTTCTCCATCTTGCACATTTTGAACATTTAGAAATCAACTACTCATCCGTGCATTAAATACTCTTGCCATATCTGGTCCGGTGTTCCTGCTGAACATCCCAATATTCTTAACCAAATACAAAAATGATCTGTAATGTAATCGATTCTGACCGGAGATCTTGTTTTCAGTCAAATTCTCACCGGCTCTGTCTTTTCAACATATAATTTAAATTAGTTTTTATGACGAACATTTGTTGCTGGGACAATGACTATACGAAATTACGCATACTACTAGACTGGCCTCGAGGTCCCACCCATTTACTATTATAATACTAAAATGCAACCGTAACGTTACTCTATTCGTTTCTTTTTATCGCATTTCTTTCCCTATGTAACACCCTTGCCACCCTACAATTTTAATTAATTAAAATTTTTAAGAAAATTAAATGCAACATCAATCGCTAACTTCTATTTTCTAGAATACCGTACATCTTTTCTTCTTTCTTTATTCCTTCGTATAATTAATCTAATATGCTTTTGGTGACATTGTTCCAATTAAGAGTACATATCTGTCATCCTCTGCAAAAAAATCCCAAATAACAAACAATATTCTCTTCACCTATACGTAATCCTAACTTTTAAGCTTAAACACTGAAAAAAAGTTGCGTTTTTGTAATAACAATAAAATGACTAGTACTCTACAATCTTTCGACAGCATACAACTATACGAATATTTCTGAGAAAAGTAACAGTCACTATTCTTATAGTATTTCGATATATCATCATCATCATGGTTAATGCAGGTATAAAAAATACTAAAATGATCAACAGATATCCATAATCAACCAATCAGTCGTCCCTTGATGATGACATGAGGATACTTTGTCTAAACGTTGTCTATTAAAATCTGTATCAAAAAAGATGAGAACAACATTCAATATAATAAAATAAGTTGTAGTTTTGTTGAAGCATTAATTTTTTGATATTATTAAAAAAAGAATTAAAGGCACATGGTTAACGTACAAAAGAAGGGAATATATATTTTCTTTATGATTTTTATCATTTTAATATTATCCACATCATCATGTATTTTGACAACAGAATGCACTTCTAAATAATCTCTGGTTTAGATTAGAATAATTCAGCTCAATATCAGTCAGTAATCTGAAGGCACAATTAAATAGCAAATGAAGTCTTCTAAAATCTAAGAAATGTATTATAAAACACAGAATTTTCATTAGAAACAAAGAAAAGAACATTTAACTGATATGCACGTACAGAATTCTATGTACCTGGGAAGTGTTCTAACAGAGGACGCTAAGTGCGTCACTGAAACCCGAAGGCGTATTGGCATGACCAAGGACACATTCCAGAATCTGAATAGAGTAGTGAAAGAGAGAAAAAAATTGCTGGAAACAAAGAAGGATTGTTATGTGACGCCTGTCCTTGAATATTTAATACTTGACAGTCTCATCAAAGATTAGGGAAATACTGGAATCAGTCAAAATGTAGTTCAACAGAAGGATGCTTAGGATACCATGGACAGAACATGTTATCATCGGCGAGGTTTTGGAAAAGATGTAAACGAAAGGTAAATTAATACTAAACACCAGGGAGCTGAAGCTGAAGTTTCTGGGATATATAATGAGGAAGAAGACTTTGGAGAATCTAATATTCACGGAGCGAATAAAGATAACGAGAGACAGGGGAAAGCAACGCGGAATATATGTGATGGGCTTGAGCCGATAAATGATGGAACAGGTTTGACAGGGGTAACACGAAAAGTGATGTTAAGTGCTACAAGGGATACGAAGATGTGACAGTCCATGATTGCCTAAGTCATGAAGGAATACAGCACATATTATGATACTAAGGATACCATAGACCAAACATGTGAGCAATGGGGAACTTTAAGAGAAACGAAAACAAAAGAACTCGTAATGGAGGAAAATGACTTGAAAAATTGACAGATAGACGGCAAGAAGGGTAATTGATAAGAACAAAAAATCTAACTAGCGAGCTTGTGTTAATGGACAGAAGAACAGACTTTAGGAGACATAATTTATTATGAGCTACAAGAGACAGTAAATTGTAGACAAAATGATAATCGACACATAACAGAAGAATTATTATCATCAGCGTCCTGACGATAATAGACACATACCTTAGAATTACCACCCTGGGTCAAAGTGCAATTGGAAACAATAGCTTTTTCAATTAGGGGTATTGCTGACGGATGTAGTTTATCGTCATACCCATGACACCTTATTAGAGGGGGAATCCCTCTGCAGAAGAGGAGTCGGTGTATTTTTTTAAAATTTCAAGGTAAACTGTTTTCTCAAATCATTGACAGTAGCTCTTTTAAGGGTTGAAATACTTCGAACTGAAAATTGGTATGGTGGCAACGCAAAAAACATAACTATTATGTTCCCGAAGCCATTGCAGTTCACTAATAATAAAAAATAACTTTTGGAGAATGAAAATATACTACATATTCTTGCACCGTATGAAAATGAAAATGATTTATTACAATAAAAGTGTATTTTTTACGGCTTATCAACAATTTATGTTGTATACAAACCGCTGTTTTCAAGAGTTTCCCTATCAAAATAATAATAGTCCACCTCGGCATTGCTTAAATTCGGTGATCGATTGGGAACCGTAATTTTCAGTATAACCGAAAGCGATAAAGAATGTGTAAACAAAAGACACATGTTATATCAAAGAAAATATACCATTGACAGACTATATGAGCATGTACCCTTCATTCTTTCTTCTTGTGATATATATATATATATATATATATATATATATATATATATATATATATATGTTAGGAATAGCTGTTTAGACTTATGTAAGCAGATTCCTTCACTTTCAAATGACACACAGAATTAGCCGTGCTTTTAAATTTTGAACATATATGTTAAAATGGTCAGCATCCTATTTCTATCTAAATTAGAAATTATTGAATTGATATGAGGGATATCAGGAGTATATTTTCGGATCAATCTCGATTTGCTCGGCCAGCAAAATGATGTGCATTCACGGAAAGCAGAAACATAAATTTTAATTTTACTAGTCAATATCCTCTCAGATGCAAAATAAGAGTTATTAAATTAATAGACATCAAAACACACGGAAATTCAGCCTCTCGTTTGATTTTCTTTAGAGAATTGATTACAAATGCTAGTTAATAACTGTTTTCTAAATCATTTATACATAACCAGACATTTTCTTTCTAAGGTAATCAATAGCAGCACTGAACTTACAGAAAATCAACAAAAATGTACTTTAAATTAAAAGGCATAAGAACTGTAAGCAATACCCAGTCAACAAAACTAAGAAAATTAAATTAAATAGCTACTATAAAAATTATAACTGGACATTTAATTGTCAACGCTAAATCACCAATATTCTTTTCAAATTTACATTTTCTTTAAAGAGCTGTGTTTCTTGTCAATCCAAATTCATAAATAAATATATTTGATGCATAACCTGGAAACTAAGGATAACAATCGTCCTGGCATCAACGACGATGACACGATCAAGATCACGTATATATAAAAATATAAACTTGTATTTTTATTCTTCGTCGATGACGATTGTGTGGAGTGATAGTCAGAGAGAGGGGGTTGAGTAGCAGGAGTTGTCTTTCCTTCTTCCCTCTTCTCTGCATTCTCTCTGAGTCTTCTAGGTGTTGCGCTGTTTTAGCCCAAAAAAACTTGATTATATATAAGCTGATATTTCTTCGTATTCAGCTTAATTGCGTCATCTATGGCTAGGAACATCTATTAATCATGTTTTGCCGATTAATCATTTTGGAGCCGGTTGCCCTTGATATCATCACCTTTTTGTTTATCACTGTTTATATACTCTCCTTTGTCGGTCACTGAGACTGACGTCAGTCATATTTCTGTGGGTTACTGAATTATGTTACATATTATATATAGTAGAACATACCTAACAAGGACATTCACGTTACATCTCTCTGATCATAGTCCAATTGGATCTGATTTAAGTATACATGGAGCATTCCCAAACTCTATCTGCTACATATTTGTTGATGATACAAATAAAATTGTCTCACCCACATGTAAACGGAATTTACAAATAAAGAAAGCATTATATATATATATATATGGAACCTCCATTAAATATTCTAAAAAATATCCATATATTTATGTAGCATCACGATTTTGTGTAAAAATAGGCTCACACAAACTATTACTTCAAATTTATAGCTGAGTGGGAGGGGAGGAACTGATGGATTCCATGGTTATTTGAGTGTAAGTGAATACAAAGAACGTAACTAAAATCGGAACTAGGCTTTCTCATTGACAATCCTAAATCATTATAACTAACCACACATTAACTTTTACCGCACATGGTTATTGCACGTTGTCATCCACCTTACAATACCTGCAAAAAGTTTGGTAATGTTCATAATAATAACTCAGGCAAGTCATTAAAACGTTTGACAAAACGATTATATAAGGTAACAACATATATATATATATATATATATATATATATATATATATATATATACAAACTCACACCTATCTATATGAATATGTCTGCTCTATCACTGATATTGAGCGCTTTTAAATATGTACCATTCATATATACTATGTAAACAATATAATATATATAACAAATTGCATATTTATATATATATATATATTGATATTTATCATTATATACATACATTTGCAAACAAGACCACAAAGGAGGCAAGAAGGAAGATTGCACGAATGATCGGCTGGGACACTTGCAGATGCTTTGGTTCAAAATCACGGTGAGGAATATTTGTACATGTCAAATTCATTTTCAGCTTATCCTTAAAGCGAAGCAGAGGTCGACCCACATTCCGCCGTCCACTGCTGAGCTCACCGTATATCATTTGCTTTGGTATCCGATCATCTTCCATACGTAAAACATGCCCTACCCAATGCAGCTGTGATTGCATCAAAAAGCTTTCAATTCCACTAATACCGCAGCGCGTGAACAGGTCCGCATCAGACATCCGATTGCCTAGGCTGAGACCACAAATTGTTCTAAGACAATTTTTTTGGAAGACACCAAGCTTCTGGATGTGATTATGATATACTGTCCATGATTCCGATCCATAAAGCAGCGTCGTTAGCACAACTGCTTTATACACAAGTATTTTAGTCCTTAGGCTAATCCCCCTATCATCCCATAACCGATGGCGCAGTTTCCCAAAGGCACTAGTTGCTTTCGCAATTCGATTAATGATTTCATCATCAAGAGAAGCATTCTAATTAACCTTACTTCCAAGATAGGTAAAGTTTTTCACATATTTCAGATCTTTACCATCTACTCGAATTGGTATATCGGGAAAGCTGTGCACTGGTGCTGCTGCTTTACACACAGAACTTGCTTTGGTGTGGGACGAGGTTGGTGAATCACCTCTGTTTTCTTTATACTGATTGTCAGACAAAAACCTTGCAAGCAGCGGAAAACCTATCTACAAGCAGTTGCGCTTCCTCCTGAGAGGTTGCACAGAGTGCAGCGTCATCTGCAAACAAAAGATCCCTAATGATTGTCGATGAGGGTCTTAGCTTTGAATCGCTGCTGGTTGAAGAAACCGCCACTTGTTCTGAATTTGAAGTCTACACCTACCAATATCAGCAAAATCATACTTCAGCATAACTGAAAAGAACAAAGCAAACAGCACAGGTGCCATTACGCATCCCTGTTTGGTACCATTTGTCACATTGAAAGGTTCTGAAGACTCCCTATTTGAAACAACAGATGCCTTCATTCCATCATGAAAAGACAAGATTACTTTCAGCATGTTTTCTGGTATTCCCAGCTTTTTCAAAACCTTCCAGAGAGCTGCACGGTTAACTGTGTCAAAGGTCTTTGTAAGTTCAATGAAAACCAAATACAGCTCCTCGTTCTTCTCTCGAACTTTCTCAGCAACCTGGCGGAGGAAATAGATCATATCGACAGTACCTCGACCAGCACGGAAACCGCACTGTGATTCGGGGTAGATATCATCAACAAGGTGTTTGATTATTATGTTGAGAATAAGCCTTGCCAAGATCTTCCCTGCAATTGATAAAAGTGAGATGCCACGTTGGTTGTCACAGATGTTCCTATTGCTCTTGTTTTTATACAGGTGTTGAATTAGTGCATCTTTGAAATCCTGAGGGACATTTCCAGTAAGCCAGATCTTCACAAAGAGACTATGCAACTTCTTCACCAGTTTCTGACCACCGTAATTAAAAACCTCAGGAGGTAAGGCGAGCTTCCCAGATTTTTTGCCTGAAGAAATTTGCTTGATAGCAACAAAAACCTCATGTATTGCTGGAAGGAAAGAGAGTTCAGGAAATTCAGGTCGCTCAGTGATAGATGAAATTATTTCTTCGTCAGTTGTAGAAGCATTGTTTAGAAATGCTTCAAAATGCTCCTTCCAGCGATTCAAAATATCCGCTCTGTCCGTCAGCAGTGTGTCATCACTTGCAAATATGAGAGAAACACCAGATTCGTGTGGCCCAAAAACTTTCTTAATACCTTCATAAAAGGCTTTCGAGTCCTTCCTATCAAATGCTTCTTGCACTGATTTGGCTTGTGACGACCACCATGACTCTTTCATCTGCCGTAGTGTTTTCTGGTCCTTGCTTTTGCATGTATTGTACTCTTTCTTCTTTAATGTAGAGTTCTTATCCTCAATCCAGATTTTGTGAGCTTTGTGCATCTCGTTGATCAAATTCTGTGCCTCAAAATTGTGATCATCAAACCAGTACTGATTCTTACGGATAAGTAAGCCGAGAACTTCCAATGCAGATGTGTGAATTACGTCGCGTAATGATTTCCATAAAGATTCAATATCATCCGTTATTTCAACAGAATCTAATGAATGATGAAGGTGGGCCGACAGTGCCGCTTGTTGACCGGTGCATTTTAATGGAAGGACGTTAATTTATTTGGGGACAGAGGAGCGTTTCATTCGTCTGTGTTGTAGATGCAACGTGGTTTTACTTCGCAGCAATGCATGGTCGGAAAGATAGCATCTTGTAGGGAATGAACGAGTGATATGAAAATCTTTAATGTCACGTCTTTTGGTGATGATGTAGTCAAGCAAATGCCAATCCCTTGAACGAGGGTGCATCCATGTAGTCTTGGGGGAGTTTTTTTCTGTTGAAATACCGTGTTGGTAATACACAGGTTAAACTCCTTACAAAGTGACAACAAAAGAAGACCATTATCATTCATACGAGCAACACCATGATGACCCAAAACATCACCCCATGATGCGCTATCTACACACACACGAGCATTAAAATCACCCATACAAGTTTGTCCTTGTGTCGCACATTCGCAACAATTTCTCTCAATTGTTGGTAAAATTCATTCTTCTCCGGCTCTGGTCTGTCTAACGTGGGAACATAACATCTAATTAATACGACACGGGTATCGCATTCTAGATTGAGGGTAAATGTCATTAGGCGATCCGAAAACTCCTTTGGAAGGGTTGGTAATGACTTGGCAAAGTTGGACTTGATAGCAAATCCTACTCCGGAATGACGAGGCTCTTCTGGGTTTTTGCCGCTCCAGAAAAAAGATATACTCGCTTTTCTCTTCAGTCAGTTGCGAGTCGCCAGCCAGGTACGTTTCACTATAGGCTGCAGTATCAATCCCGAACTTTTTCAGCTCATCTGTCTTACGTTCTGGCTGATTATCATTGTCAAGTAGGGTGCGAACATTCCAAGATCCAAAATGAATGTTTTCGCTTCTTCTCTTGTTGGGAGTGCATACTGGATACCTAGGCAGCTACAGTTCGCTGCCAAGGGTGGTTTTGAGGAAGAATTTGTTTAGGGCTCCTTTTATCGCCCTCTCCCCACCATGGGGAAAACAGTGCTGTCCCTAAATAGGGCTGCTTTGTCACCGATGGAGGACACGAACTGCACACTTGCTCAGGTATTTGTGCAGAACGGCCCTCACCCACCGGTCGCCACAATGTAGAGATCCAGCTAGGAACTTCCAGTGATATCCTTCACCTGTTCCCGTCGCCTTCACCCTATCGCCTGTAGACTTTTGTGTGTGCATGACATTTGAATAAACTTAAGTTGTTAAGAAACCCACACAAATGATTTGATTATAGTGGTGAAAGCCTGTGCAAATACTATCCACACTTTTTGGATCCATTCATAAACTCAAGTCGGTGGAAAAATTTGCCACATATTAAGCAAGAAAAGACCTCAGGTTTTATATCAGAGTTTCCTTCTCCTAGATACCTGTCTTAACAAAGACTAAGGATGTCCAGTGGTATAAAACGCGCCCACAGACACCAACCTGGGGATTTCCATGTCTCGGCGCATATATATATATATATATATATATATATATATATATTTAAGTGAATTAATAAATGTACATATGAAGGTACATACATATATAATATTCAGGTGTTAATAAAACAGTGCTCAGTGTAGTATGAACAGTGCTATTTTATATATAAGTTAATGAATATGGATATTGTTCATCGTCGATAGCACGGCTCAAAGCTCCATGCGTTATGCACTCACCAGGTGCATATTATAGAATTTATAGTATGCACCCTTTGACTGCTCAACGCATCAAACTCCGAGGCATGCCATCAACTTACAGTTAAAATTATTTACCTATTTGAAGTATTCATCATCATCATTTCATCATTTTGCGGCCTCAGCCGAGATTTAAAATCTTGTCACTAGCTGAATAGTTGATGCTTCGTCAGAGCTACCAAGGGTGTATTTTATCGTGACACCATCACTGGATGGGTTGCCTACCACGGCTTAAGAGAGGCACATTCACCCTCTTTAAGAGAAGGATATCCCGCGCCAGTTTCCCAGCCTGGTGTTATTTACAACCTAGCGGTAAAAAATGATATTATACATAAACTTCTGCTTGTAGAAAACAGTAATTTTCGAAAGGATTTTGTTTTCTTGTTATAACCTCGGTAGTGACGCCTGTTTCTCTTTGGTCATTAACGATATACATAAACTTCTTCTTGTAAAGAACAGTAATTTTCTAAAGGATATATATATATATATATATATATATATATATATATATATATATATATATATATATAACTGTAAAAGAGGTAATGGTTAGACCATTTAAGGGTTATTTTTTTTAAAAGTGCTTTCTGAACAATGAAATGAGCTGAATATGCAGACACAACATATAAAACCGCGACATGTTCATTACTTACCTGATAAAATCGGTATGATTAAAACTTGGCTAGCAAGGAAGTGGTGAACATCTCGTTCTTTGACATGACACTAGCTCTGAATATTCAGTAATTTCGTTTGTTCTTTAAGCACTTTTGAGAACAACTTGTCTGCTAGTCTTTTATTGTTACTTATATATTATTTAGAATTCATAACATAATTACAGTACGACAACAAAAGTCGCTACTTTACAAAGTGGCTACTTTTGTAGTGATATTAAAACATATTTATGTTATGAATTCGAAATAATATTATTCGTTTTTCTGCATTGAGTACTGTTTAACAATGTTTTTTTTGTGTACGGAAACTTATTCCATCAATATTTATCCTATAACTGTTACACACACACACACACACACACACACACATACATACACACACACGCACATACACACACCCATATATATATATATATATATATATATATATATAAAACAGAGATGTATTTCCCATGTATTATTTCACACATATATATATATATATTATTTATATATTATACATATATATATATATATATATATATATATATATATATATTTATGTATGTATTACCCATATATTATATATTTCAAATATATATATATATATATATATATATATATATTAGAGACGTATCCCTGTCTTTCATTAGCGTGTCTGATGCTAAACGTTAGGAAACTGATTGGTTGCGATTAACCGTGCTAACGTCCTCAGCTGACATGTAAGGAAAAATCTATACTGAAATTATTGCTAGGTCAGCTTCGAAGAAATTTGGTTCACTTCATCCTGCTAAACGGTTTAACTCTACAGAATTTATCTTACATATCTCTATGTCTGGAATAATATTTTCTGATACATATCGCCAGGCTCTCTCATAATATTGAAAGAAAAATCAGCAATATTTTGGGTCTTGATCTGGCGGCGAAGATTCAATCACTTTCACCCTGCTGTAAGGTTTCCAGTGTATGTCTTTCTATAAGTAGTTCCATAGTAAATTGTTGAATTAGCTCTTCGATTTGGTACCTAAATCCGTTTTTAAATTTAAGCGAGGAAATAGAATAAAGTCTAAATATCATCTATTTACAATTGAGCTGGCTAGACGCAACCATAAATTTTATTCTTACACGTTTTTATCTCTTATGTGATAGGAACTAACCGACCTTTATATCCACTGGGCCATGTATCTTTAAAGACACATGGTCCAGTAGATTTAAACTAGAAATCATCCAATGAAACTTGTGTCAATTAGTGTAAAATTTGAAAAAGAAAACTTGTAGGATTCAATTCACCTTTTTGCAAATTGTCTAAAATTAATATTGGCCAATATTTTCTGAAACTAATCGATAGATTTTTTTTATTCTATCAACCCACTAAGTATGATTTCTAATAGAATTACATTGAAATAAGATATTATTGAACTGGCAATGTTCACAGCATCTTTAATTTTCATAATAATAAAATAGTGGATGATTCTTATAATAATCGGCAAATACATACAAATCGCCCTGTAACTGCAAAAATGTACAGTTGTATTATATGTATCTTTGAAAAATTATAAATCACGCAACTATTTTTCCTAAACAATATGATAAAGAAAGAAAAGTATATTTACGAATTTCTGCAGAATCTTTGAACCATAGATTTTATAATCATAAATATTCGTTCTGTAGACTTTACCTTAAAACAAAGACAGCTTTGTATATATTTATATGAGAATTAAAAGACAGAGGATTCTCTCCGCAGATGGAATAAAAAATTATAGGAAAATCATAAACTTCTATTAGCTTTAAAAATAGATGTAACCTATGCTAAGATAAAAAAAAATAAATTCAGTGGCAAACCAACTATTGAACTAACGAAATGAAAAAATAATTAATTGCTGCCACAGGAATAAATTTAAATTATTTGTTTGGCAATTTTGACTTTTTATTTACTAATAATTTCTAAGTAAATTCAGCTGTTTTCTCGATTATGAATCTGATCTCTTACTTTTATTGATTTTATGTATTTTTTATTTAAGATTGTAACATCTGTTTTTTGTTTTTGTGATTGTTTACTACTGGTGTCTATGTTTTATTTTTATATTTTACAATATAGGCATATTTTCTGTTATAATTTTGATTTTTTATTTACTTTTTTATTTCTTTAATTTTTGTCTTTTTGATTAATTTTTGTGATTAAATTTCTTTGTTAAATTTTTTCTTATTTTGTGAACGTTTTCAGTTGTGAATCTTTTCAACTTTTAGAAATTTTTGTAATTACTAATTATTTTTTACTGTAATTATATTATATCAGCCCTTTCTTAAAAATTTTATTTATTTTATTTTTTTTTTATTATTTCTATTTTCGTGTATATTACTGTGTAAATATATGTCCTCTTGTAGTTGTGTGATTGTGTGTGTGTTTTTTTATGTGGTTATATCTGTTGCTATTTTTGTTCTTGTATATTATTTTTCTTGTATGTTTTTTATTTTTGTATATGTTTTTTTTTTTTCATGTGTTAATTATTTTTGTGACATTTCTGGTATCAGTTGCTTCAAATTTTTACTGTATACACCTATATCCTTCACATAATTTTATTTGCTCTCTGTACCAAAATTTTCTTATTTTTAGTTATTTTAATTTCTTAGTTAAATAATTTGATATATATATACATACATGTATATATATATATATATATATATATATATATATATATATATATATATATATAACTTATTTAGTGTTAAGTTACAGTCTAATATTTTTTCACACGTGGAACTCTCTTTCGACTTCTTTTTTTCCCTTTTACATATATTCTTTAAAATCTCTTTCTCTATTGTTTAGTCGTAAGATTCTCTTTTATTCCGAGTAACCAATAGCGTCATAGTAGCATTATCGGCTTCGCTGGTGTTAAATGATTATAAGCTCAGTATAAACCAAAATCGGAAGGTAAAATCTGGATTTAATGATAAAAAAGTTTCAGGTTTGCTTTGCTTTGATTTAGGATATTGAAAACATTTAACCCTTTAGTAAATGTCTTTCACTTTTTAGTGATGCGCTCTATAATATTTAATATTAATTTCTAAGCACACTTTTAGCCAGCAAGATAGATTAGATAAAAAAAAAAACTAATATGTAAAAGTAATTTTTATGCAGTAACGGTTAATGACTATATTATTAGTGAATGCACGAGAAAAACGAACAGAAATAAATGTCCCTCTGACCCACAACCGCACGTAATTTGTTTTTAAATCATTCAATCTTTAATTTTATTCTAATTTTCGAAATGTACAATTTGACTTTTAGAGCTTAGGGTCAACACACACACACACACACACACACACACACACACACACATATATATATATATATATATATATATATATATATCAATATTTTTAAGTAGCATCATAATTTTGTGCAAAATTAAGCTCACGCGAACTTCAAATTCAAATTTCCACATTAACATTTACTAACCAATCTCAAGCACCATTCAATCTTTCAAAACCCAGACGGCCATTCTTATCGTTTGCTAAAAAATTGAAAGTTCGGAACCTCAAAAGGATTAACTTTCTTTTACTCCTAAAAATAGATATTAAAATTGAGAAATGTATTTATTGACAAATAAAACTTACTAGTTTTGTAAATCCTACTTTAAACTTACTGCGATCAGATTTTTTAATAGATAGCTTAACGTAAATTAATTTCCTCAGTCTTTAGCGTATTTTTTACTAGGGACCGTAAATAATGGTGAGTTATCAAATTTTCGTAGACTCGAATTAATTGAATACGAAGTTTCTTCTTGAAAATTATTTCTTGCTTTTAAAGTATTTTTCATAAACAAGTTATCACATTCATTTTATTAAAAAATGTGTAATTATGAAAGCGGTAGACTTACTGATATTTAACTGCATGTCGGTTGATAGCTTGTCTTCTGTTGAAATCACATCACACACATGCATACTATAGACTAAATAGTGAATATTTGTATTCTGACTTCTCATAAACGTTTTCTTTATAGTAACATAATTAATTACGTTTGTGTTGTAAAAAGAAACAGAATATTTTCCCTTGATCTTTCAGAGAAACTTATAAATGTTTTCTTTCAACTTAAAGGAAAAGATTATTTTTATACCTAATAGTATAATTATTTAAATTTGCAGAGCTGTTTTTGAATACTATTTCTTTTCGTTTCACCCCAAATAATGCAGTACTCTCGCTCGTGCGCAGTGGGTTGCAATGAGAAGAAAGCGGACAAAAACTGAAAGAATGTATTTATACTTTTAGAGATTGTTGTTATTATGGAAACAAGTATACGAAAGGAAGTTCCAGAGGCGTGAGTGCAAGAAAGGTAAATTTCAGTGTACAAGTGTGGGTTGCATTTGACTGATTTGACAATAAAAGGCTTGGATCTAGTTGCCAATCTAGTTACACGAGTAAATTCGTCGGGTCGGGAGTGAAGTTTGTCAGATAAGTTGCCGTGAACATAATTGTAGAAAAGACAGGGGAAAGATACGCCCCGACGGTGAAAAAATGACTGAAGAGTTTGTTTGCGTGCTTAAGGAAAGGAGATACTAATTATAGAATATATTAATTAAGAAGAATTATTTTGGCATTTATTTTCAACATATTCTCCAAGTAATATTTTAAGTTTCTGGTTGTTAAGATGTATTGTATATAACTTGACTATACACATTCTGAATTCTGAAAGATTACTCTGCATAATAAAACAGTACTCCGGCATTCTAATGGTTAAAAATGGATGTATGATATGAGACACTTTACATTAAAAAATGGAACGCTACTGTACTTCTGACACGGGACGTGTATATCGGAGATCTCTTCCACGACAAGAAAAATCAACCAAAAATGCACAAAATTACTGATGGACTAGAAAATTTAAAAACTGAAGACGAATCGGCAATGGGCAAATTGAAGAGAAACAAAGCATTAGGACCAGACGAGATCGTAAAAGAGATGTTGAGGTCCTTAGAAGGCCTTGGCGTAAACAGGATCACATGAATAACTAACGAAATCTACAACAGTGGCAATATATCGGATGACTTAAACAGATCAATCTTCATAACACTACCTAAGAAGCCATGTGCAAAGGAATATGAGCTCCATTGAAGAATCAGTTAAATGAGCCACATAACAAAACACATCATCCGGATTCTGAGGAACAGATCGCGCAGCAGAAGCGGCCCAGAGATAGAACAAGAACTGTGTGGCTGCATTAAAGATACCAGATCTTTTTCTTTGCTTTATAAACTACGCAAAAGCGTTCGACAAAATAAACTTGATAGATATGATCGGAAAACTCGGCATATTCAGAAACGACTTTAGAACAATCAAGACTCTATATTGGCAGCAAACTTGCTAGTATACGGATAGGAAACGAAGTCACCATGTCTGCAAAAATAAAAAGGGGTGTAAGACAAAGATGTGTTTTCTCGCCGGATCTTTTCAACCTGTATGGCAAAGCAGTTATGAGAAAAATAAAAGCCTTGCCGGGATTTGTCATAGGCGGACAAAATCTCAACAATATAAGATACGCGGATGATACGGTGCTGATAGTAGACACGGAAAAGAAAATGCAGGACCTCTTATAGAAGTTAGCAAAAAAAAAGTGAAAAGAAAGGGTTGAGCTTAGCCTCAAGGAAACTTAATGAATGGTCATGAGCAAAAAGAAGAGCCAAATGTGCCAACTAAATGTCGGAGAAGCTAAAATATAACAAGTAAAGAAATTCAAATATCTGGGAAGTATTTTAACAGGGGATGGAAAGTGCAACATTTAGATCCAAAGACACATTGGCATGGCCAATGACGCATTTCAGAAGCTAACCAGAGTATTATGAGACACAGAAATCTCATTAGAATAAAAAAGAGAATGCTGGGTTGCTATATAATATATGTCCTTCTCTATGAAAGTGAATGTTGGACGATTTCATCGAGAATGAAGAAGAGGCTTGAGGCAGCAGAAATGTGGTTTTACAGAAGGATGCTGAGGATACCATGGACGTAGCACGTATGCAACCTTGTGGTGTTGGAGAAGAAGCAAACGAAAAGAATCATACTTAACATCAATAAGTGACAGATGAGGTTCCTGGGACACATAATGAGGAAGGAAGGCCAAGAGAATTTAATACTCACAGGACGAATAGAGGGAAAGACAGACAGGGAAAAGCAGCACAAGTACTACCTGATATGTCTGAGCAAATGGATGGCGGAGCGGGGTTTGGAAATGATACCAAGAGAAAAATATTAAGCGGGACAAGAGACAAAGCCAAGTGGAAATCCGTGTTCGCATACATCTTAAGAGACACGTCACATGAAGAAGGAGATTTAAACATTAATCAAGAATTCTAATTTTTAAAAATGACTATAATATAAGACGTTTTACATTAAAAGATGAAAAACCACTGTATATTAAATGTTTGATTCAGTTGGGGCGCTCGTTATTAAAATGTCTTTCAAGTAGCAAAGTTATTTGGCGATAATCTAACAAATTTTCAGTCACATCACTTAACATGACATTCATTTTAAGCATCAACATAATTCTGGGTATTTCTTGACTTTCTAACTTATTTAGTATATATATATATATATATATATATATATATATATATATATAGAGAGAGAGAGAGAGAGAGAGAAAGTACGATTTATAAATTCCCGTTAAAATTACGTAAATATGAAAATAACACTGTTGCCAAAATTAGACAAAATAATCTTGAAATACTAAAAGGTAAATTTATTCAATCAATATTCCATTGGATTCAAGCACAGCATTCAAACGACTTCGGAATCTCCTATATCTCTTTTTGGACGGTCTCCTTGTTTAAGTTTGTCAACCTAATTCTTGCCTTCAATTGATCTTTAGCGTTGCAATGAGATTTGTTGGGATTTCGCTTAACTGCACCCGACGTATAATAATCAATGAAGTTGCAGTTTGGGGAGTTAGGTGGCCACTTATTAAGGGGTGATGTGAAATTGTCTGACAAGCACGACTGTGTCTTTATACTTGTGTGACTAGTTACAGATTGCTGTCAACATACACAGAGCAGCACAACTACCTCAAGTTACCTGATTTTGACCCCCAGTTTGAGTCTGAGATTCTTGCCCACAAATTCAGGTGTTCTTTTATTATCAGAATGTTCAGTAGGTGTTTTCCGAACTGCCACACCTTTTTAATCACCGCTCATCTAACTCTTTACGAATCCTCTGTACTGCCCTTAGATTGACACCAAAACACTCTGAAATGTTCGTATTAGAATTTGTATCACGGATGACAACCAGAATACCATGCCCTTTCCAAATCTTTGGCAGAGTGATTTGTGTTATGGTTCACATTTTCTCACAGACGGTGACCATCTGACCCTACTATACTGTGCAGCTGACAAGATCAAAAACAATCAGCGAAATTAAAAATATACAATGTACCCATCAAACCATGCCTGTGCGTGGAATAGTATTTCATTCATTGTAAGCTCAGTAAATCTATATATTCTCTTAATACCATTTACAAAATCGTATCTTTAAAAGTTTTCTATTCAGGTATGATATACTCTATTTGATTAGATTAGGCGTCGCATATATATTTTTCTTAAATTCCGGAAATGTTATTAACAAATGGTGTGCTCTCCAGCATGAATCGATCCTGCGTTCTCAGGGCTGAGGAATCTACAGTTTATCCCAGAACGCCTTACCAGTTTGGCCATGAATTGCAGTCGTTCACGCGATTCCAGATTTCTTGTTTTCCAGCAAGATTTCACTTCTTTCAATGATGTAGTTCATAATGATTTGTCACTGCCTTCTGGTTGTTGAGTCTGGGAGTATTTTTTGACATTTAACCTTGAAAAATATACCGATATTTTAACCTTTAGTCTTAAGAATGGAATGAAAACGCCGCTTCTTCCTGCTGCTATGGGTTAAATAGCAATGAAAATTGGGTTCTAAATCTTTGGTTGGAAACAAGTGTACTTCAGAAAATAATGGCAAACTAACACGGGAAAAATCTTCTGCCTAGACAATCATGTCGCTTTTGAAACATGATCATCCAAGCGTGTATTTACGTATGGCACTTAACTAACTGACTGAATATTTTTCTTTCATACGTTCACACAATCAGGTTTCTCACTATTACCCATAGTTGAAACTTGGGTTTTATTATATTCTTTTTCTCTTGTTTTCAATGTGTCTTTATTTCGCTGAGAAATTTACTAATAATTACAGAAAAAATAGAAATATCTGACCTTTCAGCAAAAGAATTTTTTCTGCAAAACAACTGTTAAGTGTACCGCTCCAGAATGTACCTGGCTTATCCCAACATGCTGTAAATCTACAAGAGCAACATCAAAACAAAAACGGGGAATTGATACATTGATTCTAAGTCTTGACCGGATTTGGCCAATACACACATTCCTGTCTTGGTAGATTACACAAGCATCCGAAAGGACTTGTCGGTAATGCAATTTTTCGCACGTCCACCTCTTTCCCATAGATAGAATTTTTTTATCATCTCTTAACTCTAAATTCCTTTTTATGGCAAATATTCAGGCAAAGTTCATTATCTTGTTCAACCGGTCCCGGGTGTCATAGCCAGGATCCGCCCTCCCATACAAATTCCTCATTCTCTTTGTATTTATTTATTTATTTATTTATTTTTGTTTTGAAAGCAATAACTAACACTCTTTCTATTGAAAATGTGAAACAGATTCCAGACGGAATGTTTCTCAGAGCTAAGCAATCTTAAACATTACAAATCGTGCGATAATCGTTATATATTTTACATATACACATAAAATGTAATCGTTAATCCTTTCATATACACCACTAATCTTCATTCAGAAACCGCTAAAATAAGAGGCTCTTAGGCCTTTTATTATTGGACCAATAATTCAATATTATCAGTCTATCATAAAAGTTATCCTAAACAACTAGATGGCGATGTGTAAGATATACTCGTGACATGCCATCATTTTTGTATGATCTACAACTAGAAACGTGTAAATAAAATGCTCGTATGTTTGGTGGTAAAGAAATTAGTATCAATGATAAATTTAAAATCTGTATACACTGTTGGCAGGTTATTTTTAATAGAATTTAAAAAGAACACAGATGACAAGAGATGCTATAAATCATCTCGCTCAGAAAATTACCAATAATTACATAAAATAAAATAGTTGATCTTTCAGCAACAGAAAGCTTTCTGCAAAATTAAGTAATTCGATAATCCATTTGCATCTGTAATAAAGTGGCTTGACATTATTTGTTGTCGCATGGGAATGTATGTGGTATGATGACAAGTGGTATTTACACTGACAACACCCATTATTCTACTGGTGAAGACCTAAAGAAGGCTAACATGAATGCTATGAATGAGAAACTTTCAATGTAAGGCAAAATAGCAAATTCGTAAAAAGAATAGTCACGATCAAGATTTGAAGCTAAATGCTAGAGCTATAGCGAAAACAATTTTGTAAAATATAGTTTTACTAAATCTATTGAACTTAGTTCTTTTATAATGACAGGGCACGAGTTCTTTCATGTTTTTCATTAAAAATTAAGCAACCTCTTAAAAGAAAAAATTAAATAATTACAAGCAAGAAAAAATTAAGTAGAGCTAGTTGAAGAACTCTAAAGATTGCTTTAAAATTAATTTAACTAAAATATTTCGAATTTATTGCTTTGAAGTTATATATATATATATATATATATATATATATATATATATATATATGTGTGTGTGTGCGTGTGTGTCTGTATAAGTTCAAAGTAATATATATGTTTGTGTGCGTGTGTGTCTGTATAAGTTCAAAGTAATATATATATATATGTGTGTGTGTGTGTGTCTGCATAAGTTCAAAGTAATATATATATGTGTGTGTGTGTGTCTGTGTGTCTGTATAAGTTCAAAGTAATATATATATATATATATGTGTGTGCGTGTGCGTGTGTGTGTGCGTGTGTGTCTGTATAAGTTCAAAGTAATATGTGTGTGTGTGTGTGTGTGTGTGTGTGTGTGTGTGTGTGTGTGTGTGTGTGTGTGTGTGCTGCAGAAGATATCGGCTCGGTACGAGAAATCGGAGAGACAAGTTAAAATTCCAGTTGAATTCGCTTCATTCATTTCTACATAAATACCTTTGGGAATCCGGATTTTCTCTTTCCAGCTATGGGTTAAATATTATGTGTACACTCACGTAAGCTAACTATGAATATAAATTTATTGTTTCACTTCCTTAAGTATATATATATATATATATATATATATATATATATGCGAGTTTGTCTCCCTGTGCGTGAGCGTGTGCGTATGTGTATATGTGTGTACAATACACATACGCATATATGTAGCTAAACGAACATACACACACATACATATATATATAAGTGATAAAAGTAAATAAAAAATACATTTTTTTAACAAATATCTATAGGATGAAATATATAATAACTGTAGATTTAAAATACATATTATAAAAATGGCGTTCAATATTTATATATATATATATATATATATATATATATATATATATATATATGATAAAAATAATGTATCCAAACATATATACGATAGAAATATGTTCCCTTCGAGTTACATAAGCTACTTTAAATACTACTGCTGTCAAAATCCTTTAAGTGACGTGGTTTGTGACATTTGGTAGGGTGCTTATATTAAGTATTTATCTGATAAAACGATTGTATATAGTAGACAGTTTGGATATTTCTATACAGTTTTGGTGCTATGGGCGATATCCATATGAATGCCGCAATCTAACGAGCTTATTTAAGAACATTATTCGAGGCTCCAATTTAATGTTTTTGTTTTATAGCAATGTTGCGGTGTTGAAAGAAACCACCACTAGCGCTTCCTATTTGACGTTTAATTTTCTTTCTTCCTATACAAAATATGTTATAACTCATTTATGTATTGACATATTTAGTATTTACAAATTACACTTTCTGAATATTTATGATGGATTCAGGATAAGTGCCATCACTGCTTTCATTCCTATTCTAAATAGTTACATTCAATACAACACTTTTTATACGGTTTTAACCATAACAATTTAAATGCTCCTTAAGAGCTGGTTCCCTGTGAATCTCTTTGCACGAGAGGGAATTATAGGAGGCATCATGGACCGGCGTCGAGATGATTGTTTCACGTCATTGCTAGTTACACGGGGAAAGCCTGAATCGTCAGTGGTCTGAAAGTAATGCGTTAATCGATCTGAAGTTGCTATTCACTAATCTCTCACATAAAACTTCATCGCTGCTTTTATCAGAACTTGTCACCATATAGGTGCATATTTGGCTGCGATTCATGCCCTATTATCAGAGATGATGTGTATATTGGTCTTCGTATAAATTTATCACAGCGTCAATTTTACTGGTGTTGTGCTCTCGATAATAATAATATTAATAATAATAATCTGAGATGCAGATTGTGTGATAAATATTCAAAGACAATTTATTATCTTTATTAGGTGGCACGGCATTAGAATCCACTGATTATGAAATAATAATGAGCTAATATCTAAACTGGAGAATGGACAACTCTTACGGAAAGGAACCTGCAAAAGACTGGTATGAACATCACTCAGATCCGGTTATAGAGATAAGACCTGTAACAATTTTGTCGTACTTTACAATACACGCAGAGAAAACAATCAAATCTAATCACCTAGACAACGTAATCAAGCACCACTAAAAAAATGTTTTTTATTGACATGGCAGAGCTTGCATATTTTAATGCATGTTTGAAAATCTTCAAAGAACTGTCAAAATAACATGTAGCTCATGAGTACATCAATAATTCCAGTTATTGTTGGAGCCCTCGGTTTGCAGGGAAAAGGTTCTCGGTTTGCAGGGAAAAGGTTCCGATAGACTAATTGAACGGATTTCTGGTAGCACATGCTTTAAAATTTCAAACACTTGTACTCACAAGTATAGCGCAGTCAGTCAGTTACGTGCCATAGATGATATATGGATGATCATGTCTCGAATGAAACATGACTGACTGGGCAGAAGATTATCCCGCAGTAGATTGCCATTACTTTCTGCAGTAAACTGGTTGCCAGCCTAATCTATTGAACCCAATCTGTCTTGTTATTTAACCTATAACTGGAAGAAAGAGACGGATTAATACCTTTTCCAAGGGCATTTGTGCGTAAGTAAATGCAAGGAATTCAACTGGAATAGCTCACACATTACGAACATGTTTGTGATCTTGGGTTTATTAATTTTTATTTTTTATAAATATTATCTGTTAAAAATGTTTTCATGCCATATCTGACCTGGAACGAAATGGGTATAAAAAGGAATTAATAATAATAATAATAATAATAATAATAATAATAATAATAACTATTGTGTTACCCGGCCTGAAGTTATTTGATATATGTAATAGCGCATGTGCCTGGTATGTCCTAATACGACCATGTGTCACGTGTATATTTTTTCTATGCATCATGGACGCTCATTGCTCTCCACAATATCCTGATGAGTACATAAGAGGTCTTTATTTGCACCAGTCGTCATTCTGTTGTCGTGCTCATTCCTCTCTCAATAAAAATAATAAGAAACAGGATTATCGAAAAACTGTAAAGACAGACAATAAAATCAATAAATGCACAATGAAAAGATAAAAATGACTGATTCAATACTTGACATGAAGAGGATGAATACGAGAAAATGACAATCCTAAATTAAATATGGAGACATTACTTTCGATCAGAAATATGCAGATCATATTACAGAGTTATTGCAATCCATTTATTGAAAAGATCTATAAAATCATGGTCGGAGTCATCAGCAAATGTCTACGATATCGTAAGTTACAACCAGAACACTGAGACGGTATACGCAATATCACATTTGCGATATTAAACAAGAGAAATGCGACAAATGTATACAAATACGAATCCCAGACTAGACAGCAAATATACAACATACAGGACACCGAAAATATAACAAGATATTTTCAAGAGCGTCAGAACGTGATAATTGAAAACGTGAATTCCATCCACATTATTGTATGTTAGATAGAAAATCTCAAACTAATTCCCTCGAGAAAAGATAATTCTTTCTTTTCTGCGATATTTCATGTTTTTTTAAGATGTGGGCGATCATAGCTCTCCATAATTTCCTGTCCTTTGTTAATATTAGTAAAATTTGTCATTTTTCGTTATATTATCTAAATCCCCATTATTGAAGGTTAGCTATAATATTTTGAACTAATTCAACTAAGGAAAGATAACTCATATTTTTCGTCAATATTCCGTTTTTTTAAGACGTTGAAGATTATTTTTCTGTCCTTTGTAGCTCTTAGTAAAGTTTGTCTTTTTCGTTATAACACTGAAACCCCTATTATTGTAGGTGGAAAGGAAATATTAAACTAATTATTTTAAGGAATGATAAATCTACTCTTTCGTTGGTATGCAGCGTTTCTTCAGTTTGTGAGTGATTATAGCTCTCCACAATTTTCTGTTTTTTGCAGCTGTTATTTAAATTTGTTCTTTTTTTGTTTTGCTATTTAACCTAAAACATATTGTGACACCGATTTATACAAGCTCAGTAAAAAGTTTATGCATTGTTTTTCTCTGTCCCTCTTTCATTCAGTGTGTCCTATTCCAGGTCCAGTTTCCTCATTATTTACCCTAGAAATTTAACCAATAACACAAAAAAGATAACATACGTAATAGAGACAATGGAAAATTCGAAGGGATGACTTCAAAGTAAAACAGATACAAAAATTTAGCAATAAGGTAACAGGAATTGTAACACAGAAAATGTGAAAAACATCGGAAACTATGACTAAAATACAAAGATCTTTTACTTTTTTATAATCATATCGCCCCAAGCAAGGCCTTTTATTGCCACTGTTGCGCAGGGGTTTACATAGGAGGACAGTTTTGAGAAAGAGTGAAAGGTTATAGGAGGTGTCAGGAAGTAGGTAAGAGAAGAATGAAAATACTCATGAGAGTGGAGGGGACGGAGAAAGGAGCATGAGTGAGAGGATGCAGGTTAGTGAGACAAGAGATGACTATTGGCTTTACATTTAAATTCTTGAATATTGTAGCTGTCGGGAAAGCAAGGTAAATGGAAGGGAATTCCACAGGCGGGAAGTGCGAGAAAAGAAGCTGGTAGATTAGAATTTGCTTTTACATATTATAGAACAGTGAAAGACTCCTTTAAGCAACTAAGTAAAATACGACAACACAAGAACATTCATTACTAAATGTGCTGAACAGCTAGGGCGTATGTGTCTTTTTGTCAGTGCATGTTAGACAAAAAAAGAGATAAAAAAACTCGAAGTGTCATGAATGTGGCTCTTATAGAAGAAACCTGAAAAAGTGAACAGTACATTTGAAGACGGAAAAAATTCTCAAGGAAATAGGATGGAGAATTGTGTTTAAAATACTGAAAAATGCAGCTTTGGTTTTTTTGTACTTTTGGTACTTTGTTTTAGTGTTTTTAGTTTATTTTGTAATAGTTCGGTGTCAACAGTGTCGTATATTTTTTTAAGCTCTGATGGTTATTACTGCAGATACATCTGGATAAGTCTTTTGTTTCTCTTATGCTCGTTTTGTTATATATTTAAAGGATCGGGTGAAAAACCGCATCGTTTACTTAAATATTTGCAGCGAGACAAAAGTTAGACATTCTCTTCGCCCGAAATTGAAGAAAGAATCATTCTGTTCTTAACATTTTAAAAAATTGTTCAGATGCTGCTAAATAAATAAAAAAAAAAAAATTTTTTTACTTAATGGATTCTATAACAATTTTGATTTTCCAGCAAATGATAATAATATATAATTATATAATTCGTCTTAAGGAATATAAGATACGCAAATTATTTCGTGTTATGTATAAAATCGCGTTAACTTTCCTTCCCTATATCAGAAAACAATGCCCGTAAGATCACTAAAATTAAGCAACATCGAACCTGGTCTGTACTTAGATATGTGACGTCTTGGTATTACCTGATGCTATAATTTTGGATGTGCAGTTGGCGTAATGGATAATGCTTCAGAATTGCTAATCAGAGTTCCAATACCTGTTAGGTTCGTTAGATTCACTTTCGTGCAAGTACCCAAGAAAAAGGAACGAATCCACTCCTTCTCACTCATTCCTGGGTTACTTAGTAAAACTTGTATCAATAAAATCATATTCTCAAAAACAAGATTGCATAAAAAGAAGTTTTTCAAAAAAAGAAAAAAACATAGAGGTGATGATATGTCACTAAACAAACTAATAATAAATAAATAACAATAAACAACAATCAAATCGAAAAACAGAAACGGGCGAGAAACAACAGTAGATAAAAATAACTAGACTGTATATCTCTAGACACTAGTAGTCTAAGTAGAACAGTATATATCTGTAGATTAAAAAATAATTTATTTCAGAAATCTTTGTAGGAGATTGAAATCAATATAAACCTGAGGAAGACCGAAAAGCACATCGACTAAAACTCTGTGATAACAACGACAGCGATGGGGATAACATTCGAAATATAAATAGTGTAATAAATGATAGCTCTTCATCCCCGAAATGCAAAGTTAAAACTGGAGAAATTAAGAAAAAACGAAATAAGTATAAGAAAAACTGATAGCAAAAATAAATGACAACATGAAGAAAACAGGGAGGGAAAAAACGAAGAAAAAGCATAAAGAAAAAAGAGAAAAAAAGGAAGAAAAATAAAAGGAAAACATAAACAACAAAGAAAGAAAGGAAAGGAAAAAAGGAAGACACAAAGGAAAAAAATTATGTCAAAAAAGAAGGCACAAAAAACAAATAAACGCAAGAAAGAAAAAGAAAAGATGTTAAGAAAGCAAAAAACAGAAAGGAAGGAAAAAGAAAAGTAAGAACTAAGAAAGAAAGGAATAAGAAACGAAGACACAAAGAAAACAAATAACGAAAAAAAATCAGAGAAAGGAAAGAAAAAAGAATGACACAAAAAACAATGATATAAATGAGGAAAAATGTAAGACAGAAAGAAAACATAGAGAAAAAAAGTAAAAAGGAAACAGAAAGGAAGAGACAAAAAATGTCAGAAAGAAAGGAAACGAGAGAATCTGGTAAAATCGTCAAGCAGCTTAAAGTGTTGGTTGTTAAATGTGACCTCAAACTCTGTAGAAGTTAGTGTACATAGGCTAGTGGGGAACGGGCAAGCATTACTAAAAATAAAAACTATACGATACATCCCAGGACATGGCGACTGGAACGAGAAGAGTTACCCACGTAGATTAAAGAACATGTTTAAAATCCAATGAAGTTGGCTCAGATCGATATACATCTGATAAAGATCGTCGTACACAACTGATGAAACATTATAACAGCAACAACGCTGATGAAGACAATATTCCGAATGCAAATAGTGTAAAGAATATATACAGTTGTTCTATTCCCAAAGGTGTCACTGATTTTAATTAAAAATTTCATTCTAATCACATTTGTCTTTAGAAATTAGGCGTCTTCTACGGATTCTATTCATTACAATCAAAAGACTTTATTAAACTATCCTTTAAAAAGGATTTTTACAAGGTAGGTTAATTAATTAGAAAATAAGAGATTTGAATTTATAAAAAAAACTGACCTAGTTCAGCAGACACTCGAAACTTTAAGTGTTTGAATGACAAAGGAACTAAAAATAATGACGAAGTGAAAAAGAGAAATCCAGCATTAAACAGTGACAGCCATTCATTAATCATAGATTCCTCTTGCACAAAGTTACAACTGTGGTTCATCCATCTTACACTTGCATATCATATGCGCAAATGTAAAACAAGATATCTATTTAAGAGGAGCGTATGATGTTCCTCGTGCTTTGCTACCAACAGGCTGAGTACTCGAGACGATACCACTCTCCAAAAATAGAAATGTCTACGACTATTGGATCTCCGATCGACTGGAGACGTAACATTTTCAGAACACAATGGTCGATATCCATTAAAATGCTGTCACGTAATTGGCTAATTAGGAATCAGGATGTGTGGCTGGTATAAGAGACTGTGTCCCTGGGAGCCAATTTTAAATTATAGACGCTTTGGTTAAATTCGCTAAACACTATATATATATATATATATATATATATATATATATATATATACTGTATACTTGTGATAATGATTAGCGCAAAACTGTTGTTTATTTAGTAGTTTTCGAAGTCACCATGAACCTGCTGAGTTAAAGTGAAAAATTAATTACACACACACACACACACACACACACACACACACACACACACATATATATATATATATATATATATATATATATATATATATATATATGTACGAGATAACGATATATAGTTTTATACCGAAAATAATATTGAGTAAAGTTATTCTCGAAAAAGAAAAGTTTTTTTACGACGCGTTTCCTTCGATGAATACTTATAGAACGAAACGTAACACAAATATTTTTTTCTATTTTACCATACATTTTCCCACTGTGTATATATATATATATATATATATATATATATATATATATATATATAATTAAAAAAAATTGATGTTCAAATCAGTTGTATAGCCATTTCTACATGAAATCACTTAGAGAAATTTCACGCATCATCGGCAACTTTTTATTTCAAAATAAAACAAGATATATTACCGGCGAAAGTTAAAAAAATATACATCACCGTTTCCTTTTCCAACCCAAATCAGAAATATCAAACAGTCCTTTACCAAAGATTTTGGAAAATGAAGGAAGAAGGGCTGAACCCTATAGTTAGTTGGAAACTGATAGGTTCGTCTCGTATTCCGAGGAATCTGTGTTTACAGGAAAAAATACAAATGTTAAAATACCTCCCTCCCATTAGCATTGAACAGGCATGCATCCCAGAGAGTAAAACACTACGCCTGCTTGGCCTGACACTCTCAGCGGACCTCAAGTGGAATGACTACGTCGAATCTATTGCTAAATCCGCTGCTATGAAAGTCGGATCTCTGTGCAGGGCCCGGAAATTCTTTCCGACTGAATCTATTCTGCACTTATAAAAAATATACCATCCGACCGTGTTTTGAATACTGTTGCCACATCTGGTCGGATGCCCCTACTATTCTCCAAAATACATCGAAGAATCTGTAACGTAATTGATAACGACTTAGCTGACCGCCTGCAGTCACTCTCCCACCGGCGTGACGTGGCTTCCCTGTGCCTCTTCTATAAATACTTCCATGGCTTATGATCTGATGAACTTAAATCACTGGTGCCCCCTAGGTGTGAGTTTGCACGAGATACAGATATGAGGTCCCACCCTTTTACAGTGAAACCTATGAAATGTAACCGCAATTTCTACTCCAACAGCTTCTTTTCTCGCACTTCCCGCCTGTGGAATTCCCTTCCGCATGCTTGCTTCCCCGACGGCTATAACCTCCAGGAGTTTAAATGTAAGTTCAATAGACACCTCCTAACACACTAACCCTCCCATTCTCTCCAACTCCCCCACTATGTACATCCTAACTCATCTATCGCCCTGTGTAACCCTCTGCGTTATAGTGGCATTGGAATGCCTTGCTTGGGGTGACATGATTAAAAAACAAAAACCCTAACCATCACCTACTCTTAAATTTAAGGAAATAAATTATTAGTAAATGCAGCCATAAGGCGAAATTTGTGAACGTTTAAAATTTAAGTTCTGAATTCAGTTTTTAGAAAAAGAAATTAATTGTAATTGATTAATTAATTATTTAATTAATTAAATTTTAAATAGTAAATTTAAACCCTACTACCAATGTCTGATCCCAGCCTAATAGATGCCTTCTTCTTTCTTTTCACCTATTAATATATACCTTTTAAGGAGTACTGATACTTAGACTAACTTAACCCCTAATTTTTCTTGCATCGTTAAAAAGTTTTTCCCTGCACCTTTATATTTTTTCCCTGCACCTTATATTCTTTAAGTGTGGTTGTGTGCGTATATGTGTGTGCATATATGTAGTTTGTTACTTTTATATATAATTGTATGTGTGTATGTATATATGTATGTGTTATGTATATATTTATATATATATGTGTGTGTGTGTATATGTGTGTGTATATATATATATATATGTACATGTATGTGCGCATGTGTGATGAGTATATATATATATGTATATATATATATGTATATGCATATATGTGTGTATAAGTGTACACCTTTTGAATTTAGTAATTTATTATATTCCTTAACAAAACCCTTTTTCATCTTTATTTTATATTCAATATGTTTTATAATTTAACTCTATATGTTTTATAAAATTTATTAATTTTTAAAAATTTAAAAAAAATTATTTTTTACTTTTAATTTAAATCTAGTTTTAAAATTAAATTATATGTCAAGATTCCCCACCTACAATTTTTTTTTCTAATAACTTCATCCCATTTATTTAAACCAAAAACCGCTATAATTTATTTGTCAACACGTCTGTTAACGTTTCTATGGGGATGAAGTTTTTCTTTTTTTTCATTTTCTTTTCTTTCCTTTATTTTTTTCTGAGCTTACTTCCCTGGCAACCACCTCTTCCCACTTCTTTCTTTCTTTATCGTTTCACTTCCTTTTCTTAGAGCCAGACAAGACTAAATTTTAACTTACAACTCAGTTTAAAAGTAAGGTTTTCCAAAAATCTGAAAATAGACATTGATTTATGTCTACTTTCTTTTAATTCCAACCGTTTTTTTCTGTGATATATATATATATATATATATTTTTAACTTCCGCCGGTAATATATCTTGCTTTATTTGGAAATAAAAAGTTGTCGATGATGCGTGAAATTTCTTTTAAGGATTTCATGTAGAAATGGCCATACAACTGATTTGAACATCGAAATTTATTTTATTTTATAATTGGCTCTGTAATTTAAATATTAATTACATTGAGCCCTCCACCTTGATCATTTTAAAATATTAATGTAATTAATGTTAATTAGAATCAGTTGGGATTTACCTTCCTGCTTTTCCTTTTGGATTAAAGTTTTATATTTAAATATATAGGTATAGGTGTCCCGTTCGTAAGCGGTGAGGATAATCCAACAAGATTACCATAATATAAAATATTAAGTGGTAAATCCATACAGGGAGCTCGATGGATGTTAATCAGAGTGCTAGGAAATTTATAAAGGAAAATTCAACACGTTATTTCGATTGGTTATAAACTATAGCTCCTTTCAATAAGTTTAATTAGCACATTTTATCAAACCCTACAATGTTCCTTTCTTCTGGTACAAAATTTCTGCCGGAAAGAGTATTTTCTTAAAATGAAGAGAGGGATAATAATAATAATAATAATAATAATAATAATAATAATAATAATAATACTGGTATGAACATCACCACGCACCGGTTACAGAAATAGAAGATGTAACCATTCTATGGGATTACACCATCTACACAGACAGAAAAATTGAAACAAACAGGCCAGACATTATTGTTAAAAACCAGAAGGAGAAAACTTGTCTATTAATTGATATGGCTTGTCCAGCGGATTGTAACATAGCAATCAAGGAATTTGAAAAACTGTCAAAATATAAAGACCTGGAAATTGAAATAGAAAAAATGTGGAAATTGAAAACAAGTGTTGTGCCAGTGATAGTAGGTGCACTTGGAATGATAAAAAAATGGAACAAAACAACACATTGAAAGAATCCCTGGAAACCCCAGCTTAAGAGACATACAAAAAATTGTCTTATTAAGTACAGCCCACACACTAAGGAAAACTTTATCTATGTACTGCTGAGGATGATAGGGAAGATAGAAAAACATGAAATGGAGTCATAACAACACGCCACTACCTGCCTTAGGTCTCCCCGGCAGTGAGACCAAAGCAGAAATCGAAATATGATGAAAAATGACATAATAATAATAATAATAATAATAATAATAATAATAATAAGAAGAAGAAGAAGAAGAAGAAGAAGAAGAAGAAGAAACACAAAATTTAAAAAAAAGACAATGAAAATAAGGGGAAAGACGAGAAAGAAGGAAAGAAGGAAAGAAAGAATTCAAAAACGAAAGAGTCCAGTTCCAAATATTGGCCTCGGATATGTCTGGAGCAGTTCAGGCTCTGTAATTTAAATATTAATAACACTGAGCCCTCCACCTTGATCATTTTTTTAATATTAATGTAATTAATATTAATTAGGATCCGGTCTTTGGGATTTACCTTTCAGCAATTTCCTTTTGGATTAAAGTTTTATATATATATATATATATATATATATATATATATATATATATATATATATATAAAATATTAAAAAGAACTATTAACTCTGAACAACTTAAATTCTAAATAGACTAAAAAATTACTAACAGATAGGAATATAAACAGGTTAAAAATTTACAAAACTCAATATATTATATAAATAAACTATATACATATCGAATAACTTTAAATGATTCATAAATATTACTGATTATGAATTAATTAACAACCAAAAGGAACTACTTAATCTCAGAACTAACTGCCATATATTAAAAAAAATGTGGACTGCATAAAAAAGTTGAGACTGACAGAATATATCAAATATAATTAAACTCCAACAGCAGCTAATTACTACAGAACTCGTCGTGTACTTCAGGCGGAATCTATAAACGACAGACATGATAAAAATATATTCTTCTAAACTTATAATGACATTACTGAAGATTACTGAAAAAGAATTGTGAAACCACCCAGAATTAGTAATTAAAATAACTGATAAACCTAGCATTTTTGTTCTTATGAGTACAAGTCAAATATAGAAGAGTTACTCAATGATCACACCAAATTTTAAAACTTACCAATAACCCTACCACTCAGCTAAAAGCAAAGATTAATAAATTAATCACAGCTAACAATGCATAGCAAGGAAATCTAAAACTTACCAAAATAATCTGGGACAATTAACCAGGATACACTTATGGTTCTATCAAAATACATAACAAATACACCATTAAATCATCTCTTTTACAAATATTAAAAACTAAAAAATCTAATAATGAAACCATAGCATCATGTGATGTTGAAAATCTGTTCAATAACGTTTCTGTTAGAGAAACCATTGACATTATTATAAAAATATATACAAATATAATAATTCTCTGCCTCGACTAAAAATTAAACCCAATGTTTCAATGCATCCAACATTCAGCTTCTACATTGCATCCAACATTCAGCTTCTACATTGACAACCTAGAAAATAATATATTTGACACCTCTAAAAAAACTTTCAAAAGAACTAGCCTCAAGTTCACATACGAATTTAACAAAAATAACAAAATCCCTTTCCTTGACATATTAGTAGACAGAAACAACAACACATTTAATACCTCCACATATGAAAAAATAATCAGCAAAAACACATGCATTCTCAACTATGAGAGTGAATGCCCTAACTACTACAAATTAGCACATATACACAATTTAATTAACCGAACACAAATCAACCCCTCCACAAAAAGATATTTTACTCTGAACTAAAAGAAATATTAAGCAGACTCTCATAGATAAAGACTTCTCAAACCACATTGTAGATGAATAATTAAGACGATATTTCAAAAACCTAAACACACATCAAACAGAATATGGTACTTCCACAAAAGACCCTAAATATATAAAACATTTTTATTGCAACTAGATAAATGATAACTACAAACAGGATGAAATAATCATGAAAAATCTCATTTGTACTAATATATCTCCCGTTGCGCTTTATAAAAAATTGAAATTAATAATATATTATAAAAATACAATACTACTAATCTAATTATCTTTAACAACTCCTCCCCACCAACTAATGTGTCACCTGAAACCAACGTCAAATGTCACTTTGGATAATATATTTCCGACAAAAAACAAATATGTATATTGAATTTACAAGAACTAGATTAACCAGATGTCTTACATTACACATGTCTAACCATTCGTCTACTTCTAGACATTTACAAAAACACTCCTGTTTATATATTCACAATATAAAAAATAATGATCGATAACCCAAATATACTACACTAAGTAAACAAGAAAATCAAAATACATGTATTATTCATTAAAAAACTTAAGCCGTCAATTAATAAAATCAGCTATGAATACTGTAGTAATGTTCGAGAATGTTTGTAAAAAGAAGAATTTTTCATGCTTTAACACGTGCATGACCATGACATTACAACATATTAAAAAAATTCCATTTTGGATAAATTTCATGTTGTAATGAACGCTAAGCAATTTGTTAACAATTTGAAGCTAGAAGAAAATTTACATTAATTTTTAGCAACACAGTCTTGCGTTTATTTTTTGTTACCACAACTAATGCCCCAGAAGATGATCTAGAAAGAAGATTGAAAGTACTTGGGGAGATCGAGAAATAGATAGAAAATCATTTGTCTACCTTACAGTTCATTTCTATCTTTCAATTATGATACGCGAAAAATTATCCGTGAGTACGAACGATTTTTATGAACATAAGTATACACAATTTTTGCAATTTATTTAATCTGATATATATATATATATATATATATATATATATATATATATATATATATATATATATGTGTGTGTGTGTGTGTGTACTGTATTAAAAACAAGGAATTTATTGAGAGTCTCTAAGGCGCTTTCGTTCAATATCTCATCAGGAGAAAATCCTTGGAAATATAAATCAAACGAAAAGAACAGCAACGAAAATGAAAAGCCTGGAGTCTGAATTTGAAAATATCAGGGACATTTTCTTTAGTAATGGCTATCTGGAAGCCCTTATCAATTATATTATTAATAGGAAAACTAGGGAATTTTTCTCCCAGAGTTTTTCTTTCTAAGTGTCCGGTTTATTTGAAGGTACCTTGGAGTGAGCATTAGGGCCAAATCTTGGTTATGTAGGTTAGCAAGTCAGTTTCTGGTTGTTTTCTGTCTCTGTGCGTTGTATTTTTCGAATTAGGTCTGCGTTTCCGTTTTCGTTGTTTCGTAAGAATTAATTGCGCTGTATTAAATTAAGTAATTTGGTATATGAATTTAATTGCCAGTGCGCTGCTGGTTATGCGGTGGGTACAGCCTTACAATTGGAAAGAAGCGTTAATCAACATGTACCTTCTAAAATACGACTTGGCAAAATAGATAATGTGTTATCTTCATTCTGCAAATGTGGAATTAGTTATTGCTCAATCTCTAGTAGAGAATACAGTCTGTACCTAGTCGTATAGGAAAGAGTGGTTCAAAATTTTACATATAGCTGGTTCCAATAATCATGTGAAGATTTTGGAATCAGTCTGTATATATTTACATAAAAACTTCTCTTTTCTGGCAGAAAGATTTCGTGAAGTCTCTACATTTGTTGGGGGACATTTTATTTTACCTGTCACTCGCTTATTATTCACACGTGATTTTTCCTCCTCCCGTAATAAGTATATATATTTTTATGTATATTAATTTTAACGTGTTTTCCCCCACGTTTGTGCTTTTCATTTTAGTTTAGTTCATTTCATTTGATTTAAGTGTTCAAATGATTTTTGTATTTAAACTAGTACAGAAATTTCTTATATCCAAACATTTGTTTATATATATATATATATATATATATATATATATATATATATATATATAATATTTATTAATAAATTATAACATTGATATGTTATAATATCACTACAAAAGTAGCTATTTTGTTTCGACACTTTTTGTGTCTTATCAAGTGATGTGGTTATTTCAAAATGAATGGCTTTAAAAGGTTAAGAACAAGCAAGACCTCTTTCATCAGGGAGGCATTATTGTATGTACAATGTGGACCAATCAGAGTAAAGCAACTTTTACTTTGGAGAATATGTGGGAAGACTTAAAATTTATCTTGGTGGGCATTGGTATTAAAATATTATAAAATTAAGATCAGCATTATCAATTAACTATTATATCTACTAAATTTTTGTTGCTAAAAAAAAAATCATATATATATATATATATTTTAACAATTTCGTAGATTTAGAAAGTTATTAATATATTAGACGGGGGAGAGAAAAAGAATGCATACATGAATAAACCTACAAACATTCACATATGGAAAAATATTCACAAACATTAGTAAGAAAAACATATACATAGTAATACACCCATGTATATATACATACACAGATTTCAAAATTTAGTCTTTATCGAGATGTCAATTTGTCTGTTAACTTTTAGGCAGACTAAATTGCTACATATTGGATACAGTCACGGCGGATTCATAAAATCACTGGCCTCATATGAATGGGGTCAGGATAGACATAATCATATTTCAATGCATGAACACATAAGCGGGAATAAATATATACTTACGCAAAAATTTAAAACAAACTTAAATGCGTATGCATGTGCAAAACGTCATACATATATATATGTATATAGAGAGAGAGAGTTCAATACTGTTCATATGAAGTTATGACTGTAAGCCCCGGTTGTTTAGCTCGCGTGTGCGTGTGTCTCTGCGCACGTTAATGGTTGTATATATGTAAAATTATGTCTGTGTATGCGTAAGAGGCGTCATGACAAAAATACATATTCCCACCAAAGTCAATCCCACCTTCAACAAAAGTTCATCAATATACGTATCTCCGTATACATCCAGTATTTTAAAATAAAATTAAAACAGTTAGTTAGACGATCAAAAAAGCATGAAACTTAAGACATCTATCTATCTATCTATCTATCTATCTATCTATACATACGTACAGATATAAATATGTATACACTTACAAATATATATAAAAATATATATAAATGTAAATACATACACAGAAATATACACAAATATATATGTATATACATATACACACACACATACAAATATATACGTATTACATATATATATATATATATATAAACACATACATACACACACATACGCAAACAAACATATATATAGAAACATGGACACTTTAACAAACATATATACATGTGCGGACATATACACAAATATACACACATACACAAACACATGCATGTACACATATACACACACACATACACACACATACACACATATATACACACATACGCACACATATATATAAAAATAGCTACTTTTGTAGTGATATTATAACATATCAATGTTATAATTTATTAATAAATATTATTATTATTAGCTCTACTTTGTATTGAGCACTTTTTAAAAAATAGTGTTTCTTTGGATGGGGAATATTATTCCACCCATACTTGGTTATATATATATATATATATATATATATATATATATATATATATATATATATATATATCATGGGGTTGTTTTTATTCTCCTGTAAAAACGCGGTATTGTGCTAGATGTTCTAACGAGATGGTGCATGAGTGCTTATGGTGCTGGTGTCAATTCTTAGAATCGATGGTTTGTGAAGGATCAGGATAGTTACTGATGCTTAACATCTACTCACTTTTATTTCGATTTTGTACCAAAAGCATATGATAACTAAATTTATGATAACTAAAATTAACACAACCAACGTGAAAACACCCTTGAATATATCTCGTCCCACCGGGTATGCTTCTTAAAATCCAAAATATATTTCAGTTTTAAAGAAGTCACACAGGGTTGATAAACCGTATAAAACAAGAAAATCAATGAACAGAAAAGTGCATTTGTTCACGCGTACTTGATTGGCTGTTTTGTTGAATGCCTTCTTTAAAGAGATGACCGGGCGTTATTTCCTCTCTACTCAAAAATATACTTTTAAAAAATCGGTATCACCCCGGGCAAGGTATTATAGCTATTGAGACACAAGGGATAAAATTGTGTGAAAGAATAAGAAATATTTATTAAAAGTGAGAAGAGTAAATTTAATCAGTAAACAGTAGATAGCAATTGATTGTGCATTCACAATTTTTGCAGATTAAAGTTGGCTTGTGAGCATAATTTGGAAGCGTCTTCTAAAAACGGTAAACGGCAGAAAGGAAATCGTTAGAATAAAATTTACAGTTACATCTACCTCTATTGTAAATTGATGAGATCTCGACGTCAATTTAATGCAGCGTTTGATTTTTTTTAAAATCAAGTTATCACGTGTCACCCGAACTGAAAGTGTTTACAGAAAAGACGCATAGAGGCAACGTCACGGCGGTGGCAAAGTGACTGAAAAATCAATAATCATACTTTAAAACAGAATGTTTCTGGAATATAATGTCCGGATCCTACAGGCTTCCGAACAGGCCTGTCTGCCAGGAAGCCTAGACAAACTCAGTTATTGACATCTGCTCTGTTTGTATTCATTTCCGAGATGAGTAATTTTCTATAATCTTGGAACCATTTTAAATGTTGTGTCTATTGTAACCAGAATGAAAACGAAAGTTCGAAATAATTCCAAGATTATCGAAAATAACTCATCTCAGAAATAAATACAAATTATGACAAGTGGCATAATGCAGTTGTCAACAGTTTTGGAGATATTTTCAACAGAATTTAACACAAACATTTTTAAAATTCACACTATTTTCCGCTACTTTAATCCAATATAAACAACAAGCTTATTAAATCATTCATCTTTTTCAGTTATTTTAAAATCAGAATTTTTAACTGTTCCCTCCTCATCCAAACACATACCCGAATTGAAGGGTAGATTTTAATCCTGAGATAATCCTGATTCCAAAATGGTATAATGGTTACGTTTATGTAGCACAAGTGAGGCCTGAGTTAAAGGAGTTTCAGTCATACAGGCGGACAAAATTTGCCGATTTTATATTTAGAAAGTAGATGTCAAAACAGTTACGAATAAACTGTTTGTGATGGAATTTGCCGATAATGGCTTCATCAACGTCTTAAAAACGCTGTGCTTGATGCGTTCATGATACATTATTACTTTTTATATAGCCAAGAACTGCTCACCAGAATGAACAAAAGCAACGAAAAAGAAACAAACTGGTCCAAAAATCACAATGCAGTTTTCACAGCATTAAAAAAAAATCAATGCTCGTGGTCTCAATTCCAGACTGCAGGGACAGGTCTGCTTTGAAAATGAACTTTTGTTTTATTGCACGCAGAAGTTAGATATCTGTCAAAAAATTCCTTGATACGTTTCTAAATATATTTTTAAAACATTTGCATTATCCTGCGACTGCAATTCTGCACACTGTGAAAACAGTATATCCTCCAAGTGCATTAGGTGTATTGAGAGAGGTCTGACAAATTTCCGGACTATTATACTTTTATTTATTTATTTATTTATTTTCTTAAAATACCAGACTGGTTGATCAATCCATTTAGAGATATTATTAAAGAGAAAAGAAGAATGGTGGAAGAGGAATTGATTTCAGTCCAAACTGACATTGAGCTAAGAGGAAAGTTCAAGCAATCATACCAAAAGATATTGTTATAAAAATAGTTTTAACAGCAACTCTGTACGGAGGAGCAAAGTAAAATTGCATTTCATTGCATTCCTGACATTGTTATAATAAAACGAGACTTCAGTTCAGTTGTAAATACAGTCTTTTAAGCAAAGAAATCAAATAAAAATTACAGAAATCAAATAAAAATTACAGTATATGGGGATCAATTTTACCCCTTTTGTACTTTCTGCTAGCCTCTACTTGTTGGATTTGTTATGTTGAAAGGAATCGCTGATATGTTTATTTCATTTGGGGTGAATAAACTCGCGAGGGAGGGGAAGCATTTATCAATTATTTTTCAAATTTTCAAATATCATTCAATATGGGCTAAAATAGGACATTTCTAAAAGACATCTGATGTTGTTGAAAGCTATCGGACTTTTTTATTCACTGCTTTTCCAATTTCCTTACATAGCTTCTAACTAAAATACGCAATTGCCTGCAAACTAGAAAACGAGGACATCTTTGATTACTTCTCAATTTACTCCGTAAATACTATATTATAGTGAAGTATCTGAAGCCTATGCTCAAAAAGGGGAGTAGCAAGAGTGTAATGCTTGTCATCAGCCAATTCATTGATATTATTATTTCCTAATTTATGATTAGCTTTAATATTTAGGTAAAAAAGAATCATTTTTACTAACAAAGATAGATTTATATCTGGTTTTATCTTTTTTTTTTAATTGTCAAATGTAAAAAAGGATGAAATAGAGAGCCCTCGTCGATATTCATGTCTCTCAAGAAAATAAGTTCATTTTACAGAGCCCCCTTCTTTACAATATCAATTTTATATTACGATGCAATCGATTTAACATTCTTTAGCTTGAAGTAAAATGAAGATGCGTTTTTATTGGTTGGAATATAGGCGAAAGAAAAACTAAGGCGTTTCTATTTACCACTCACTTCACAAATTATATATAATAAGATATAAAATAAGATAAAATAAAACTAATGGAAAAGTCCAAAACGATATGAAACATTAAAAATTGTTGATTTTTAGCCAAACGCAAACTATAAAAATGACATTTGTCGCCAATGCTCTAAAAATATGTGTTTAGAAATGAAATAAAGAATAAAGGTTATTCGATGGATGAGAAAACTGTGATGGTAAAAAATCGAATCATGAAGTAGCTGTGAAAAAATCAAAATTCCCGAATCAATATTTAGAGAAAATTCATTTATTAATTATTTTATTTTAAGTGAGTACTAACTCAGTAACAAGACAAACACATACACAGACATAAAAACACAACCAGCCACACATACATACACACACTCTATTATAATAAAAACAGTTGTATATATATATATATGGATATACTCATGGAGAGACAGACAATAGCGAGGTAGCGTCAGTTCACTTCAATCTTTTACTACCAATTATTAACATTTACTAGCAGTTAAGATCCTGCAGTGTGTGAAATATATGAAAACTCTTGACGCCTGTTTACTCTTTAACAGTTACTTATTTTCTTGTGCAATAATAATTTTGTCAAGTAATATAGAATATATATTCTCTCTATTATAATAATAAAAACCGTTATGTATTTTCTGTATATATATATATATATATATATATATATATATATATATATATATAAAATTATGTTTTAGAACATGTACATAAGTTTTTTATATATATCCACTACAAATCGTACATTTGTTTCGACATTGAAAGTTCAATGTCTCATCAAGCAGTATGGATAGGAACGGAAAGCCTCTTACATATCATGCTCAGGGAATTATTTTTTTTGTTTTTATGGGAGATATTCAATAGTAGGTACCTCAATATATATATTACCATCATTTTAGATGGCATATCCATGTAATATTTTGTCGTATTTTTAACGCAGGTGCCCACGGCTATATATATAAAAACGCGATTCTATTACATGTTAGTCAACCAGCAAGTGTATCAGCGAGAGAGTTCATTTCTCAGCTAAGGTGCCCTTTGTTTAATTTATATATATATATATATATATATATATATATATATATATATATATATATATTATTTTTCTACATCTTTCTTTTGCACACTCCATTCCTCACATGTTTCTGATCTTATATCACATTTCTAAAGATACTTTGTAAGGATTTCGCGGAAATTTATGCATATATTCAATTTCAGGTGATAATTTCAAGTTACAGGTTTTGTGGGCAAATAGTTATCAGGTTTTTCCTTATATATTGATATATATATATATATATATATATATATATATATATATATATATATATATATATATATAAACAGAGAGAAAGAAAGAGCGAGAGAAAGAGCTGTTCCTAAAGTCTGGACACCAATGTAAAAGTGCATATTTTCAAGAAATGAAATTTTAGACATTGTATTGAAATGGAAGATGCAAAGATTGATGTGTTTTGCAAGATTCACGTGACTTTGGTGCAATATCTCAAATTTATTCCCTTCAATTTTAGCATTTATTCTTCATGCACTCAATCAAATATGTTTTATCTGTGAATATCATTGGTACACTATAGCGGGTTTCGAAAAATATGTTCAGTTTAATCTTTTATATTTTAAAATTAAACCATGTTTAATCTGTAAAGATAAAATATATATTTAATGAGATTCTCTATATGTCCAGTAGTGAGTCTATATATATATATATATATATATATATATTTAGTATATCGAGGCAGCAAGTAATTTTCTAGACATATTCTATTAAATATAAGAGACAATGAATGTCTATTATGTTTAATCATGAGCCGTTCTAAACGTCGTATTTTTGCTTTAATTTCAGTTGAAAATGAAGACAAAATAAATCCAATATTTCCTTGAATTTTTCACTTGTGGTAGAAGACTGTAAAATTTCTTTGATGTGTACAATTTCAGTGTTGATTTCTTGTAATTCCTGTTTGGCTGTGTGCATTTGACGTTTTATGAGGTTCCATTGCAATTTCTTAGCGGTGGGATCATTTAATGCTGCGGCATCATGTAACTTAAATTTAGTATATCGAGGCAGCAAGTAATTTTCTAGACATATTCTATTAAATATAAGAGACAATGAATGTCTATTATGTTTAATCATGAGCCGTTCTAAACGTCGTATTTTTGCTTTAATTTCAGTTGAAAATGAAGACAAAATAAATCCAATATTTCCTTGAATTTTTCACTTGTGGTAGAAGACTGTAAAATTTCTTTGATGTGTACAATTTTAGTGTTGATTTGTACACATCAAAGAAATTTTACAGTCTTCTACCACAAGTGAAAAATTCAAGGAAATATTGGATTTATTTTGTCTTCATTTTCAACTGAAATTAAAGCAAAAATACGACGTTTAGAACATAATAGACATTCATTGTCTCTTATATTTAATAGAATATATATATATATATATATATATATATATATATACATTAATAATTTCACCTCAAGCAACATGTTGAAAAATAGTCTCCAAAGGGGTAACACCCGCTAAAAAGGCAAAAACGTTCACGACTAATTAAAACTAATATCTTATTCCTGGATATAAGCAACTATTCATACAATTTTCCTTCAGAATCCTCCCTCGTTTGCATTTTCTATTCTTGCTTATCTCTTAGCTACACAAAGATTGAAAATTTTGGAAAGTAATAATCGCTAACATCCTTAAGGGACAAGTCAGATAGAAAGTTTTTTTTTTGATGCTGTGCGTAGCATAAATGTAAAATAATTCACTTGCAGCAAAAATACGAATTGGGTTTAATGATGAGATGAGATCTAGAACTCTAGACATACACATATTATGATGCTCTTATATATATATATATACATATATATATACGTGTGTGTGTGTAAGTACATATATATATATGTGTTTATCTCTGCATTTATGTATATATATATATGTATCTGTATATATATGTATATATATATACACACGTGTATATACATATATATATATATATATATATATATATATATATATATATATATAATTACACAGACGCGTGTGTGTGTGTGGCAATGAGTGTGCGTGTTTGTGTATTATTTTCTCAATTCAGCTCCAGAAGATTGCATTGAAACGCAGAGTCATGCTAATGCTAAGAATATATATATATATATATACTTAATTGGAAATAAATTATTTCCGTAACCTACATTTCGACCTTTTGGCATTTTTAGATGATTTGCAATAATCGATTCCTAAATAACTACTCCCTAATTTCGGAAGTTTTTCCCTTGTTGTTGGGGAAAAATAGCTGCTCTAGCCTTTGAAAAAGTGTAAAAGCTGTTATTGTAAGACGCCTGAAGATACCGAAAGTTTGAAATCTAGGTTGCGGAAATAACTTATTTCTAAATAAAAAAAAATATTCCAATGTTTTTCAATATAATTGCATTGATCACTTTTTAATACAAGGGTGTACTGGTCTAATTTAATCATAACCAAAAACTATCTATGTAATATAAATTTATATATAAATGAATCATCCGTAAAAAGACAATATAAATATAAAACTAAAGGAAAATTTTCACAGAAATCTCTTGAAATTGCAACTATCGTCTCTTGCCAAAATGGTATATTAAGCCCCGATTTTTTCTTTAAATTCCACCATTTCTAAAAACAATTCCAAATTACAGGTTGCGATTATACATCTGTCATCTAAATTACAAATAATAAAATAAAACTAATATTTTATTCTAACATATATACTTACCCAAATTGCACAAAAGGATATTAAAAAACAAAAGGAGATTAAAAAACAAATTTATTCAATAAAATCGCCATTGATTTCAACCACAGTTTCCTAACGAATTCAGAATCTCCTGCACTTCTTCTGGACAATCTGCTTGTTTGAGTTGGTGAATGCCGTCATAATCTCGCCTTCAGTTTATTTTGGGTGTTGCAACGAGTTTTGTTGGTCTTTAGCGCCCTGCACATAACAATCAATGATGTTGCAGTTTGAGGAGCGAGTTGGCCATGTGTAAGGGGTGACATGATCAGAGAAACTGGATTCTGTTGCTTCTGTGACATGGTACATGTCTGACATAGTGTGATCCAGTATGAACTCCATTGACCCAGGACAGCATTACCTTTTATATGTACTTGATGTAGACTAACGTGCTGAATCAATACTCCGGGCGTATGAATGATCGTGTAACATCGCCTACACTAGTAATCACTCCAGACACATTTATAATCACGATTCTAATCATCCAATTCTTTCCAAATCTTTTGCATTGTCCTCAGCTGACACACAAAAATTCTATAATATTCGTATTGTATCTTCCGGTACGAATGCCAAGTAGTAATGCCATCAGCTTCCAAATCTCTGGCGGAATGTATTGCATCATGTTACACTTTTACTCACAGACGGTGCCCAACTATACCTCTTATACGGTGTTGTCGTCAAAATGAAAACAAAAAACAAAAACAAAACATTAAATGTGCAAAATTAAAAATACAAAATGGCAACAATTTTCAAATCAAAACCTCTACATGATAATATTTAAAAAAAAAATGAAATTAAAATTGGTATCACGGGTTCTTCTATTAGTTTAATGAAATTCGTGATTTATTTTACTATACAAAAATAAAATTATGAATAATAACTACAATAAATATAAATATATACGTATATATACGCATAAAAACATTCAACAAAAATGACATAATTTTCATTCCTTTTAATAAGCATTAAAAATGAATTGACCATTTAGATCCAAAACATAATGTCTCTTAACTTACTTTAAGAAAGTTTTAAAAGATTCTTTAATTTAACCAATCAGTTAAGTGCCATACTTTAAACACTCTTCGGCGATCATATATCGAAAGTGACATAACTGACTTGGCAGAAGATTATCCCGCAGTAGATTTTCATTGCTTTCTGCGGTAGACTGGTTGCCTACCAAGGCTATAGAACCCAATATGTCCTGTTTTTTAACCCATTATTGGAGGGAAGAGACGGATTGATACTTTTCTCAAGGATATTTTCGCGTAAGTGAATGCAAGAAATTCAACTGAAAGATTTATTGTTTCGAGCTGATATCCACTGCACCGCAAAGCACGCACATTTTTTGTTTCTTTAATTCAAACTTTTTGAAAACAACGCCAGTTCTCCTTATACCACATTTTAACGAAAAAGGGTCAATAAAGGTAAGTTTAACTTGTTTTCACGCTCACACACACACACACACATCTCTCTCTCTTTCTCTTTCTATATATATATATATATATATATATATATATATATATACATACACCCGGAGATTGTATCTCTGCCATAGAAAGTAACTGCATCTGCAAGCAAGGCCTCAGATTGGAAGGTTCTGAGGAGTATATTGCCATCTTTTAATTGCTGTTGTTCCCAGGTTCACCCTGACCCGGAGTGGTAGCATCTGTTAGGGTTCAAGCTATGGAAAACTGGGGTCAAAGCACTATAAAAGTATAAAATATAGACGTTTAGAATAAATATATACAGTTCTGAACAAAAAATATTACTATAATAGATTTTTAAGGAAATATTATAACCAGCAATACATTTTTGAATAGAAAACTAAAATAAAAAATATTTTTATTAAAAATCTGACTAACTCAACCTTCTCACTATAGCCAAACATTTAAAAAATGCCTTTAACCCCCCTCCATTTAGAATTAAATAACCCACAGAAGTTGAAATGCCCTTAAACAAAACTCGGACTTGAACTCTGACAAAATTAGATATATGTTGATTTGACGGCGTCTTACACTTCATTTGTCGGATACAAGTTCTATCGCACATTATTTAAAGTCACATTCTTGTCAACCTTCACAGTACAGGAACACACTTATTAACAACACCAGTATACAACACCCTGAAACAATTGATAACACTTTGAAATTAATAAACAAAAGCTTCAAATAGTCAAGGCACTCTATATCAAAAGCAAATAACCAACACTGAATAAACGTTATTATGCATTTAGTAGCAATATTTAAAATGCATTTGACTAGGTTTTACTGCCATTTCATTTATTGGAATCTCTGGTTCCATAACTAAAATAGATAAATTTCACATGTTAATATAATGATAACTTAGCGCGTTCGTGCACGTTTACAATAATAACCATCACAACAATTATAGTTAGAAAAAGCTTTTCTTAGCAATTCAACCTGAGAACTTGGTTAAGCAACAACTACGACGCCTTCCTTGATAAATTTTAGCTTAACATCAATCAGCTAAATATATAACTAGAAAGGATTAATGCAAAAATAGACATATGCTTATATTATTCAGTGAAACATGCTCAAATATATATATATATATATATATATATATATATATATATATATATATATATATATATCAAGGAACAAAAGTTAGATATTTTTACAAATTAATTGGTAATATCATATTTCGCGGCTCTCATCACACGTTAGAACAAATTCATACCACAGTAAATGGTTCAAATTTATCCAAACAAAGTCAAGTGAAATTGAAAAAGGAAAAAAAGAAAAAAAATTTAAAAAGAAGAGAAAAGAGAAAAAATAGGAGAAGAAAAAATAAGGCGTAAAGGGGTTTAACTTAACGTATCTTTGTCCTAGATTAACAAAAAAGCATTCGTTAAATACTCTGTTAAATTTAACAATACATTTTAGCTTTAAATTCTATTTGGAGTAATTATCAGTTGGAATTTACCTTACCAACTATCAAGGATTCTACTATATATATATATATATATATATATATATATATATCATTTCGCTTCACTTTTACTTAATTTTTAGCTAAGCACCATTACGCTAAAATGCAACCAATCTCTAATTGGTTACTTAGCTGATGAAACACCAAAACATTTTGCTCTATAAACATATAAGTAAATTCAAAGGTCCCACATGTAATTCCTTATTTGCACACACATGATAAAATATGTTCTCATCAACAAGAGTTTGCTTCTACGAGACCCACTTGCATAAGCAAAAAGACATAAAATTCTCTGATACTCATGGAATAGAGAAAGAGAGATATAAATCGAATTATACGGTGCATCAATGTCATTCAATCCCAGATGAGAGTAAATGTTACTATGGTTAATAGCTCCAAACAGATGGAATTCTAATATTACCTTCTTACGTTATCATATTTTCGTATTGTTTTCCTTCTTAGGTAATATTATCTCTATTTCTTTTAATGCTTTCGGTGACAAAAGCATTTCCTCTTCCCCGAGCTATTAGTGAATTGATCATGCCATAACCGGGCTTCGCAAAAACAGTAACAGTATTTTATTATTGAATGTGATTGCATTTCTTTGCAGGCTTCAGTCGAATACTGTTCTAAAATTAATAAATATATAAGTAGAATTAGCAAGAGTCTCACATATTCTGTTTCTGCTGCTGCAATGTCCGGAAACTTCTCGATAGCTTTTCCCTAAAGTATTGGAATGACTGAACTTTCCTGATTAGATGTTTAGCTGTATGTGCATCGCACTAAGGCCCATCATACGTTTGCATATCTACTAGAGTTTTTCGTTGAGTTTACGTTCATTTACTCAGAGGATGAAAGTCAATGAGAATGAAACATTTTAAGTCAGATCACAGCATTTACACGTCTATCACATCTCCTAACAGTTCTCATATAGGTTTAATCAACAAAGGGGATTTAATCTGGTATCCTCTTTAGCTGTGTCTATTCAATATTGCATCACGGTACTATCATGGCCTTCTACAATTTTCGGCGAATATCTATGAATATTTTTTGTTATTTATCTTAATCCTTGCTCTGTCATCCATTTATTCACGTTCATTCGGTATTCATTCGGTATTTTTCATTCGGTATATATTGTCATATTCATTGGGTAGGTGATACTTTTCTGTGAATATTAGATTTTTAAAGCCCACTTACCGCTTTATTTGGTCAAGAAGTGTCTCCTCCTGATGTTATCTATGTGCCATTTTTGTTTCCTTTTCAAGGTTGCTCTCATGTTCATATATTCTCACCATCTTTCTGTAGAGTCACATCTCAATTTTTTCAAGCCACTTTTTCATCTGTAAGGGTATTTTAAAACATTCACTGATATAATATATTTATTCAGTAGTATTTCCTTTTTTAACGATTCTTTATGTTTCTTAATACTTTTCTTAGCTTTTTAGACTGCGTCTTGTTATCCCGATTCAGATTTCTGTGTTGCACATTACATACATTATTTTTATAAAATACAGAATCAAGTAACTAGATTACAATTTATTTAGTATTCGTATGTTTTGATATGTATGATTTCATATGTTTACATGGTTGAATCATGTCTGTAAAACTGAGTTCTCAAACTGTGCGGATACTCGTGGTAACTAAAATTCGAACGAGGCTGCTAAACTAATGTTAACATCTGAAAAATACCAAAGACAGAACCCTCATATTAGAGAAAAAAATACTTCAGCGATGGAATGAATATAATGGAGATGTCTTCACCGACGACATGCTGACAGAATTAGAAGAATTCAGCGTACACAGTATAATAAATGAAATATAAAACAGCGGCGATATACCTGAAACCTAAGCAGATCAACGTTCATAAAACTACCTAAAAAGCCAGGTGCACAGAAATGTGAAATCCACCGAACAGTCGGTTTGAAGACCAAAATAAAAACACCATTAATTATGTATTTTCATGAGTGTTTTGCCAGTAACCAGCAATTTTTGTTTTATAGATACTTTATTTCTAGCATATTCAATTGATCTTTCTCCTTGATTAAGTCCGTCAGTTGCGAAACGCGTCATCTAAAAGAAATACATTTTCCATTTGTCTCATTTTAATCACACATATATAACGTCCAAACATATATAACATGCATATCTCTCTCAATCTATCTATCTATCTATCTATCTGTCTATCTATCTATCTATCTATCTATCTGTCTATCTATCTATCTATCTATCTATCTATATATATATATATATATATATATATATATATATATACAAATATAACACGCAAACATACATGCGCACAAACACACATATAATATGGGTTAAATGCCCACATATATATGTATGTGTTCGCCTGTACTAGAGAGGTTTGCAACAATTCTCTAATTTTGGCAAATGTTACAAAACGCTACGATTGATTTGGCAAGCATTTTACAAATATTCAGAACGTTAATTACGCGTATACTTATCACCCAATCATTTCAACTTCCTACCGAGTGGGTAAAACCTAACTTACCCACATGCACACCCCTGAGCAAATTAATTGCAACAACTGCTTTACTTTTACTGTTTGTGCCATACGCTCAGATTTGGACCAACTGGAGTGACAGGATGTATTTCAATTTTTTCCTCAGATTAGTTGATTTGCAGTGGTGTGATATAATATGAATCTTTTTTTGGATTGTATGATGAAATTTGTTTTGCCTTGAAAAATATTGCGTCATTCCTGATTGCATCAGATTATAATCACTCCAAGACACTATTTTCTCGATTGTTGATTAGTTGCGCTACGGTAATCGTCTCTAATGTGTATTACACAAAGTATGCGTACGAAAATTGTAACGCTGCACAGACACATTGGCAAGCCTTACAGAGATATATTGTTGAGGTCAGCCTTTCAACTATCAATTGTGTCATCAAAACGAAGAAATAAATTGGAAGTATCAATCAAAAACGTAAAGGAAAATGTAGTTGGAAGATAAAAACAATGCCAAGAAAAGACATATACGTGATCAGGAACGGTGTGAATGGTGTTAAAAAAACATTATTTGTTTTGTTTCAGTTAATTTGCACACCGGTGTGTTCGGTAGAATATCAACATTGGTAAGATCATTCTTAAATTAATATGTAAACATTTTCATAACGATACCCCCTGCGTAAAATATTCAATAGAAAAACGATCAAAATTAGTAATTCGTGTACTAATAATATGTACAGTGTAACCCGGATATAAGAGAGTTGATGGCACCGGATAAAATTATCTTATATCCGGGTTTATCTTATATCAGGGTTTGGTCTATTTAATATACATTACCACAAGCTCTAATTTGGGACCAGAGAAAATATATCTTATATCCGGGATTCTCTTATCTCCGGTCTCTTATATCCGAGTTATACTGAATAACATTATTAACATCCACAAAAAACAAATCTTGAAGAAGTCTAAAGAATCCAATAAAGAAAATAGGATTATACCCCCCACCACGTAATTGTAGATGTAGAGGTAACTCTCCGGTTGAGGGTAAATATAGATCTGCAAATGTGATCTATCAAACCATCATCTACCGTAAGGAAAATAAGGATAAGTATCATGTTTATATCGGAATTTCGGCTGGAATTTGGACGCAACGGATTTATACACACAGACACTCCTTCACTATCCCCAATTTAAAATATCAAGCAGCCCTTTCCCGAAAATACAGGGAATTAAAAAAAAACAAATGCCAGAGATAACGTGGAAGCTGATAGACAAGGCGAAGAACCGTAATAGCTTTAAAGACAGATGTAATCTATGTTTTTTTTTAATCGTGTCACCCCAAGCAAGGCATTCCACTGCCACTATAACGCAGGAGGTTACATTGAGAGATTGGGTATAGGAAATGTCAGGAGGATGGTAATAGACGATTATCCTAAATAATGTAAATCGTACATAGAGGGAGAGTTGGAGAGAGTGGGTGTGAGTTAGTGTGTTAGGAGGTGTCTACTGACCCTACATTTAAACTCCTGGGGGTTGTAGCCATCGGGGAAGCAAGCATGCGGTAGGGAATTCCACAAGCGGGAAGTGCGAGAAAAGAAGCTGTTGGAGTAGAAATTGCGGTTACATTTCATCGGTTTCACTGTAAAAGGGTAGGACTTATTGCCAATCTAGTATCTCGTGCAAATTCACATCTAGGGGGCACCAGTGATTTATGTTCGTCAGAGCAGAAGCCATGAAAGTACTTATAGAAGAGGCACAAGGAAGTCATGTCACGCCGGTGAGAGAGTGACTGCAGGCGGTCAGCCAAGTCAGTATCAATCACATTACAGATTCTTCGCTGTATTTTGTCAGGAACCCTAAAGAGAATAGCAGGGGCACCCGACCAGATGTGGCAGTAGTACTCAATACACGGGCGGATGGTGGATTTATATAAGTGCTGGATAGATTCAGACGGAAAGAATTTCCGGGCCCTGCACAGAGAGCCGACTTTCATAGCAGCGGATTTAGCAATGGATTCGACGTAGTCATTCCACTTGAGGTCCGCTGAGAGTGTCAGGCCAAGCAGGCGTATTGTTTTACTCTCTGGGAGGCAAGCCTGCTCCATATTATTGGGAGGGAGGTGCGGTTGTCTGTGATGGTTAATCGACAGCAGCTTCGTTTTGGAAGAATTGAATTTTACGAGCCATTTCTTACCCCAATCCACTACGAATTGGAGGTCCTTTTCAAGCTCGGCAGCGAGCTTCGCCTTGTCATCAACGCCAGATTTTTGATCGAGGCGAGAGTAAATGGTGGTATCATCAGCGTACATGCCTACTTGTGATCTTATGGCATCGGGGAGATCATTGATGTAGATTAGAAAGAGCGTAGGACCTAGGATGGAGCCTTGGGTACACCCGCGTTTGTAGGGTAGTTCTGGGATGCATGTCCGTTTAATACCACCTTCAGTGTGCGGTTAGAGAGGAATGACTGGATTAAGTTCAGTAAAAGTCCAGTTATGCCATAGCTTCGCAGTTTCCGTAGAAGGCCGGCATGCCATACTCTGTCGAATGCTTTAGAGATATCCAAGGCGACGGTTCGGGCTTCGCCATTCTTGTCGAGAGCGTGGTCTATACACTCGGTGATGGTCGTTAGCATATCAGCAGTATACCTGGTGAAGCGGAAGCCATACTGTTTGTCCGAGAGGAGCCCGTGTGCTGTGAGATATTGAACGACCTCGGCATTGATAATGGCTTCGAACACTTTAAATTAAAATTTTGAAATTTCAATATCAGAATGTACTTCTGAATAAACATAGAGCAATCATTAATATGTGTCGTCACAGAAATAAGTTTAAATTTCAATAATTAGCATATTCTTTCATTTAGTCACAATATAATTTTTAAAAGATTTGGCTAAGCAGTTACTTCTTCCCTCCTACCTACCACATCTAATCATATGGTCAAGTCACATACCTCCCACTATCATAGAAAACATTACTAAAATTCCACTTGTCATATAATTGCCAATATTCCCCCACCCCATAGTTTACTAGACCACGCTTCCGGCAAGAGAATTTCTTCCTCGTTCTTTGTTTAAAAGAGGTTGACAATGCATGTCGTGAAGTAACATGTTGAAAATGGCTGTTTCACCTCTAAATTGTATCTGAATTCACACACACACACACACACACACACACACACACACACACACACACACATATATATATATATATATATATATATATATATATATATATTGTTTTTCTTTAATCCGAAGTGGAAGAGTAGGAAGGTAAATTCCAAGAACCTGATCCTAATCAATATTAAAAATTTTTAACATTAAAAAGTAATGCAGGCAGAGAGCTCAATGTATTAACAATACAGAACCAATATAAATTAGAGAAAATTTTCAAAATTCAAAGGTGTCGGATGTACATTTCGACATAGGATCTCTAATAGAGACTCTACATTACGTCAGCAACATTGTTTTTCCAAATGGCGAAGGCCCTGAGTTTGAGTGTAGATGGGATTTTGGTTAACAACGGTCAAAAAGTGGAAAAGGACAGAGCTGGTATTCGCGGGGTTACAGGGGTTGAAATGGTATATTTAGGAAGGGGAGGAATAGGAGTTCATTTTTTATAAATATAGACAACTAAATGAGTTAAATTACTTTTTAAAGTTAAGATTTTGGGCTGTTTGAAGAGGTGTATTTAGGCGAGAAGGAATGGGTTTCAATATAAGATTTTAAAATTTTTTTACAGTTTATTTGATTAAACCTTTTAGGTAGAAGCGAGTTAAATGCCAATTACAGGAAGTTATCAGTTTAAAAATTATTAGAGAAAAAATATTAGAGAAAAAAAATTTTAGAGAAAAAAAATATATATATACATATATGTGTTAACCAAGGAAAAAGTGGTTTAGTAAAAGAGTTCATATTTTCTAAAGATAGGCAATTAAGGGAGCTTGGGATAGGAAGGTAGGGGGGTTAAAATACTTTTTAAGGTTAACGTTAGGGCAAAATTAAGATTAAAACTTAAATTGAATATATATATATATATATATATATATATATATATATATATATATATGAAATATATAAAACTTAAATTGAATATATATATATATATATATATATATATATATATATATATATATAAAGTTTTAAGGTGTTATAGTTATGAGATAACTGCACAATGTCAGGGATAGTGCATATGTAGAGAGTAAATGCCCTAACGACTACAAGATAAAAATTATACAAATTTAATCTACCGAGCACAAATCAACTCCTCCACAAAAAAATTTAGTCTGAACTAAAAAGTAATTAGGAGATTCTCATTAATAATGACTTCCAAAACCACGTTGTAGATGATGAAATAAAATGATATTTCAAAAACCTCATTACACATCAAACAAAAATATGGTACTTCCACAAAATCCCTAAGAATATCAAAAACTTCTATTGCAACCAAATGCAACATAACTACATGCAGGATGAAAATATCTAATTCATACTAATATATCTGACGTTGATCCTAATAAAAACATAAAAATTAATAATATATGATAAAAATACAATACTACTAATTGAATTATCCGTAATAACTTCTCGCCACTAACTGATGTGTTACGTAAAACATTATATATCAATTCAAATGTCAGTTGGAAGACTGTATGTACATTCAGAATATAAAAAAATAATGATCCATAACAGAACTATCCTACATCAAAAGAACAACAAAAGCAAATTACTGATTCCCGAGGCAATATTCATTAAAAAAATTAAACCGTCAATTAATAGAATCAGATGTGAATACTGAAGTAATGTTCTAAAATGTTTGTCAAAAGAACAATTTTTTCATGCTTTTAAACGTGTATGAACATGACCTTACAATATATAAAAAATCTATTTTGGATCATTTTCTAGTTCTAATATACGCTACGCAATTTATCAACCGTTATATTTCAAGCAGGAAAAATAATTACAGAAATTTTTAGCAACACAGTTTTGCGTTTATTTTTTGTTACCATAAATCTCACCCCTTAAGCCTATCTCGGAAGGAGATTGAAAGTACTTGTGAAGGTTGTGAAATGAATGATAATAATATCCGTCAACATTACAGCTTATTTCTGATATCTTTCAGTTATAATACGCAAAAGAGTATACGTGCGTAGGAACGGATTTTATTAAAAACAAGCAGACACAATGTTTGCAATTTATTTAATCTGACACACACACACACACACAGATGTGTGTGTGTGTGTGTGTGTGTGTCTGTGTGTGTGTCTGTGTCTGTGTGTGTCTGTGTGTGTGTGTGTCAGATTAAATATAATCATACGTATGCATCTATGCCTTTACCTTTCTGTGCATATAGACACAACAGTGTGTGTGTATGCCCTCACTGCAAAAGTTCACACACTCATACAGAGAAGGAGAGAGAGAGAGAGAGAGGGAGAGAGAGTTAGAATTCTGTAGTCGATCAGTAAATTATGTCTAGCTAAAAGGTGGTTTCCTATAATAACAAATACAGTTTCAGTCACAGACGTGTAATATTGTCTTCTATTATCATCGTTGATGCTAAACTCCAAGTTGCTCTTTTTTCTGCTAATATTCTCTGATGACATGAAGTGAAGAATCATATTGAATCAATTGTTATGTGTGCCACATGGAAACTGGTCCACTGTATCGTGCCTTTTTTTTTCTTATTCTACTTTATATACCTATAAGTCTGTTATTCCTCCATACTTTGATTATTACTGCTTCATATGGTCTGGTCATTCTGCAATATAATTTAGGGGTTGTTGATAAAAGTCAATGAATAATATACCATGTTACCGGTCCTAACTTAGCATATCAGCTTCAGTCACTTTCTCACCGCTATAATGTATTTCCTTTATGAATTTTCTTTCATGACAAACTTTTCTCTATGGTACCTAGTCTTTAGGAATTTAAGTGAAGTACTTGACGTTTTCATAATATTTTTAGTTCATTTGGCTAAACGTAATCGTAAGTTTTATGCTAATAATTTCTTTTAGAATACTCCTTCCTTGTGTAACTGTCTTCCGGCGAATTTCCTTCCGGCTAAAACTACTGTCTTCCATACTCTTCTCCTTTTACTGTTTTCTCTTCTTAATGTTTTGTTTTATTTTTTATTCTTTCACACTCAGTAATACATGTCTTAGAGGCTTTATTGCTTCACTTGGAGTGAAAAATTTCTATTTCTACAACAGTGAACATTCATTTGTTTACTTAAAAGCCTGGGATGTCTACTTAAACACTTTTATCATTTAAGCCAATTACAATTTGCATAATAACCATGCACAAGACATGACACTTAAAATCTCTTTGATTTTTCTTCCTCTCAAAATCTATCCCAAATCGTAGATTTTATGGATCGAGTCGACAACATGTCATCACACACTTATCTATAACGCATTTTGTAATATATTCCATTGTCTTCAAATCTATTAAAGTCATTAATATAAAAACTTTATAGCTATTAGAGTCGTAGTTGAGTACGTTACTTAATTATGAAATCCTGAAGTCTTCATATAAATATATGGAGAACTTTTGTTTTCGTACGCAAACGTACAAATACGTCGTCATAATCTTTATTCCCAGGCTATTTTGTTTTCTTAGCTGTCGGTAGACTTCCATTTATATATATATATATATATATATATATATATATATATATATAGAGAGAGAGAGAGAGAGAGAGAGAGATAGATAGATAGATAGATATTTTGTAAATTATTCAAATTACCGCAATTTAAATGTTAAATAATCATCAGACTAAACTGCTGGTATATTTAACTTTGAAATCTCAGTCATAACAAGAGTAAAAGTACTGATTAGACAATCACAAATCGCCTGCTTAATGTTAAAGAAAAAAAAACATTTCTACTTTTCTTCTTTTTTAAGCCGAGTTTCTTTCGGGACCTAGGCGATCATAGCCTTCAAGAATTTTGTTATCCTTGTAGATCTTAATGAATTTTACCTTTCTGTTTTTCTCAAGCATTTCCATTTGTGCCATTTCACTATCATAAATCTGCCTAGTGAGTATAAAAATTTCTAAACCCTTTTTCTTCACTACCTGTCCCAACATGTTGATGCTAAGTATGTTTTTTTTGTTTCCATTCTCTACAAAACCTCGTTGTTACTCACATGATCGGTCAATGCTATGCACAGCATCCTTCTGTACAGCCACATTTCTGTAGTTTCGAGTATCTTCCTAATCTTTGAAAAGACTTATCCACCATTTACTGCTATGCAGCGGAATAGATATCATGTAACACGTGAATATCATTTTCATTGTTTTCAACGAAATTATTTCTCTTAATACTTTGCTTAGCTTTTGGAACGGATCTTTGACCATTCCATCTTCGCATCTCAGTGTCGCACTTTCTGTCCTCTGGTAGAACAATTTAAATTTCTGTGCCGGCTTGATTTTCGTATCCCCGATTTTATAAACAGCATGTAATTTTTTAAAATGTATTGCTGGAAATAGTGTGTATTTATTTAATAGATATATTGCTGGTAATAACTTTAATTTGAAAATGTATTGCTAGCATTTTACTACAAATATCTTTATTTTTGGACACAGGTTGTAGGTTAACAGTTAGGTTATATATTCGACACTAAAAGATGCTACGACACAGTGTGAGGTTGAACCTGAGAACGCTGCTCAAAATCTCCCGATGAGCTGCTGTAGAATGTAGTTTAACGTCATACCAGGGCGTATATTTAAATTAATTTGTCACTTCGATAGTGCAGACAAATAAAATTCGATCAGTAATAACGACAGTATTTAAACAAGAGGAATTTTATATATGTCCTATTCATTAAAATAAGTAACATTTTCCGTTAATCTTTAAGACTTTTTAAAATATTTTAGACTAGTAGTGTGTAATGAAAGCTTTATATATATATATTATTGATGTTCTGCATTATTGTAAGAACTGCAACCTTGAAACTTCTGAATATCGTTTCTTATGTCTTTGTCTATGAGTGTATCAAATTTGATTAAAATCAGACCACTCTTTCTATAACCCGATTTTTTCAATTATCGATATTTATCGGGGGTACCTTGACACAAAACCTAGCTAAGAACACTCGCAGACGCTTATAGTACAACTGTGTAAATTTTCAAGAAATTCGGTACAGACGTTTCGGAGTCTATAGGTAACCGACACACACACAGACACAGACACACACACACACACACACACACACACACACACACACACACACACACACACACAGAGACAAAGTTCCATTTATAAATAAGTTTAGATTAGGGTTTTATATATTTGTAGCTATATAAATACATTAACGGTTTAATGTAAGTAGCGCCATTTATACAGTTTACTTCCTGTATACTTCTCTATAGAACCAAATGTAAACATATGTCTACAGCCACAATATTATTCATATCAGTCAGTTAGTTGCCTCCGTGATGCACGCTTGGGAAATCATGTCTCGAAAGACTGACTGCGCAGAAGATGTTTCCGCAGTAGTTTGCCATTACATTCTGCTGTAGGCTGGTTGCCAACCAAAGCTAGAGAACCCAATATGTCCTGATATTTAACCCATAACTATTGGGAAAAGCGAACGATTAATACCTTTTCCAAATGTATTTGCGCGCAAGTGAATGCAATGAATTCAACTGGAATTCCAACTCGTTCTCCGATTTCTCGTTTCCTACTCCACAATGCACGTCCATTCACATTATTTCTACACTCATGTGAATCTAGCCACAGTGTAAGCAACTGTGCCACTCAAATGTGTTTTTAGCGTATTTCAAACTTTTCAATTACCTGCAATAGATTTATATACACACGCTTTTATATATATACTCACGTTTTACTGGTTCCTGCGAATTACAAATTAGAAAGAAGTCGCATTGAAAGTCTCAGCGGGACATGGTTGAATGATTTGAAATATTGACTGCTATTTGGTGGAAGCCAATCTCGGTCTGAAAATATTTCATTGTCTGTGAATAGTTGTTCATAAACATCAGCACTAAATTAATATCACTGAAAAATAATAGAATTTTCTAAAACGTGGTGCTAAAGAAGAAGGGCGTTTAACTGGCAACATTTTGATTTGCATTTACGCAAGATTGTGATGAAGACGGATATCAAATCAGTTCGTAAAAATTACAATCTAAAGGTTAATTCTTATTCTAAAATAAAAGAAGAAAAATCCGGCTATTATTTGAGAGGCAAGAAACACGTTTTAGATGACAAAGGATGTCAATTAAAAGCATTTGATAAATGTGGAATTGTTTATTCAAATATTAAGTATCTTAAAGATGCTTTATATGTCTACTCTATTCGTTAGATATGGATGAAAATTTCGGCAAATTTCAGATGCATGAAACAACTGTTGTTCTTTTCTGTAATATCAATGCATTGTCCTGCTAAAAATAATATAATGTCCTGAGAATATCGTTCACTAATGTAGGATGTGTTTTGTGGTGCAATAGATATCGGCGTGGAATGAGAAATTGGAGAGCCGTCTCACGCGTAAATACATTTTAGAAAAATATGAATCTATCTTTTCCATCTAGTTATGAGTTGAGTAGTAAACGTTTTGGTTCTACAACATTAATTATACATCTCTCGCAGAAAGAAATGGCAACATATCGAGAGAAAATATTTTGTCTAGTCAGTCATGGTTCCAAAGAGACACGCTGGCTCAAGCGGGAATCAATTAACCTACTGAATATCGTTTCTGGGCACACAAGGCGGTTTGCCAAAACATATTACAAACTCCTGCTCATCCCAAAAATCCTGCGTATTTCATATTGCACTATGTTGAGGGCACCTAAGTTATATTTTCTGAAAATGTATGCATAACGTCTAGTGATTCATTTTTAAACAAGTTGGTACGCAGATACCTTTGCTTACGGTGGCTTAAGATTCCATGCTAGGCTATTTGTTGTCGAATTTAAAACGTTTCTTTCTATCCAATTTCACTCAAAAGGCAAATATTATATAAAACAGGAAATCATTCAGTATCAGTTTTAATACATTTTCATGTTTTCATACTTTGAAATGTTGTCTATTGTAACCAGCTTCTTATTCCTAATGAATATTATTACAATCTTTCATTATTCATGTTTGTTATTTCGGAAAATATTTCACATCAAGAAAAATGCGTTTACTTCTGTAAATATAGAAAACAGTTAAAATGCTTCCTTTTGGTAGTTGTTCTCCTTTAACCACTATAAAGAAAAATTTCTATACCCAATTAGTGTAGATGACACTACTCTCAAGAAAGCAACACACCGCGCCTCCTTGGCATCACTATATCAGCCGACTGACATCGATTCTATAGCGGCATCTACCGCTAGGAAGGTAGGGTTACTCTGTCAAGCCAGAAGTATTTTCTTGTTAGAAACCATCTTGAACATTTATAAATCTAACATCAGTCCGTGTATTGAGTATTGTTGCAATATATGGATGGGTGCTCCTGCTATTCATCTCTAGGTCCTCGAGAAAATCCAAAGAATGATTTGTAAAGTATTCGATCCTGACTTAGCAGCTGGACTTCAGTCACATTCTCACCGACATGATGTGGCCTTCCTCTGTCTTTTCTACTAATATTTTCACGGCTACTGCTCTGACGAGTTTCTTTCCCTGGTGCCCCTATCACAAGAGATTACTCGTGTTACTAAATTGACATAAGGTCCCATTGTAAAAATAGTCAAATGTAACCTCCACTTATATTCCAACAGTTTCTTTTCTCGCACTTTCCACCTTTAGAAATTCCGTCAATATACTTGCTTAGACGAGCCTACCACTTCGATACAGAATTAAAATTATAAGGACACTTAATTCCCATAGTTCAACAAATAAAATATCGAGGTATCATACTAGATAGCAAACATTACTTTAAGGCGCACATTGATTACATTAAACAAAAAATGACAAAAGACTTTCAAGCGTCTGAATGTAAATTTAACTCTGAATTCGGGTGCCAACCAAAAAGTAATGACAGGCATATATAGGACACACATCAGTTCAAAAATAGACATTAGTTGCCACACGCCTAGCCTATCTAAAAAATCGACAAGCCATACAAAATCAAGAAATGTTACTAAGTCTCGGTTACTTCCGTACTTCAACCATTAAAAGTCTCTATATAGAAGACAATGAACCATCTATGTCTCTGAAATTTAAAAATTAAACCTTCAATATGCACTAAAACTAAAAATCGACCCAAGTAACTTCTTCTTCATGTACCGTATCTCTTTAGGACGTAGGCGATCATGGACTTCCTATTGGCTCTGTCTCTCGTTGCTCTCAATATATTTTCTCCGCCATCAGTTTGCTCAGACCTATAAAATACGTCACGCGCTGCTTCCTCCTGTTGCTCGTTTCTTCTATCCATTTCTATGAGTATTAAATTCTCCAGGTCTTTCTTCCTCATTACGTGTACCAAGAATCTCATCTGTCTCCACCTGATGTTTTCTTCTCGTTTGCATCTTTTCCGGTACCTCTCCGTAGCACCCGTGCTCAGCCTATGGTATCTTCTGCATTCTTCTGTAAAACCAAATTTCTGCTGCCTCAAACCTCTCTTTAATCCTTCATGAGATCGTCCAACATTCACTTCCATGCAGAAGGGCAGATATCATAAAGCAATACATACATACCAAAAAACATATGAACCTCAGTATATCCAATTTTATAGAAATAAACTAACAGCTATCACTTCAATTGGACTTAGAATAAAGGAAGCAAGAGAACATTTAAACATAGATGCTGATAACGTAACACCACTCAAAATATACAAGGTAGATCAATAAACAACCTTCAAACCTCCCACAGACATTAGCACAAAAAAGAAACTATCAAAGTACGGAGAATTAAGAGACAAATAACTAAAAATTAATCTACACACTGGAACAAAAATCCAACAGAGAATAATGCGCAGAAGCCACAAACAAGCAAATGCATAAATGAACCAGGCTACCAAATAATGCATCCATCTATAAAACTGAAATGCAATCCATTAAAATAGCACTTAAAATGATAAAAAAAATCAGAAGATAGGTAGTTTGAGAATGTATATATATTCCTGTCTAGTTAACAACAATTAAAGAAAAGACAACAAATCAATCCTATATTCAAGAAATCCTAGAAACATGTCATCAGTTAAAAAATCAGAAAACAATAATATTGGCCTGGATTCTTAGCTATATAAGCATCAAAAGAAATGATGAAGCCGACACACTGGCAAAGGAAGTAATGTAAATGGAAATAACCAACATCAAACTCCCATATTGCAGATTACAAAAACAAAATTACACAACACATCAAAAGAAAATGGAAAGCAAATTTGGACATGTTCCCAAACAATGAACTATACGAACAAACTCCGACAATAAAAAGGAGAATATAGAGCCATTAGCTGACTGTAGACAAGACATAGTGCTCAACAGAATAAAAATTGGACACAATCAACTGACACACGCACACAAACACACACATGCTCAAGGCAGAAACTACACCTTAGTGTACTCACTGCAACCAATCTTTCATTGTCAAGCTTATAATTGATAGAATGCAAGAAGGATAAAAAATACGGAACAGCTATTACCAAGCAGAAAATCCTAACATGCTCGACAAAAATGTACCTACTGCCCAAATAATAGGCGGTTTGAAGAAAACAAAATACGTCCAACGTCTATAGAGAATAAAGCATTGAATTAAAAAGACATTTATCAAAAGAAAACTATTAGAAGCAATGCATTTTTGAAAAAATATTGCCAGCAATACATTTTTGAAAAAATATATTACAAGATATAGATTTTTTAAATAAAACATTGCCAGAAATATATTTTTGAAAAAATATCTTACTAGCAATACATTTTTGAAGAAATTCGAAAGAAAAAATATTACTATGAATATATTATTGAAAAATAAAAGCAACATTATATCTGGCTTTTGATAAGACCCTCATATCAAAATTGCATCTATTAAACCTGATATATAAACTGATTTATAAGAAAGAATGCATATCCTAATGATAAGAATCTACATTAAAAATCTTGTCACCATTAAATAACCCAATGAAGTTGAGATTCCGTAAAATAAAACTAACAAACCAAACAGTTAAATTTGATTTGTTAAAACTTAAATGCATTGTTAATCGTTATCTTTAACATTATTTTAATTCTTGCTTGTAAAGTTTTTCATTTACTAATATTCTCCCATATTCAGTAACATCTTGCTAAACAAAGGGCTCAGAAAGAGAGAAAATTCCTTTAGAGTCAAGATAAAGAGAAATGACATAGAATCGAATACTGGACAAATGAGAACATTAGAGGCAACAGAAATGTGGATATACAAATGTATACTGAGAATGGCCACAAAAATGAACACTTTTACTCAAAATCTAGGGAAAAAAAGGCTGAAAATCTTTGGTCGCATAATAAGGAAGGAGAACTTGGATATTTTAACCCTCACGGGAGATACCGAGAAGATGAGAGATAGAGGAAAGCAGCTAGACACATACCTGACGAGCTTTTGTGAATAGATGGCGAAATGTTGCAGGAGCGTTAACAAAGGGGGTGGGGAACGGCTGAAGGAGACAAGAAATATGAACGTGTGTGTTTTTCATCTTAAATTTAAATTAAAGGCGGCCTTTTTATGATAAAAACCTTCTCTACTCGATGAAATTACCCGGCTTAACAGAAGTTAAAGAAATATGTCTCTCTGATTTTTTTCATGTGACAAGTGATAGTCGAGTTTTATATTGTTTTACCTTGTTTTTAATGGTAACTGTATGTTCCGGTTTCATTTCGTCATTGTATTCAGTTAGCACATTTAGCGCCTCTGTGTTAAACTGTCTCGTCTATCTTCTATATTTGTTTCATGTTGATATTCAAGGCAGACAATTGCAAGCTTGCCTGTTGTTATTGCCCCGGAGACGTTAAGGTTACTGTTGTATCGCCGATGTGGATATGAAAATGTGTACTGCGGTATTATTCAGCACAATATCCGGTGCTAAACGGATATACACAGAACAGTACAATAGTTACAATGATAGAAAAAACAGAACTTACAACACAGGGAGGAGGTGTTTAGATTGCTGTATTCGCCGAAGTATTCAGTCCAATATTTCTTGAAAAACACTCAAATATTACGCAGTGAATGTTATTATTTTCTACTTAAATCGACCATTTACCCAATATTTTTATCAGTTCTGGATTTGTTTTAGAAGTTACCTTTGCTTAAAGAAGAATAATAAACTAAAAGGCAGGTGATTTGAATTAAGAGTTTCTTTCCCTCGCCTGATTGACACTCAAGACTATAGGTCTAAGGGCGTGGTGCTATTTTACCCTAAATGAATGGAGAAGAGATGAATTCATACTTTCCCCAATGTTATTCGCATGAAACTGAATGAAACAAACTCGACTTTAATTCAAATATGGTGCAAGTCGCTAGTCACCACTAGATAGTGGCTACTACTCACTTGTTTAACATGTTAAATTAAATCCATCCCTCCACTTACTGGCTTAATATGTTAAAATATACAGTGGGCTTCTACTCACTGGTTTAATATTTGACAATCTACATCGTGCCCACAAACAGAGATGCATTATGCTAAAATATAGACCGTGCATCCACTGACAGGTTTAATATGTTAATTATTGACTGTACCTACTAATACTGGTGTAATATGTTAAAATCAACACTGTGTCTCCATTAACTGATTTAATGCGTTAGAATATTCATTGCTCCTCCACTCGCTGGTTTAATATTATAAAATCTACATCGTTCCCCAAATTCACTAGTTTAATATCTTAAAATCTCGATCGTGCTTCCAGTCACTGATTTGAAATGCTGAAAGCTACACCGTACCTCTACTCAGTGATTTACTGTGTTAAAATCATGTCCGTGTTTCCACTCACTGTTTTAATATTCAAAATCTACACTTATTGTTTAATATAATAAAATCTAATAATGACTCTCTTTCATCGAAAATCTATCATCATCAGAAAAATTATACCACCTGTTTTATAGACAATCAATGCCAATTGTTGTTTATATCTGCTTTTACAAGTTATATATATATATGTGTTTTATACAGTTCTTAACAATAAATCTAGCTTACCAAATTTTGCAATTAATTATAGGGATTATAACGACTCTTTAACATGCCTATTAACCTCGAGATTTTTGACGAAGTCCATAAAAGAGTTTTTAATGTAAACAATCTTGACATTTTTATAATCATTTCACCCTAAGCAAGGCAGCACTGACACCTGTTCCCAGGGGTTTATATGAGAAGAGAGTGATGAGAAAGAGGAACAAGTTACAGGGTGTGTCAGATAATGGGTTAGAGAAGGATGAGTACAATGCCATGAAGAGAGCTGCATGAGAGTAAAGTAGAAAACGAGAAGAACATAATACAAGAGTTGTCAGGGAATAGATGCGAGTCAAGGAGATAAGAGATGCAAATTGAGTGTTAAATTTCTTTTTCCTCATCAATTGTTCTCGGAATGTCAAATGTTTATTTATCATTTTAATATAAGTGTCATTCTAGTTCAAACCTTTCATTAAAGTTCCCCTTTGTTAATGTGCTTCCTCCATGGTATTCTCAGCATCTCTGCTATTTTTAATTTTCATCTGTGAAAAAAATTTCCAGGATTCTTTACTAAATAGGAGACATATATTAAGTATCAGTTCAGCATTGTTTCTTTTTAACAATATTTTCCTATCACTTAATACTTTTCCTAGTTTCTGCAAATCAACTCTTCACATCCTCCGGGACCTTATTGCTAGAAGCAATGTTTGACTTTTTAAAATCCCTCTTTGTCACTACTGTGCCTTACTTTCACACGAAATAGCTTAGTTGTTGTTTATCTTTTGTTCTTGCCTTCAATGTCATGTGAGGTTTTTGTTTTAAATAATCATTTCACCCGAAGCAAGGCAGTATTGTCAGTGTGCGCAAGAAGTTAGAGAAGAGTGATGAGAATGGGTAAGAGAAAATGAGAAAATGAGAACACTTATGTGAAGAGAGCTGCACGACAGTAGTGTGGAAAGGAAGAAGGACATGATACAAGTGTTGTCAGCAAAAGAATGCGAGTCAATAAGATAAGAGATGACTTCTGTCAATTTCTCACCTATATGACGTGACTTACCTCTGTCTTTTCTACTAATACTTTCATGCCAATTATGTTGACGAGCTTTTTTCCTGATTGACTGACCAAATGAATCATGCTTGCTACTGGACTAGTATCATTATTGGTATCCCATTATTTTCTGTCAAAATAGCTAAATGCTACAGAGAGTTCTATTCAAACAGTTTATTTTCTCGCGTTTCCCACTTCCGGAACACTCTTCCATTTCCTTACTTCCCTGACAAGTGACAATATTTAAAAGTTAATTTTCTGGCTTCTCGAACCCCGTTCTTCCTTTAACCTCTGTCAATTCTTCATATCTCAGTTTTCCCTTACAATTTCACGTCCTCCAACCTCCTGCTTATTAGTGACATCCTCTCCTTGCTTATGTGCGTTGTGGAGCTGTGGATATCGACAAGGAAAGAAAAATTGGAGAGCCAAGTTCGAATTCGAGTCGCATTCACTTACGCAGAAATCCCCTTCGGTAAGGTATTAATCTGTCTCTTCCCTCCAGTTATGGGTGAAATAACAGGGAAGATTGGTTTCTTTAGTCTTGGCTGGTAACAAGTCTACCGCAGAAAGCAATGACGACCTACTGCGGGATAACCTGCCCAGTCAGTCATGTCTTTTTCGAGACATGATCACCCAAAGAGTGTATCATGCATGGAATTTAACTGACTAAATCTATACCAGTAAAATACGTGTAACTGTCTCAACCCCCACATTAGGAAAGTCATCAGAAACTTTACCGTTCTTTGTCGAAATGTGACAATTTAAATTTAAATTAAGACGAATTTTAAGGTGAGACTGGACATAACTTTCCTCATTGCTAAAATGATTTGCATGTGTCTCTTCTCGTAACGTGAATAATCTCTATTGCAACATGTTAATATTAAGGTGTCTATTCTTGTTAACCAGTTCATGATTAATATATGCTTTTGCATGCCATTTTTCTTATCCAAAAGTAATTGAATAATGTGAATGTCATTGGGTCAATACTCAGGCTCAGAATGTTCACAGAATTTGTACGATTTCTTAAGTTCAGAAATACATCAGGGCACGTCGATGTAGTGTAAAGGTTAGAAAACTTGTTTTGCTAGATCTATTATGACTGAAGTAGTGGACCGCAGTGCAGTAGATTACGGCTCAGAATGAGAATTCAGAGAGCTGGGTTCGAATTCCAGTTAAAATTGTTGCATTCATTTAAGCACAAATATTCATGGCAAGGCCATTAATCAATATTTTCCCTCCAGCTATTGGTCAGTGATAAGACAGATTGATTTCTTTAGCCTTGTTTGGCAACTTGTCTACCGCAGAAAGTAACGGAAACCTACTACGCGAAAATCTTCTGCTCAGTCAATCATGACTCTTTTGAGACATGATCTCCCAATCATGTATCACCTAGGGCACTCAGCTGACGGACTGAGTGAGTATGATTCTACCGAATGCTATTTATTCTCGGTTTTCTGCCACAACTTATCTACAAGTAAGAAATAGCTCTAGAGAGCAATTCGTTTTAATATTTAAAAGATTGTTTCTCTAGTTAAATTATGACTGAATAGAGAGTTAGATCCATACTGGATGCCCCATATATTCGGCGTTGGGCCACGTAAAAGCAATGCTTACAAATCACCAGGTTTTCTGTGGAATGTTTCATCTTTTAACTCCCGATGTGTTTACCTAAATTTGGCCTATTGGCCACTGGGTTAATAACAGGTAAATATAAATAAAAGCACAAATAACAAAACATTCGGTTCTCCGGGAAAGGTATGAATCTACCTCTTCCCTCTCTACTCATGGGTTAAATAGCAGGATAGATTTAGTTCTATAGCCTTGGCTGGCAGCCAGTTTACTACAAAAAATGTCAACGGACTGAGGGAAATGTTTCTGCTTAGTATTGTGCCGAAAGAGACAAGATCGCTCAAGCGTGTAATATGTATGGTATTTAACTGATTACTAAACCGTCTGTTCTAGATGAACATACATTCATTTATACATAGACCATAGTTTATGTTAATTTTCTAAGAGCACAAGGCTGAATGTTTGGAACATCATTGAGGAACGAACTTAAGACTCAAGTGTAACGATTCTAGAGAGACATGCGTGCTAACACATTTTTTATGGTTAAAAATTAAGTTTCTGAAAATTCTATGCGACATGTTTATATATATATATATATATATATATATATATACATATATATATATATATATATTTGTTGTTATTCATATCAACTCGGAAGAGCCGAGTTCGAATTCCAGTTGAATTTTCTGGAATTCACTTAAGCGCAAATACACTTGGGAAAGGTATTAATTCGTCTCTTCCCTCCAGTTATGGGTTAAATAATAGAATAGATTAGGTTCTATAGCCTTGATCGGCAACCAGTCTACCACAGAAAGCAATGGCAACCTACTGCGGGATAATCTTCTACCCAGTTAGTCATGTTTTTTTCGAGACATGATCGCCCAAGAATGTGACACGTATGGCACTTGACTGACTGATTGGTGGGAATTAAAAGCGGTTTTATGTGTTTACAGAAACTATAATCAGACATAAAATGAATATTTTAATTTTTGAAATTTTATCCTTTCAGTTATAATATTGGCTATTTAATTTTTTTTTTCCTGTATAATAATTTCACCTCAATCAGGTTAGGGCTCCCACTAGTGGATAGGTGATGACAGTGAGTGAAAAAAAATCAAGGTGCACGTGATGTCAAAGAAATAGAATACAAGAAATAATGAAATCAAAGATATAGAAGATGGAAATTGACGTTGCATATAGAGATTGTATCCATCAGGAAAGCAAGCAAACTAAAGGTTGTTCCCCAAACAGGACGTGCAAGATAAGAAACGCTGAGAGTAAAAGAGGCGGTTACATTTAACTATTTCGACGGTTAAAAGGTGGTAGCTTGAAGCTAATCTAGTAGCACGCGTAAATGCATGTGGTCGGGACACCGGGGAAAGCAACCCGTCGGCACAGTAACCATTTAATTAGATTTCTTAAAATAAAAAGAAGATTGTTTTTCTTTTTTCTATTTTATTTGCTCTCATAAAAACAAAAGGAATACGAATGATAACTTTTGTCTATGTTTCTGAGAAGAGGTACTTATATTGTTTACATTCTTCACAATGCTGTCCTGATTTTTATTGTCATATTCAAGACGTTTCAGCCGTTGCATGAAGTGATCTTCTTCAGATTACTAGAACGTTGAACCAAACCCTATATTCTGATCACTCAATGGACATAGTCCAGCGATGAAAGCGTTTGTCGGATGCACTGCATTAACCGAAAGGTCTGTGAGTTCAATATTTGTTGTCTTTAATTTTATTGGCATATTTACAACGTTTCGGTCGTTATAAACTTCGATCTTTTTCAAGTGATTAGAACTTTAAACTGAACTCCTTCTTTCGATCACTGGTGTACATTTTTCTAGTTTCATGAGCCATGCCGCTTCCGGATGTCTTAGTTATCTCCATTTTTTCAACTCAAATTTTTAAAGACAATATACATATTTATATTGCGCTTTTTATTAAGTTATACCCCGACAGCCCATTGTCCTCATCGTTGTCCTCTGCTGCAAGAAAACCGAATGCATGGTCATCAGCGAAAAGGGTGGGATACTAAAATCAAGCACGTACAAAAATGTAAATATATGTGAATTGTTCTGACAGAAGAAGGAATGTGCGGCACAGAGATCGGAAAGCAAATTCGCATGGTGAAAGACGCATTCAAGAAGCTAAGTAGAGTAGAAAGAGACAGGAAAATTTCGCTAAAAACCAAAGAAGAGAGTAGTGGATTGCTATGTGATGTCAGTACTTCAATATGACATTGAATGTTGGACAATATTATCGAAAACGAAGGAAAAACTTGAAGCAACTGAAATGTGATTCTACAGAAGGATGTTGCATATATCATGGATTGAGCGCGTGAGCAATGATGAGGTTTTAGAAAGGATAAAAACGAAACGGAAATTAGTACTTAGTATCAGAAAGAGATAGCCTAAGTTATTGGGACATGCATTAAGGGAAGAGGGCTTGGAGAACCTGATATTGACAGGCCAGATAGAGGGAAGAGAGACAAGGGAAAACAGTACTTGACTGGCCTGAGTTGGATGATAGCAGAACGGGGGTTCGCGGTGTAACAGGAGAAAGTGGGCTTAGAGCTACCAGGGATAGGATGACATGGAAGGCCATGATCGACTGCCTCCTAAAGGGACAAGTCACATAGGAGAAGAAGTTCTTATTAATTCAGTTATTGTGCGCCCTGTTTCCACCGAGACCAAGACATTGAACTCACAATTATTATTTCCCCAAGTTTGTCCATACATATATTACGTTTTTATCAAATTATGGCCCTAAAATCGCCTTTAATCCGATCAAGCAACGTTGTTTTTATTCAGTCCTCTAATTAATGTAATACTGAAAGAACAGTTAAGTATTTATAATTTATTGTTCATAAGTAAAAGATGTGAAGCCCGCTGAATCTTTGCTGCTGTCAGCCGTCTGCTTCAACTCTTGTTATACTTTCAGACAGACGCTTATATATGGCTCTGTTCGAAATAGTTGCTGCCAACCTGAATCATTGACATAGTCACGATACATTCATACTTGTTAAATTATAAGCCTAACCATCGACACACATTAGACTAAGCAACGTTGCATTTTTTAAATCGTTTTTGGTCAATCTTTTGTGATCCTGAACGAATTGTATTTAGTTTTACATTTTCTTGTTCTCAACTGAAACAGAATCATATGCCCATCTGAATAAAAGCTCGACTTGTTATACTTTCAGACAGACTCTTCTATATACCTTCGTTTTAAATATTTGTTACTTAAGCTACTGTTAAGATTTTATCTGGTTGAAACATTTCGGTTATTCCTTTACATTTCTAACAAATTTTTCACCAAAGGATTTAATTTGCTGATTACTTCCGTAAAATCTCTATATGTGAGTGAGAATTCTAGCTGTTCACTAGTTTTCTTTGTAATATTCAAACCCGCTAATATGCTAACAATGTCAATGATACATTCAATTTTACATAAAAGCTATTTAATCTAATACTAATACATTAACGTTGTAGTGCAGTAGATATCGGCCCGAAACGAGAGATCGTAGAGCAGATATTCGATTTGAATTCCTGTTGAATTTGCTGTATTATGCACAAATACTCTTGGGAAAAGTCGTTTCTCTCTCCAGCTATGAGTTAAATAGCAGGACAGATCGGATTCTACAGCCATGGGTGTAAACCAATCTATCACAAAAAGTAATGGTATTTTACTGCGGGAAAACTTTCTGCCCAGTCAGTCATGTCTCTTTCGTGTATCCCCTAAGTGACTGACTAAATGCGTGTAAAATGTCTATATCCATTAATTTTCTATCACGTTATTATCTTAGAAATTTTCATAAAAGAGAACTTGTTCACGTGCAGCTTTTTAAGTAGACGGTGAGTGTCTAATCTCTTGCTCTGATGAAGTAAAAATGACTGTTTTGATATCTCTGCTCTAGAAAGTTCACTGAGGAATAGATTAAAACAAACGCAAGTAACAATAAAGGAACAAATGCGTAAGTGGAATATGAGCAAGGGATTTAAACATAAATATTATTAATGCACAAATTGTTTTCAATCTTTGTTGGAATATTCTTTATAATTACTTTCTTGTTGATCTGAGCTCCAGTTTATAAAAAAATGTTAATATTTTCATATAGTCTCTAGAAGCTTCAGGGAACGACGTCATTATCAGGTTGTTTTATTCTATAATCCTCCCAGAAGGCCTTGCTATTTTGTACAATTATTTCCATAATTTTTTTATAAATTCTAAAATACGGAATTCAAGTCGTAGTGCTTCTATTCTGTCACAACCAAAGTGGAACAATAACTTTTGTTTAGAAAGATATTCCTCAACTGAAATAAACAATAATAATGAATATGATAAATAAAAGATTTCTATTCTATTTAAAATTTGAAGTATTTCCTCATTATCTTGAATAGGTTTCATTAAACAATAGTACGAAAAAAATTAAAATGAAAAAAGAATCGAAACATATTAAGTATTCCTAAAGAACTAAATTAGTAGATTTTGTTAAATTAGTCATATACACTTTGTGTGAACCATACAAAAAATGTAATAATTTGATTAATTTATATCTGGCAGACACGTTTATTAAATTATTATATAATTGTTTTTAACGACCTTATATATTGTCTTAATATGTGTTGCGGTGCAATGGATATAGGATCAGATTGGAATGAGAAGTCGTCGATCCGAGTTCGAATTCCAGCTGCATTAGTTGCACACACTATAGGCCGAAATACCTATTTCGTCTTCCTCTAGCTATGAGTTAACTAGAATTGGTTCTGTATCTTTGGTTGCCAACCAGTCTACTATAAAAACATGTGGCAATCTACAGCAAGAAAATATTATGCCTAGACAGTCATGTATCGAAAATGGCATGGTTCTGCAAGTTTTATATCTTTAAATTAAATTTTGAAAATGTTTTTATTTATTTGTCTATATATATATATATATATATATATATATATATATATATATGAGATGGGGTATTTTAATTATTTACAGTACTTATAATATTAGTACTGTTATCCTTATCTTTATTGTTATATTCAAGACGTTTATGTGCTGAACGCTCCGGTATTCTTCAGGTGGTTGAAAAATTTGAGCTAAACACTGTATATCATCCACCAAAATAGATTGCTCTCGTTCCTTTTGCTATGCACCTTTTGAATATCTCAGTATCAGTTATGTCCCTTTTCTGTTGTTGCCCGGTATTGAACATAGAATTTTTTGTATCAAGTCACTGGATTACCTCAATCAATTCTTTTATCCAGTAGGCTGTGAAACTAAAAACTCTACCCCGGTTGGCTAAACAACAGGCTTGATTTTTAATTGCAGTTACTTAAAAAAGGCCGGAGCAAACAACGGCCGACACGTGGTGAATATGGCAACAAAGATGAAGATAACAGTCATAATGTCATAAATAGTGCATTTTGATGTAAAAGAATATCGGTGGTGTACAGAATTTTCAGAAGTTTAGATAAAATTGGGTCTAATAGTAATTGAATGCCTCCATAATTAAAACCTTGTACCAAACTTAACTAAGCTTAGTAAATATTTATACAGCGCTGCATTCTCGTCGAATCATTAAGCCTCCTCCGTCTCAAGAAGGAGAAGTAACGCTGTGCCCCGAGTCTGCATAAAATAGCAAAGAGATTGTTAATTAGAACATTGTGAAGCCATACAAAATCTACCATTATCTGTTGCCTTCGAGTGCATCGGAGGTTTTTCGTTTTTGCAACGGGCAAGCCCAGCTCGGAGTGCAGTGTATCAGTCCAACAGGCTTATCAAGAATAGAACGTAAATAAAAGGTGGGGGAAAACAAAAGAAGAGACGAAATAATAAACAAGGAACAAATATATTAAAAAACCCGGAGCTGTGTTATCTCGTCCAGACGAAAAAGGATATGCCTAGCCTGAAACTCAAAACAAAAACGTCGAGTTCGCGTACAGTTGCGCGAATTCAGAAACCGATCAATCTCGAATGAATTTAACGCTTGGATACACGACGTATTCAATAAATAAACGCGATTCTAGTTTTACAACATATTTTTCTCATCGTGAGAAATAGGATTGTTTAGTTGAAAAATTCTGATGCATATATCGAAATAAAGGTAACCATATGAAGAATGCGACCAATAAGAATGAATATAAAATAGTCTCCGTGATAGATTAAAAAGATATATGTATATATCATTGTATTGTATCATGGAGACTATTACGCTACCATGTTTTGTAAAGCAAATCGCCTGCCGACACCGAAAATAGAATACCCATGGTAGCATAACCGGCTGAGCTTTCTTACTTAAATATCTAAATAATCTATATGGTAAATCTTAATTTTCCTTTGAACATATATTGAACACTTTGTAATACAACATTTTACTGGTGTTATTTAAACAAGACTTATAAATGTTTAGTATATATATATATATATATATATATATATATATATATATATATATGATAGAAAAGATAAAGAAGATGGTAGGAATTTGTCCCAATCTAACATGTTTCACTTTTATTAAAGCTTCTTCAAAGATTGAGTTAAACATATTTTTTTTTTTTAGAATTCGAATTAAAAATATTTTTTTTTACGTACAGACAGATCCTATCATTTTGTTTGGATTTGATTCTTTTTGATCAGATATGTGTTACATGTATTAAAGCAATAGGTGATTAATTTTAAATATATGTATGTGTAAAATTTTGTAAGTGCATATATGGATACGCTTATCTGTTTACATGTATGTTTGCATAATAATACGCGTGCAACATGTATTCAAATGATAGACATTTTTTAAAGTATATGTGTGAGAAATTTTGGATGGTAAAGTGTATAAATGTATGTGTCTGGTTGTCGGTAACGTTAGGGTATATGCGCATGAGAAAATGTTTGCAGACGTTTCCGCTTATATCTTTCAGAATATAGCGAATATATAGCGAAGAATGTATGCAAACATACAGATGTTTTATATATATAAATCATTTAAACCTAGGTACAGTAATAAAGCCACTAGGACACGAGTGGTTTCTGAATTTTAGAAAATATGACAAAAAAAAACAATAAAAACAAACATTACGGCCAAAGATAACCATTCATATTGCATGTAAATTTTTGAAGAACTAAATTGACTATTAAGCAAGAAGTTGAAAGAGAGTTCCACAAACGAGAAGTAAGATAGAAGAAGCTGTAAGCATAGAACATACAATTACATTTATCTAAATGAACTGTAAAAGGATGTGACTTTGCCGACAATCTAGTACTCTGCTTACATTTATAATCTCTACATGAAATTGCACCTAAACATACCTCGAAAATATTTCCAGAGAAGCTACAAAGAGAAGCACCTGTTATAATGCCTTCATCTTCTTACAAATACTTTTTCGGAAAAGCGTATTTTTCCCCTAAAATAGTGTTTATATAAAAGGGATGACTGGATCCTCTATTCTTTGTGAGGCAACAGGCGACGTGAAGGAAAACTGAATTCCAAACTCTGCAAACTGCGTACGGAAGGCATTTTACACTCATACATCGAATACCCCACTCACTACACTCTCTTCACCCTGAAACTTTTCCTTATTTTCATTTTTAAAGGATGCTGAAGATACCATGGACCGAACATGTGAGAAACAACGAGGTTTTGGAGAGGAGGGAAACGAAAAGGAACCTTATAATTGGTATCAGGAAGAGAAAGCTAAAGTTTCTGGAACATGTATTAAAGGAGTGTTTGGAAAACCTGATACTCACAGGACAGTTAGAAGTTAAAAAAGGAGGAAGGAAATGTGTATCATAATTGATAGGCTTGAGTAATAAATGGCAGAGCAGAGGTTTGGGAGAAATAACAAGAGGGAAGGTGTTAAAAGCTAAAGGTTATAGGAAATGTAGAATTACATAATTCCCTACATCCTGAAGGGACACGACACATAGACTCAGAATTTTTCAAATAAATATCCTTCATAATTCTCTTTCGTTTTCATCTGACTATACTGTACCCCACTTTGATCGCTTTGTTTCATTTTTTTTATTCCTAATTAGTCATCTCTTCCGACTCGATTTTCACTGTCCTTTTCTTCTTTATTGTCACTGCATCAATTTAATTATCTTATTATCTTTCTACTCATTATAACTTCCTCTTCATATGCAACTCATTGCTATTTTATCTTTTATTTCCATCTTTGAAATTTCTTCTCAACATTCTTTTGCTTTGATAATTCTTGATTTTTCGACAGCTAATATCTGCCAGGTTTCTTTTCTATTTTTCTTTTCGGATAAATTCCATCTTTTACATTCCTTTACCGTTAAGTTCTATTTTCTGTCACCTTTTACCATTGAATTCCATTTTTATCTTCTCTTACCGTTACGTTCCATTTTCTTTTTATCGTTAATGGTTTCATTTTGTCTTTTGTTTTCTTCTACCATTACTTTCGATTTTATCTTCTTTTACCTGTATACTTTTTTTAAAAATTTCATTTACCATTACTATGCAGTCTTTATTTTCTTTTACCGTTACTTTCCATTTTATCTTCTTTTACCACTACGGTTCATTTTTTTTAATTCATTTACCAATAATATCCAGTCTTTATTTTCTTTTATCGTTACATTCTATTTTTGTTTTCTTTTACTTTTATATTCAATTTTCTATCATTTTTTTGCCGAAACGTTCCATTTTATATTTGCTTTTACCGTTATATTCTAATTTTTATCTTTTACGGTTATGTTTAATTTTCTAACTGCTGTTACCGAAACTTTCCACATTTTGCTTTTTTTATTGGTACGTCCCACTTTTCATATTCTTTAACCGATACGTTTCATTTTTCTTATTCTTTTACCGTTAACTTCTATTTTTATGTTCTTTTACCTTTACCTTCAATTACCGTTAAGTTACTTTTACTGCCCTTCCCTTTTTCGCGCCATTCGGGACGGTGTTGATCATGGCTGGTGACGATGTCCTGTTCTTTGTTGCGCTTAATATTTTTTCTTAATAGTTTTTCTTTCTGTTAAATATCTTAATACCAGTTCTACCATTCATTTACTCAATCTCGTTAGGTAAGACAGACTGTATATTATTATTTTCTCTCATGCATTCAGTGTGTCCTACGAGGATAAAGTTTTCTGAACCACCTTTCCTCATTATGGGGCATAAAAATTTCACCGACTCTATTTTGTGTTAAATTTATGTGTTCGTCTTATTTCCGTTTCCTCAAAAACTTTACCCTTGCTCACTTGTTCGGTCCAAGGTATTATCATCCTGTAGTAGGAAACATTCCTGATACTTCAAGTTAGTTCATTATCTGTATCTAGCATTTTCTACCATATGTGATCACTGATATTAGATAACAGTGCAGTACATATTTTTGTAATTAATTTTCTTACTATTTTGCTAAGTTTTTCGAAAACATCTTTCTCTGCTGCAATGAACCTTAGGATTTTAGTGTCTCACAATCTGTTCTCTGTTAAAATATATAATAGGTATTTGTCTATACTTCTGAGATGAAGCAGTATTTACAGTATTTACATTATTCGGACTATTGTCTTCATCTTTTTTGCCATTTGTACAACGTTTCGGTCGTTTTACGCTCCTGCCTTCGTCAGGTGCTAGGAATTTTGAACCGAAGCCTTTATTACAATCACTTGGGTACATCATTCTTAGATTCATGCCTGGAGTAACTTCTGGTAGACATGCCCCAGTAGATATAAACGTTGGTTAGTTCCAGTGAATTGACCCATAGATTTGTGAGTTCAATACCAGGTTACAGCAGTAGTGCACAAATAAATTACAGGGTTAGAGAGAGATAATTCATGACTACCAAAAGAGATTTTAGGCAATGATATAACCTAGGGATTGTAATAAAGGGTTTGGTTCAAAATTCCTAGTAACTGAAGAAGGACGGAGCGTAAAACGGCCAAAATGTCGTACAAATGCAACAAAGATGAATACAATAGTCTGAATAATGGAAATACTATACATAACAGGTATTTAAATCTCCATCTGGATTTCACATTTTAAGCTCTTCTTTTTTCATGAGAAGGATATATTCTGTCTTCTTGCAATTGACGTTAGTATTTTCTTTTCCCTATCGATCATTACAAGTTTTGTGTTTGTTATCGACATTATGTCATCACTATATCTTATGTTGCTAGATTTGTAAACTCACTGTATAGGTTTAATAAATCTTTGTCTTACACAATATAATTGTAAACATAATATATAGTCTACATATTTATTGAAACCTTTCTATCTGTATTCAGGTAATTTGCTGCCTGTAAAGTTTTTAGATTATTCTAATATCCTTCCCAAACATTCCGAGGTTACCTTGCTGTTCTAACAATGATTTGTGTCGTACTTTATCACATATTTTTGAAAAATCTATAAAACATTGGGATACATAACTTAAGTTTATTTATTTTAATTTTATTTTACAATTACATATTTTTAAGTTTTTTTCCGTTAAATTTCTTTTTGTCTTAAATGAACCATAATCCCCGAAGCATTTGACAGTGACATTATCTTCGCATCTGCCGATTATCAAATGTAATATGAACGGTGAATTGCCGCCCCTGACAATGGATTAATGTATTTAAGTGACTTTTTTGTTTCTCATTGTGTTTTGTAATATTTACCCGAAGAGAATCCTAAGAGTTTACACTCAGTAAGGGCTATAATGATTTGTAGTTATCATCAATCATATGAGAAAAGAAAAAAAAGAAATGTGTATTTAAGGGAAAACTATGACCATCAAACTGTGTATAAAATTCGAAACTAATAGAATATATGGTCATATACCCGTCCGCTCGCACACACACACACACACACACACACACACACACACACACACACACACATATATATATATATATATATTCGTCATCCACATGCTAGCATGTTTAGCGGTATCACAGGTCATCAGTGTGGTTAGATATCCACTTCCTTCTGGACGTTATTGAAACTCAACAGATTTGATATCAGTCGGATTCGCTAACCCTAAAGCCATAGGCGTATGGAATCAGATGGAAATTTTTTTCGCGTTGTATATAAGCGGAGTATACACAAGCCAGTCACCGAAAGAACTCAAGTCATTGCTGAGAGTAATGCAAAAATTGCGGAAGTGGTAACTGTTTTTTTTTTTTATTTTCTTCTCCAGAGAGTTCAATCATAATGAGAGCATAATATACTCGTCATCCACATAGAAACCTGTTTCGCTGTATCACAGCTCATCGGTGTGGCATAAATCCACTTGCTTCTGGCCAGGATCAAAACTCTCTCTCTATATATAATGTTTAATTGTGATACAATGTAGCACCAAAGTTGTATATATATATATATATATATATATGAAATTAAAATATGGATAACCTAGACATAACGTGGAGTATAGTGAAAACAGCGGCAAACATTACAACGTTTGAAAAATATGTAGACTGTGCCAGGAAGAAGAATTATAGATTATGCTATTCTCAAACAAATATAATTATTGAATGAAAGAACAGAAATTATGAGTAAGTGTAACCATACTAAGAAATATATCTTACGTTCTTACAACCATGGATGAAAACGTTAATTTTTTTGTAATTTAAAAAACTACGCGTTCAAACATTCCCTGCCAAGAGAGCGTTAAAAGATAAAACAAAACCACCGTTACGTGAGATTTCTTTAAAAAAACGGTTAATGGTAAAATCAGTCATTGCAAAAGTCCTGAAGACAGCACTCAAGGTCGCGTAATAACTCGTTTACAAATGGAATATATATATATATATATATATATATATATATATATATATATATATATATATATATTCATCTGCAGACAGATCATCAGTACGGTTAGACTCCGATTGCTTTTAACTCAGGATTGAAACCCGACCGAATGAAGAGTTGGGATACACTGTAACATGCAATATACATAACAGAACTAAATCTTACTAAGTCTATAACTGGAACAGGAGATGCTTTGCACGTAAGCGAACTAAACAAAGCCAAATGATATTGAACAATTTCAAGCTATTATCTGTTATCCCACTCTCACAGTCAAGTGTACACTACCGGTTATTCTCAAGCGGTCACCCATCTAAATAGCATCCACGCTCAACGTTGTGTACCTTCGGTGATCGTACGGTACAATTCCGAGCCATTATCCATTATATCACTCGCACATTCAAGCTTCCACCACCTGGTGTTGTCATGCGGCCCTGCAACCCAAAAGTACATTCTCCGTCCTTCTTCAGGTGATTGGAATTTAAAACCGAACCCTTTATTTTGATCACTAGTGTACATTGTTTTCGTTCTACGAGACATGCCACTTCCGGAAGTTTCAGTTATCTCCCTTTAACTCAAATCTGTAAATTTTGTTCACACCCAAATATTGAACTCGGAACATTTTCGGTCAACGCATTTAAAAATTTGAGAAGGATAACTAAGACATCCACAATTGACTTGACGCATGGAAAGAGGACAAAATACTCCAGTGATCTAATTACAGGGTTCGATTCAATATTCCCATTACCTGAAGAAGGTCGAGCGTACAACACCCGAAACGTTATAAATAGGGAAAGAAAGATGATGAAAAGTGTAAATGATTACAATGCCTTATATCAGAAATATAAACCAATAGGAAGTTGGTTCTGAGAATACAGCAGACAGAACTTTTCGTGACATGGAAAGATCAAAGAAAATGTAACCAAAAGGTCAAGTATACATTAGATCAGAAAGAGGGACATTTATGTGGCAAATTATGCCTAGAGAATTTAACACTCATAGAAAAATGGCAGAAGGAATCATCAAGTAACATAGCTAATGAACGTGTAACAGATCAGAAACAATATGATAGCAATAATAGCAATGATATATATAATAGTAATGACAATATGATAATAATGACAGATTAGGGACAATATGATAGTAAGTTTCCAGACAGTTCTAACATCTCAAAAAAAAAAAATAGAAATTTGTTGAGAATTATTGTTGCCTGTGTATTGATTGAGCAAAGCATATAGAAGAAATTTGTATGTAATGCTTTGCCTTTAGTCTTAAATATATTTTATATTTTTTTCAGTAAGTACTTTTTTGAAGAATTATATTCAAACTTAGCAAAATTTAGTTACAAAATATAGGATATTTTTCATTTCGTGGATGCCTCACATTAAAGTGTTCAACATAAAAATGCTAGTTCAAATTATTCCCATATTTCGATTTTCTTTGTTAACTATCTCTGAATCGCATAATATTGATTATTCTCAAGTATTCTCTTTGTTTGATTGCTAAAATATATTCTTAAAATTTGCTAGTACCAGTTTCGATGAAGACAAAAATTTGTTCATGCGAACAAAAATTTGTTCATGTCATCTCTTCTCTACCAATTTATACCGGGTTCAACTCATGTGATACTAAACTACGTATAATTTTTGCACGGGCGTGATAAAAATTCAGTATTAAACCATCTAGCCAGAATGGGTATTAATATTGTCTATCGATAATAAAATAATAATGGTGCTAATTTATGTTTGTTTTAAAATTTGATTTCTAATTAGGACCAGTTTTTTGTAAAAAAAATGGTTCTGTTTGATTATTTTCTGTATCCTTTCTTTGTCGTTCCACGCCACTTTACCGTATTTCATAACAAATACTTTCAGAATATTTACCATATTTGTAATCATGTAGCATTGACATCTTTATATTTTATATATCTTGTCCCCTAGTATCATACGCAAGTTTATATATAAAATTTAATATTTACAGTTCAGTCATAGTCGACATATAGAGAAGTTGGGAGCACGGAGCTGATCAAACTATAAATCTACTTTATCATTAAAAATAAATAATTTTTTCAAGGTTTTTAATAGCTACATTTATAAAGAAAACTAATCTATAAATATTTCAGGGCTATTGTTCACCATTTCGCTGAGGTTCCAAGACTCTTTGAATTTATGTTTAATTTACTAGACTGCAAAGATGTGCGTTGTAGTGCAATGGATATCGGCTCAGATTGAGAAATCAGAGAGCCGAGTTCGAATTCTAGTTGAATTCCTTACATGCAAATAACCTTAGAAAAGGTATTCAGTCAGTTAAGTGCCATAAGTGATACACTCCTTGGGTGATCATGTCTCGAAAGAGATATGACTGACGGGGCAGAAGGTTATCTCGCAGAAGGTTGCCATTACGTTTTGTGGTAGATTGGTTGCAGGCCAAGGCTGTAGAACTCGATCTGTCATAATATTTAGCCCATAACTGGAGGGAAGAGACGGATTAATAGCTTTCTCAAGGGTATTTCCGAATCGATAAGCACTGCACCACAACAAAAGTATTAATCCATCTATTCTCCCTCCAGCTATGGAGGACTAGCAGGAGAGAGTATGGTCTATAGCCTTGGTTAACAATGAGTCTACCACATAAACACATATAAACCTATTGCTGGAAAATCTGCCTTGGCAGTCATGGGTCGAAAGAGACATGATCGCCCAAGCGTGTCTTTCGCGGGGTACATAACTTACGAAGTCACACAAATTTTCAGTTATGCTAGTTGGGTGTAACTGTAAATGCTATGCTAACAGTTCCTTTTCTCGCACTTCCCAGTTGTCGAACGCCCTTCCTGCTTCTTGCTTTCTGACCTACTTTATCTTGCAAAAGATCTAAATGCAATGTCAATAGCGGTCCACTCTTCTCCTGATTACTTTTATTTTGTTTTCACACCTCAGCATTATTTTTATTTCTAACCCTTCCACATCCATTAATCCCCTGTGACTCAGTGGTTTCACAACTTTGCAAGGGGATGAACTCGATAAGAATGTTTCACATGAGCGCATTAGTTTTATTAATTTGAAATTAAATTCTTAAGATATGTGACGAATATTAAGACAATCTTATATCAAATATTTGCAATTCAGTACCATATAAAAATATATAATTGATAGGATTATATGTTAGAAAAGTATCTGCCCATTAAATCAATATATCATAACTCTTTAAACGTAAGCAAAACAAATATTTTCTTTAAAATGCCATTTACCTTCAGTAAGTAGATTCCTTAGTGTATTTGTTCGAAAGTGAAATCCAACAACTAGAGTGGAGTTCGAACACCTCTTATAGATTTCAATTTCTCCGCTAGTAGTCTTTTTGTAATTATCTATCTATCTATCTATCTATATCTATATCTATATATATATATATATATATATATATATATATATGTGTGTGTGTGTTTGTGTATTTCTATAACTCTGTACGTATCTATCTATCTCTCTATATAAAACTATACTTGTATATCTATCTATCTATCTATCTATCTATCTATCTATCTATCTATCTATGTCTCTCTTTCTCTTTCTTTGTGTGTATATATATATATATATATATATATATATATATATATGTGTGTGTGTCTATTTATTTATCGATCGCTATTTTTATAACTCTCTTTTTTGTCTCTCTCTATCTCTATACCTTTCTATCTCTTCTCTCACTCACCCACTATCTCTATCTATCTATCTATCTATCTATCTATCTATCTATCTATCTATCTATCTATCTATCTATCTATGCTTTTCTCTTTCTCTTTTTATTCCTAAAAATTATGCCCTCTAACCTAATAGTATATAAGTATCGTTAAGTCATTGAAAACATTACAATTCTCAATCCTAAAACTATTTTAGTAACATAATGAGAAAAATCGATAAACGTAGGAAACGAATTAATTTATATAAACACGTTAAAGGAAAAAAAATGTACAAACTATATGAGGAAAGAAGACATTCCTAAATGTATAAAGACAGAATCAGGTTATCACTTCATGCAAAGCATAGCTTTAATACTTTAGCTGTAGAAAAATATACAGAAAAGGATCCTGCAGATTTCACATACAAATGAACATGTACAAGGTGAGAAAATAAAGTATTACATGCGTCTGAAAAGTAGGCGGTCTTATATAACTGATCGTGCACACGGGTAATTACTATGAATAGATAATTACAAACTGGAGAAAGAAATGCAAACAAGAACGCGCAGTTACAAAGATATAAGCTATTTAATATTAAAGAAAAAGGATATAACATTGTCAAAATGAATACAGTATTTTAAGATAATATATACTTAGACAACGGAATTATATCCTAGAGTAATATACAGAAATAAATGAACTAAAACGAAAATAATCCCACTTTAAATTTTAAAATCATATTAATATCATTTCAGATATTTTAAATGTAGGTGAGCATAGACAAGTAAAAAAGCTGCCTGATTAGTTTTTCTTTTCCTTCTTCATATTCTTCATTTTCTTCTTCTTAAACATCTTTTTCTTCTTCCTCATCTTCTTATTCAAAATCTCCTTCTTTAAATTCTACTTCTTCTTTAACATCTTGTACTTCCTTAACATATTCTTCTTCTTCTTCTTCTTCTTCTTCTTCTTCTTCTCGTTCAGATTGTTCTCCTTTAAATTCTTCTTCTCTTTCTTCTTAAAGTCCTTCCTCGATTTTTTCAACTTCTTGGTTAAATTCTTCTCATTTTTTCAACATCGTCTTCTTCAATATTTTCAATCTAACTTTCAAATTTTTATTCTTCAACATCTTCTTGTTCAACTTTTTCTTGTTCTTCAAATTTTTCAACTTTTTCTTTTCTGACATTATTGTTCTTAAATTAATCTTCTTCTTCAATTTCTTTTTCTACTTTGACTTCTTTAACTTCTTCAACATCTTCAAGTTCTTCAAATTATTCAACTTCTTTATCTTGTTCTCGTGCTAGTTCTTTTTTTCTTCCTTTTCTTTTTATTATTGTTGTTGTTGTTGTAGTTGTTATTATTCTTCTTCACCCCCACTGCTTGACTATATCATGTTACAACATTGGGTCTCGTAAAATCATTACTGTTAAGAGACATCAGCCCTGATTAGTATCCAAATGAGTTACTCATTGGAATATCACTTGCTGCAAACTTTGATTGGTTAATAGATAATGGTTTGGACGTGGAAGTCGAGTTCTAATTTCAGTTTTTCCCTTATATTCATTTACACGCAAATACTCTTGGGAAGACATCTTCCCCTTATCTAATACTCGTTCTAATACACATTTGTCATCCTCTGTTTCTAGATATTGAAACTTTTTTCATGTATCTAACTCAAAGCTTTCTTCTTAAAACTTTTCGCTTGCTGATAACCACACATTCTATTTATTTATTTTTTAAAAAAGTTGTTTTACATTCTTAACTGCCTTTTCTAGGAGTCCGTCTAATTTTTATTCATATCTGCCAAAGATGAACTAAAATGATGAGTGGACATTATTTAATCTGTTTGATTAATACAAGTCACTGAATTAAGTTCATTGACGAGGAGATTATGTTGAAAATATTTGTGTCCATTTCAATATTTATGCTTTATTAGTTAATTGATGAACGTGCGTCTTCCCAGAATTATACTTAAGATCTATGGAATCTGAAGAAATGAGGAAAGAAAGATAATTGTAAACGGAAGAAGAGTTAGAAATAACTCATATGGAAACAAAAGTAAAAGGCGTATCTAGGTGTGTCGTATAGAAAGAAATCAGACATTCTGACAAAGCGATCGAACGAGGAAGGTGGGTAAAAATGAGTGAACTGTGTTGGTTGCGAAGCCCCAGATGTTTATGTTATTAAGTTAACGCCACGCTAATCTTGAAATGCTATCAGAAGCCTTATATTATTCAGCTCTACCCAGTTTTGCAAAGCCGGGCGAATAAGATAGTAGACTTCCCGATGCATGCACTTATACAAACATAATGATACACATAATCATACACAGAATCTTACACGTGGAAAGATATAATAGTTGAGAATGGCTTACAGATATAAAAGTAATGAAAAATTTCCACTGCGCATGCGCATCGCAACTACGCCTCTTACAGCTTCCATCTTGATTTTAAGAATGCTCAGAATAGATCAATCTGGCTATACGCAAAAATTGCAGAAGTTAAATGCAGGTAACTAATGCATACTAGCAAGTGTTAGGAATTTTAAATGATTTTCGTAAGTTTTATTGGCCGAAACAACATACTTCTTGCTGTAATGATTTTCATTTAAAGAAATATTAAAACGTTGAATAGCTACAAAGTACATCACTTTCGCCAAAGATCTCGTTTATTTCTTGTCGTTAGACAATGTTAAGCGTTAGGTGTGAGAAATATGTTTGGATTTTTCTGATGTATTGTCCTTATATTTGATTATTATAGACATTATTTTAGAGAAGCTTCAGTCAAGAACCTTCCTGTTCTTATTTATTTGTCATTATCTTTGGCCACCATATACTTTTTGTGTTATATGTTGTATGATTTTTGTTTATGTGATGCCTGTTTCTGTTCTTTCCTGTAAAACGAGAGAATATGGTTTCACTGACTGATCTGGGGATTGAACTCACACTTATATTAACCCTCCCAAAGGACATATACTTTTATTTGCTATGCTCTATCAGGGCGTAGGCAATCATGGCCCTCCACATTTTCCAGTCCATTTTTGCCACATCTGTCGGGTGTCCGTGCTATTCATCTCGGGGTTCTTGACAAAATCCAACGGAGAATCTTTAATGTGATCGATCCCGATTTGGCGGCTCAGATGCTATCACTTTCTCACCGGCCAAATGTGGCTTCCCTACGTCTCTTCTACAAATACTTTCCCAGCGTCTGCTCCAATGAACTTAGCTCACTGGTGCCCCCTACGTATGAATTTACTCGAGCTACTAGACTAGCAACTAAGTCCCACCATTTACAGTGAAACCAATAAAATGTAACCGCAACATCTAATCTAACAGCTTCTTTTCTCGCACTTCCCGCCAGTTGACTTCCCTTCCATATACTTGCTTCCCCGACAGCTATAATATGTAGGAATTTAAATGTAAGGCCAATAGCCATCTCCTATCATACTGACTCGCATCCTTCTTCTCGTGCACCAGTCTTCTCATCCTCCTACCCACTTCATGACACACCCTATAACCTGTCCTTTTTTCTCCTGACTTTCCTTCTTTGTAACCCCCTGCGCACCAGTAGCAGTGCGAGTGCCCTGCTTAGGGTGAAATTATTAAAAAAAATATCACAAGTTAAAGATGGTACATTTTTTGATAATGGGCACGCACGTGATGATAACCAGAATTAATTTGGCTGATACGTTGTATCTATAAGATGTATTAAAATTGTATATGAGAAATACAATACAAATAATTCTAAGTACCTTAACATTGTTTAATTTTAATTAAATTCATTCAAGTGTACAAAAATATCTTTATGTTAATGAATTATATAAACTTCAATTTTACTTCTTGACTCAGAGATGGAATATATACGAAAATAAGAAACATTTTCGGTTTATATTTTTTATTGATCTAAGTATTAAAACTTCAAATAATACCCTCCTCTCCAAAAAAACAAAACAAATGCTCTGTTTACGGAGATGAAATATAAATTATTGTAGATATTTTTCATTTTGAAAATAATTTTCAATTAGGGATGAATATATTGATTTAAAACTATTTTGAAACTAATTATCATTCATCATTCGTTTCTTCTTTTATGGGTCATGTCCCTTAATGACGTAAGCGGACATGCCTCTCCACATCCTCCTATCTCTTGTAGCTCTTAACAACTTTTTCTTTGTATTTCTCCCAAATCCTGCTCTGTCATCCATATACTGAAACCCATCAGGTATGTAACACATTCCTTTTCCCTGTCTTTCGTTCCCGCTATCTGTACTGTGAGTATCAGATTCTCCAAACCATCCGTCCCCATTACATGTTCCACAAATTTCAGCTATCTCTCCTTTTTGTAAAGTATAGGTTTCTTTTTCGTTTCCATCCTCTCCAAAACCTCGTTGTTGCTTACATGTTCAGTGCATGATATCCTCAGCACCCATTTCTGTTGCTTCAAGTCGTTCCTTCATCTTTGATAAAATCGTCTAGTATTCGCTGTCATGTAGAAGGACAAATATCACATAACACTCCAATACTCTTCTTCTTTCTTCCCAACGAAATTTTCCTTCTCTCAGTACTCGGTTTAGAATTTTGAATGCTTCTTTGGCTGTGCCAATACGCTTTCGGTTTCCTATTTGAAGAACTCACTCTCTAGAATCAATTGTTTGAAGTAAGTATGATTCCCTGTGCGCCAAATATGATTACAAGAGTAAGTAATAACAGGCGAAAATGTATAACAGGAATAACAAATATTGAAAGAACAGATCTTTCATTCATATCCAGACAGATTTCTTTATATCGTTGTAGAAACATTTTCACGCGCCCAAGTGTTTTAAAACGTTGAGACGAATAAATAAAAAACGCAACCAGGATTCATGAAGAGGATTTTGTGTAGTGAAACGCAATCATACTTTAAGAAAGACTCTCAGAATTAGATCGAAAAGAAAATCTATTTAACATGAAGACTCATAACTAAACGTATAAACATGGACTAACCATTTCCTTGCTAATACTAAAAGACATTAGAAAAAATACAAACAGCTTTTTTTTTCTTGAGATTTCTTTCAGAATATGTGTTGGATTTTTTTTCTCGAGGAATAAGACAATGATTAATGAACAAAATATTGAGTGGAAGTTAACATTTATGATCTGATGCGAAATAAAGATGTGTTCTACGTTATTTATAAACATATAAAATTTTATATAGTGACAAAGATATTTTATTCAACAAGTTATTCGCAAATACGTATATTTCTTCGCAATTATTCTACTGTTCTAACAAGTTCATTCTAAACTATATAAGTTCTAGACATTTAAAATTAAATAATATAAGACACCATTTTATCTATCTCTATTCCTCTATCTATATATATTTTGGATTACTGCTTCCTGATGAGAATCACATACGGCGAGATTTGGGAATTACTCCAACCTTAACGACAATAATTATAAGCAAAAATTTTGAAAGAATCGCTTTATCTTGATAACGTTTCATAGCCTATTCTTTTCGCTCCTGAAAAATGTTTGTAATCAACTACAGACACTGAAGATTGATTTGAACTATTCGACTTTCGTTTCATTTCTCATCTTTACTTTTTTAAAAATATGCTGTTAATATATTTGTTAATATTTCCTTCTTCAAATTCTATGTTTTAATTTTCGTTTCGATTTACAAAAATTGTGAGCGTGTTAAATTTACCAGAAGCTTATAAAATCTCATAAAAAATCTAATGATGTTAACGTGATTTTCTGGATATATATAAAAAAGTAATTTTGAAAAAAGAAATTGGATTCAAAAAAGAAAGTTTTCTTTAAAGCTCAGAGCAACATATGTGGAAAAGTTTGCCAGACTGTTATAATTATTAACCGCGAGCCCTTTTACGGCTAATTTACTGCTTAATCCTTTCTCTTTCATCAGTGGTTATAATAACCTAATCTTCCACCAGCAGGAAGATTTCTTACAGCCTACAGGATTTTGTTAAAGTGAGACTTTAAATTCAGTAAAGATTATTCCTTTACAATATAGCTGTAAACATGGACGGATCAATTAAAGCTACTCTGTCGTTACAACTACTGTCGTTTAACCTGCGGCATATTCAGATATGGTTCCATAAATTAAAGTTAACTTCGTAAAAGTGAAAATTCCTGTACGTTTTTAAAAGCTTCCAAGGAAGGTTTCTTGCAAAATCCTGCAGTGCTTGAAGGAGAATATATACGATATGCTGAGACAAACAATATTGCATAAGACTGGTGAGTCCAAAGAAAATTAATTTTCAAATCTTTTTAGTAATGTCTCCATTGAAAATAAGATACCCTCTCAACTGCTGAGACGTATAAGAAGTTTCCAGAGTCGCACATCTTTCCCGAGTATATTTTGCCATGACAATGACTAAACAAGCTGACAAAGCATGTGAAGCAAATTAACCGCCAAGTTCCGTGAAAAAGCTGGTTGACACAATGTCAACGACAAGCAAAATCCGATTAATTTCCAAACAGCCGACATCCACCAACTCTAGTCGGCCATATCTCAACTTAACTAGCGGGAAGTTATGGCAATAGGTGTCGAATAAATGCCGCGTTATCACAGGAGACATTCTAGCCGAATTACACGTATCCTCAACGTGGTTCCAAATATTGCTTACGCTACACCATAATAATTTAATATCATTATAAATTTGTTACTAATGCTAAAACTGAAGAAAACCCTGTACATTCATCTCACCGAACCAGGGAAACGCATATTTCGAACAGTAATGACGATGAATGCGTGCAGATATTTGAAGAAATATCGTCTATTTTACATTCGTGACTCATGTCATGGGTATTAATCTTTAGTCGACAGAGGTGCCGACCTTATCCTTATTCCTTCCGAAAAAGGAAAATTTATTGAATGACAGATATGATATAATGACTAAACACAGAATTGTTTATTTTCCTGTCTTCACTTCGAATTGTCGGCTACATTTTTTCAATGTTATTTTGATTGACGAGTTCTATAAGGTCAAAACCCAGGAAGCAATTGCTTGGAGAAATATAATGTTAGACTAGTTAGATGGTTATTTAAAAAATCTGCACAATCTAAAGAACTGAATACGCAAAGCCAACAACATAACGTTTACCACTTACTTGCTACTCATGATTTCATCATACAAAATCGGTCCATCACTCTAATGAGACCAATATGACTGGGTAGTAATTGAGTGGTAAACAATTATTTCTTTTATATATATATATATATATATATATATATATTGTCATCCGCAGACAGATCTGTTTCGCCGTATCACAGCTGATCATTACGGTTAGACTCCGATTGCTTTTTTACCCAGGATTGAAACCTGACTGAAATGGCGTCAGTCGGCGACTCTACCCCTGGGCTATGGGCGTTCGGTGGAAGTAGGCAGACTTTTTAGAGCATATCATTATACGCGCCCAACAGCTAGAGCGATCTAATTCATTTCACTGAATGAGCGATGCGTACATGCCGGAGTAGCTACTGTTTATCAACGTCTAAGAAAGAAAAGGGTATGATGTGTAAATTGTGCCTGTGTTATATTTTTATATGAGGATGATATTTAGGAAGATAGAAGATGACAATTGACAAGAGGGAGTTTTATTATAAATTTTTATCGCCCCAAGCAAGGAATTTTCAGCCACTGTTTTGCAGGTGGTTGCATAGGAGAAATGTTATGAGAAAGAGTGACAGGTTATAGGAGGTCTCAGAAAGTGGGTGAGAGAAGGATGAAAATACTGATGAGAGTGGAGTGGATGGAGAAAGGAGCATGAGAGAGAGGATGCAGGTTAGTGAGATAGGAGATGACTATTGACTTTACATGTAATTCTGTCGGGGAAGCAAGTAAATAGAAGGGAAGTCTACAGCTGGGAAGAGCGCGAAAAGAAGCTGCTGGAGTAAAATTTGTGTTTGCATTTTATTGGTTTTACTGTAAAAGGGTGAAAAAAGTAAAAGTACGAGAAAAGATGTTACAGTCGAAAAGACGATTTCATTGAACTAGTTCAGCATTTTTGGAATATGTAATGTGGAAAGAGGGCTTGGAGTAACTGATGCTCACGGGACAGATAGAGGTGAAGTGATATAAAGGAAAGCAACGCACAACATACTTGATGGATTTGAGCAGATGAATTGTGAAACGAGGATTGAGTGGAATAACAGCAGAAGGGAAATTAAGTGCGTCAATGGATATGGAGATGTAGAGGGCCATGATCAAGTACGTTCTGAAAGTACATGGCACATATCAGAAGACCAGATTGACAACTACGTCTTATTGCTGGACACGGTAGATGCAACCGTCAGTTTTACTTTTATTGTATTCATTTCTTTTCTCTAGTTAATTTCTTTTTCGCACTACTCGCCGGTGGAAATCACTTCTAATTACTTGCTTTTCTGCCACCTGTAATTGTTAAAGTTTTACAGGCAATTTCAATCACTATTTTCTGTCTTCCTGAAACTCCATTTATTGTCGGTTTTCTCACTTTTCCCTTATGGTTTCTATTCTCATCCACTCTCTGCAACCACTGTGTCCTGGTTGCCTTACCATTTTACTTGGGATGAAATGATTGAATAAATTGGTGTTTTTTTATATGCAAATCACTGTATATTGTCATAATTGTAAATCTTTATTCTAAGACGATAGCATCACTCAAGAAATCTATACTGGCCTTAGATTCAAGTAAATAAAAAAGTATAATAACGATTTAGAATATAAATTTCCTACACAAGTATTATTAATATACCATTCTACTAGCTTTAATTGCATAGAATAGTTTATTTAATTCAGTTTACATAAACATATACATAGTATATTTGCCGTGCAAAATTGGATTCAAAATAATATATATGTGTTTGTGATGTAGCATGCCTACACGTATACAGCAAGAGATACTTATATATAATCTTCATTATCAAACGACTGATTTATTAATTTACGCACACATATTTAATGTTTATCTATGTTTGCGCGCACGTGTGTATGAGTAGCTGTGTCTAAGTGTTTAACTAGAAATAGAAAACAACAATAATGTAAGATACAGAAGGCGCTTAACGAATTTTGGTGAAGGTAAGTTACCTGGACCCCGTGTCTGCCATTTAATGACGCCACTCTGCAGAGTAACAATAGCGGAATTTTTCAGTTCGTTAACACTTTTTTTTTTTTTGCTCGGGTCTACCAGGGCTTGGACAGAGTCTAAATCTGTTTTCCAGCACATTACATGTCCGTGGCACCGTTTCCCATTAGGGATATACTTTCCCAGATATAGAAGGAATCCTCAGCTCGAGTCCACCATTTCGGAAAACCCAAGACTCGCTGTTTCTCGTTTGTGATATATGATCTCACCTGGGACATAATAGATAAATCCGGCTTCTTTGAATCTGGTGTCCTCAGAATGCTTTCTTTGAACACAGGCGTAAATCATTATTATATTAAAGGCCCTTCATTTTGTTCCTCCTTACAGTTTGATTTGCGTTGTAGATTTATATGGTATATTATTCTCTGCTTATGACACTTATATATACATACATACATATATATATATATATATATAGTTTTGTGAATGTGTTAGTAACATAAAAGTCTCTCGGAGAACAACGCATGCTTGTCATTACAGTTAATTTTTTTAATTTTTTTTTTAGCTATTCCGTTAACTTCTATGTTATTATATCATGGATACAATAATGCCCATTACTGGGGTAAGATAATGGGAGAATAAGTATTCCTATAACTCTACCGTTTCAATAAGTTATAAAAGACGTTTGAAAATGCGTAGCAAATGAGTAACACTGCGAATTGACTGAATTTGAAAAACTCAAATATGGGTAAAATAACTTCTTAAAACGAAGGAAATATAATTTAAAAGGTCGAGAAAATATAATTTAAAAGACTAAGAGAGTATTGGAAAATTGAGAGAAAAATACAGACAGCAACAGAAGAAGAGAGGAAGTTGACTTCAAAGTAAAATACTATAAATTTAATAAAATCCGAAGCGTTCTCACACTCCCAGTGCAAACTAAACAATAACAAATAAAACAGAACAAAATCCGTACATTTCGACGCATTTTTATAATTTAACAAAATAACACAGACGAAATAAATAACGACTTTAAATTAAAGATTTTTTTTCTGAAACCGGAAGATGTGTCATTTTACTATTTCCTGAGATTCCCACTTTTGACAATTTTTGTTTTTTTTCTGACAGGATTTAAAGAACTATTTCACTTTTTCTTTTTTACGCTCTTTTCTTTCTTGTTTAACTGACGTTCATATTCTTTGCAAATCCACCGCGTAAAACTTCTCCCCCCCGGCCCCGCTCACAACTAGCGCAACAAGATTCCTGCCATGGCAAACTTCCTGTCATTCCTTGGCGTCATTATCTTCAACAAAAACGACGAGACTTTGCTAGAATTTCGCTTGAAACTCTTTTCTGCTTTTTTGATCATTTCTTTGTTTTTACTTTTTGATCAAAATTCTCCCATTTATTTGTTTTATTTATTTTTGTTTTTATTTTTATCGAAATATTTTTCACATTTTCCCTCCTGTTTCGGAATGTTCCTCATTTTTTTACACTTATTCCTATTTTGACAACATTCTTTATTTCATATACTTATACATACTTCTAAAATCGTCTGTAATTTAAATATTGCATTGTATTTCCATTTTGTATTCTATAAGCTGGTCATTATTTTATTTTTCTTTTATTCATTGTTTTCTCTCTTTGTTTCTTTTTCTTCTATTTTCATTATTACAAAAAATTTATTTATTTATTTATTTGTCTGTCTTTCCTTTTCTCTATCTATCTGTTTTTCCCTCATTCTTTCTCTTTGTTGGTTTTTCTTTTTTTTCGTTGCCTTTTTCTTTTATCTTTCTCTGTCTCTCTCTGCTTCTCTCTGTCTCTGACTTTAAAATTCTTTCTTTTCTTCTGTGTGTCTGTTTTTTCGTCTTTTTCTCTCTGTGAGCATGTCTTTTCTTTCTTTCTTTCTTTCTTTCTTTTAGTCTGTCTGTCTGTTCATTTTTATTTTCTTTCTGTCTCTGTCTTTTTCCTTCTTTCTTTCTGTCTGTTGATTTTTCTCTCTCTGTTTTTCTTCTTCCTTTCTCTCTATCTGTTTTCTTCTTTTTTTTCTTTGTACGTCTATTATTTTCTTCTTTACTTTCTCTTCCTGTCTGTCTGTTTGTTCTATTTCTTACTTTATTTCCTTCTGTTTATCTTTTTCCTTCTTTCTCTCGCTGTTTTTTTCTTCTTTCTTTCTCACTGTCTGCTTGTCTTTTACCATCTTTCATTTTATGTCTGGTTGTCTTTTGCCTTCCTTCTTTCTCTCTTTCCTTTCTGTTTCTTCTCTGTCTCTGTTTTCCCGTCATTCTTTCTTTCTTTCTTTCGTTCTGTCTCAGTTTTTTCTTATTTCTTTTTCTCTGTTTTCCTTCTTTCTATCTCTCTGCCTGTCTGTCTTATTCTTTCTTTTTCTTTGTCTCTCTGTTTGTACTTTTTCTACTTTCCTTTCCTTCTGTCTGTCTTTTTCCTTCTTGCTTGTCTCTGTCTACCCACCTTTTTCTTCTTTATATGATGTCTGTTTTTCTTCTTTCTTCTTATGTCTGTCTGTCTCTCTTTTTTCTTTCTCTCTTTTTCCTTTTTCTCTTTCTTTTGCTTTTTCCCTCTTTTGCCCTCTCTTTCTTTCTTTCTTTCTTTTTTTTCTTTCTTTCTGTCTTTCTTTCATTTTGTATGTTTGTCTGTCTTTTTCATTTTTTCTCTCTATTTCTTCATTTCAGTCTTTTTCCTTCTTTTCTTTTCCCCGTCACTCTTTCTTTCTTTCTTTCTTTCTTTCTTTCTTTCTTTCTTTCTTTCATTTTTGGCATAGTCTCTTTGATTCAGTCTTTTTTTTTTACTATTTCTTATTCTTTTTTGCATTCTTTCTTTTTCTCTTTTCCTCTTTAACCATTTTTATTTTTATGTGGCTATAATCACAAATATTTATTTCTTGATTATTTACTGATTTACTTACTAGTCTACATGGAGAATTGGCTTTATTTTTATTTTTATTTTCTTACCGTCTTCTTACACTTTAAATTTCTTTCTTTTTCCGCCTAGATTTACTTTGTGCTCACAATAGCATATCTACATACTGTGCCCGACTTCTTCCACAGGCAACGTAGATCGTTTATTTATTAAGCACTTGCTTGTTTTCTGGGAAATATCACAATGTTATACCATGGCTAAATTTGCCCGAATTTTCATTATGGCTGACGAATTATTTCTGCACTGAGAATATTTTATGCTGTCATTACTAGAAAATAGATCCCAAGAAAGCTACAAATTTTACAATACATGTAATGTTTCTGTAATGTTTACAGTTTTTCAGGTAAGTTAATGGGAGGAGTTTAAATAGTTTACAAATTTCAGAGATTTAATTTAAATCTTTCTGAAACCTTGTGAATGTATGAGACGGTTTGAAAAACTGATTTTTGCATCAGAATCACCAGAAGAATGAATTTTATATTCATAAAATTTGCACCAGCAAGAAAGAACGTGATTCATGTTAATCAAGTGAATGATGAAATTTCATTTGTTCTGTCTATATTTCTGAGATGGGATATTGTAACTATTTGCATAATTCACATAATTATATTGTTGCCCTCATCTTTACTGTCATATTCACGCCGTTTTGGCCGTTGTACGTTCCTGCATTCTTCAGGTGATATACTTTAGAATTTTGAATCGAAGTCATTATTTTGTTCACTGGGTTATATTGCTCTGTATTTTCTGTAAATCTCAGTTTTACTTTTTTTCCCCTTTAGTTACTCCAGTCATCAAAGGAAACATGGCCTAATGAATAAAAACTTTGGTTGAAGCAATTCAATGACCCAAAGAGTTTTTACTTCAAAGCCTGGCCACGGCATAGGTTAACTAAAACTTGTAGAGTTGAGTTTCTAATGAGAAATAACTGAAATTGTGATATCCCGAAAAGGCAACTAGAACAATATTTGATTCAGTCAGTTAAATGCCATATGCTTTGGTCGATCATGTCTTGAAAGAGATATGACTGACTTGGCAGAAGATTATCCCGCAGTAGCTTGCTATTCTGCGAGAGACTAGTTGCCCGCCAAGGCTATAGAACCCAATCTGCCCTATTATTTAACCTTAAACTGGAGGGAAAATACAGATTAATACCTTTCCCAGAGGTACTTGTGTGTAAGTGAATGCAAAGAATTCAACTGGAATTCGAACTTGGCACCCCGATTTGTCGTTCCGAGTAGATATTTACTGGACCACAAAGCACATCCGCAATGTTTGATTACGCATTGCTTTTATCAAAAAGTATCATTATAACGTGAAACTTTTGCTATTAGACCTGAGATTCCTCGACATAAATCCGGGTGAGTGTCATGATAAGTATATTCATTTTAAAACCCGTGGCTCATTGTTGTTGCTCTCCCCTCTCACTGAAGGAGTAGTAGTTTGAGATAGCTCTAAAACGTGTCACTTAATACGGAAATATATATATATATATATATATATATATATATATATATATATATATATATATATATATATACCAAGGTGCGCGTTCCCATGTCTCCGACCAAAGTTAAGATTTAAGTCTTAGGTGTTATACTTTTGTGGGGATATCATAAGGAATATACAAGTAGGGACACGAATGTAGGGAATATACATAGCAGGAATACACAAGTAGGGACACGAATGGACCTGGACATATAGGCGTTTTAGCACACTGGATATTGGAGTTTACCTTATAGCAACCTTGGACCTGGTTCGTTGTTTGCTTATCTAGATATTTGTAAACCCGGTTAATCATCCGATAATTACGAATTGAAAATTTTATTTAATTTTTAACGTTTCATTGTTCTTCTGTTCCTGAATTTAATTTTTTAATTTTTTTACTGGTATTGCACCGTTATTTCTTGTCCTGTCCTCTTTAAGTGTTGGATTTTAGGTTTTAGTATTTTGATGATATAATCTTAGTTACACTTGCAAACCAAGGACAATTTGTTCGGTCAGGTGATTCAGCCCTGTACCTGCTTCCTTTGTAACCCATATGTGATACTGAGTCGGACATGAGACACGCAATACAATGTAAAACCATTTCAGTTCATTTACAGCATATTTTTAAACGATCTTAGTTTCCCAACGTTCTTTACTTTTCAGATCATGCCATACAGTGATCCTTTTTTCGTATGCAAACCCAATTATCAGTTACATTTTTATTGATTTATCGAATGATATGTAATTATTTTTTGTTTTAACTGTTTTCTCTTTGCCTTATCGATTCTGTTATTGATCAGGTCTTTATACTTCTTTTTCTTCTAATTTCAGGTGAGTATCGATAATCTACCTACGCCCTTCAACCTCCAAGGTTTTTTCTTATTTTTCTATCAAAGATCTTCTCATTTTCAGAATATTAAATGATGCACGTTTTCTGGTGAGTAGTTCCCTGCTCAGCAAGATATTCTTAGAAGATGCATATAAATCTAAATATGTACATCTATTCGTCGAAAGTGTTATGTATCATCATAGATGAAAATGTACAGTAATAAACATTTAATGTGGTTATGTTCTGTTTGTCTTCTTGTGTATAATAGGCTTCAGTATTTGGTGGTGTGGACATTAAAATAATTAACTGAACTAAATGACAGTGCTATAAAAGTTAAGAAAATATTTCTTATACTTGAAAAATCTATAATCACAAAAAATGGAAGCGTAATAGACGTGCTTTCTGGGTAATTTAATTTTAAATTAAAATATGTTAGAAGAGAAAGTCTCATTTTATATGGGTCTTAATCATTACAAGCAGTATAACCCGGCGTTGCTCGGGTGTAATGAAAGCTTTCAAACTAATCCATGGTCCTGGGTCTCAGACTCTTTGGACGTTGGCACGAAAGACTAAAAAGCAATAGCTGCTTCCAGTTAAAGCGAAACCGTAGGCTGAATGAAAAATGAATGGATGTAAGTCAAATTTTGAATTCCTGGTATCGATATCAAATAAGTTTTTTTCGTCGTAAACTGAATTTTGAAAGCTAAATAAGTCCTCTGTGTAAATGGTATCAGAGCTGAGACTAAGAACTACAATTATACCTACTTAGAGCCAAACCCGAAGCAAAAACTAAAATAAAAGGGCTGAAAAAATAGACATACAGGCAGATAAACAGACACACGCACAACAATCTTGCATTTTATATATATATATATTATCGATTCTCTGAACTATTGTAAGAAATGCAACCTTGAAACTTCTGAATATCGTTTTTTATGTCTTTGTCTATGAGTGTATCAAATTTGATTAAAATCAGACCACTCCTTCTATAAGCCGAATTTTTCGATTATCGATTTTCGATATTTATCGGGGGTACCTCGACACAAAACTTAGCTAAGAATTAACTCACAGACGCTTATAGTACATCTGTGTAAATTTTCAAGAAAATCGGTTCAGCCGTTTTGGAGTCTATAGGTAACGGAGACACACACACACACACACACACACACACACAGACAAAGTTCCATTTATAAATACGTTTAGATAGATTAAGACTGATTATTTACTGCCAGTTTATTTGCAACAATTTTCGAACAGAACAGAAGTAGAGAGTGGCTAATCAGCCTTATCTAATCAAAATAACGACCCATTACAATTTTCATATTTACCACAAGAACACATCCATCACCATTTAATCCGACCGAAATACGGTTCTTCGTCTTTGACAACAATTTTATAGCATCCGCTGCCATATTGAAGTACCTAACATTCCGGTACTCTCTTCTTCATTGACAGCGAAATTTTCCAGTCTCTATTCAGCAGCTAGACTGCATATTTGGCCATGCTAATAAACCTTGGCACATCAGTGTCACACTTTCAGTCTTCTGTTAGAACACTTCCCAGTTATTTAAGATACAAATTGAAAATATACAATTCATCCATTTCGGAAGTCAAGTTATCTGCAGTTTATTTTAAGAGACCTCAGATATGAGTAAACTGGCATGTGTTTCTGAAGAAGGCTAACAATCCTATCAATGGAATAGATGAAAAACAGGATGTTCTATGAAATATTTTAACAAAAAAGACTTTTAGAACTAAAAAAAAAGACAGTACACCTGTTTTGGGAATCATTAATAGGAGTAGCATAGGTTAGCCCGGTTAACAGTTTTTTTTTTATTTTCTACCCAAATATGAGCTTTTCCCTTGTTTCGTATTTAAAGCTGGATTTCCGGATCTTTCTAAAGTGTAATTAAAATTTGACGCCTTTTTTAAAACTGATATTATTTATTATTTATTTTTCTCAATGGCAGTAGTTGGATTCGTTTATTATTTGATTTATATTTCTTCTCGGTATTTTATGCATGAATTGTGGTTTATCCCATACTTTTTTGTTTTTCTTCGAATGAATTGATTAAAAAAATATAATGAGAAATGTGTGAGAGGCGAATTGGAAACATATAGGATATAATTAAGGCGAGTGGTGCAGAACGAAACTAGCGTGTAACAAAACTATAAAGTCTGCGTCAATGGCTGGTAAAACAAAAAATAAGCGGGAGGGATAATTAGACAATTTTGAACAATGAGTTGTGGAAAGACATGAAGACCAACATCCTGAAGGAACACATCACAGGAATAATTTCGCGAATTGTGACGGTGTTTTTCAGTAGGGATATTTAATATTATCTCTAGAAAGTTAAGCAAATCTTAATCTTTCTTAATGTAGAAATTATCGGAGGTATATATATATATATATATTTATATATAATGGCTGGCTATTCGTATTCGAGAATAACAGGGCGGCTACCTAATGTCCATTACACACTTGTGTTTGTTCAACATCCACAGAGCCCACCGGTTCATACTGCATTTATGCTGACAGGCCTTATAGTTTCTGGGAGAAAGCGTGTAATCTAGCATGTATAACAGTCTGAACAAGACCAGGACGCTTTTGACTTTGAGCTAACACAGCCATCGACCACTTCTCAAAAGAAGGCCATCTACCCAATTTCACTGACAAGTGGTATGGTTTTCAGGCACTTTCCAAAGGTGAGACATGGTGAGATCGCCTCCTCCAAACCGATAACATAAAGAAGTAACATTCTTGACAAATCGTTCAGGGTATGATTCTATCTTGTGCTTCAAGGTCGTAAGTCGAACGTTCTAACAACTCTGCCGTATATTTATAGTTTCGTAACTTCGCATCACATAATCATATTGACACTTTATTTATTGCGTAAATGCTTTCTACAAGTAAACTAACAGCAAATTTTAGCACCAAGCATCATTAAAATTTGAAACTATATATCTATATATATATATATATATATATATATATATATATATATATATATATACTATAGTTCAGAGGTTAGAGTCAGGCCCTGGTATTCTTTTTTAAATTGACGCAAAAAGTAATTGTTTTGTAATTTACATATGTGAGAATCGATTTTTATTACGACAAAAAAGAAAATAAGCATTTTAATAAATTTCTTTCACAACAAAATATGCTCCTTTAGCCTTGATTGCTATGAAAACTTTTTGGCATTCTTTGCAAATATTTCTCACAGTATTTGTTTGATAATTGATTCCATTCTTTTTTCTAATATTCTAAGCGTCCATTTATTTTCTCTCTTCCATTAGATTCAACCTATGCCAATTCTATACGTTGCTTTAAACATTATAAATATAGTATGTGTGAGGATATATATATATATATATATATATATATATATATATATATATATATATATATATGAAATAAAACAAGAATGTATCCGTATCATGTTATATCAGTTCTTTCAAATTCCTTGAGCCAGCCTGCCGAGAAAATCAATAATCTAAAAAGTAGCATTTTACTAAAACTGCAATACCAACCAATGGAACCAGTAGGAAGTACGCCGTTATTTCCGCTATGGGGTAAGCTATCAAATGTTACTACTTTACCTTCATGTACCTCTCTAATTATAGACGTTTGGGATTCTGTATATACCGATGAGAACAGATCCATCCACACACACACACACACACACACACACACACACACACACACACACACACACATATATATATATATATATATATGCATGCTTAAATATATTTTATGTAGAACTCTAAACAGAGAGGTGTGGCCTGAACTATATTCACTGAATAAATTCACACTTGGGAGATAGCCAGAAGCTAGGGACATTTAACATCCGAAAATTCGCAAATTTCATCGCGGTTGGAAAACTATGTTTTCAGATGCAACAAACCGTTAAAAGCAACGATCATAGTTTACAGTCAGTTGCTGGCTAGTGCTGCCAACAAAGACAAAATGTCATGCGCTGTGAACATGCAAAGATATGGGCTTTAATACAAGCTTAATTTATATATATGTTTTTTTTTTCCAATGAGTTTATTCAAGACAAGGTGCGCTTTCTATAAAAGTCATGAATCCAAAAAAAATACGTTCAGACAAATGATATATACTGACAATCGTGCCATCTAATAAAGGATACGGATAAAATCGGAATGCATAAAAGCATATGTATGTACAAACAGATATGCAGAAATATTAACATGCATATATTTATAATATAATTGCTCGGATTGAGATAATGGCTCAGATTGAGAACTCGATAGATCATTACATTCACTTACGTGATAATACACTGGAGAAACGGTTAATGCCGGCTCTTGTCCTCCCAGCAAGCCAGACCGGTGCTTATAGCATTGGGTGGCAAACAGTTTGGAAGGAGGACAAGACTGAATTCCAAACATAATAACTTCTTTAATAAGCCCTGTACCTTGTCTTTTCTCTCACTATAATCCCCTGTGAACTAGTGGGTGTCTTGTTTGAGCAGCAGTGATTAAACAAATGTCTCTACTCCTTACCAAGGCATGTTTGTAAAAAAAACTTTCCTGTAGCATAAGTGTTGAATTACAAGTATATATATATATATATATATATATATATATATATATATATATATATATATAATATTAGTCATCAAGATACAAGCCTGTTTCGTTGTATCACAGCTCATCAGTGTGGCTAGACACATCCACTTTCTTCTGGCTGGCCGGGATCAAAACTTGACCGATTTGGTGTCAGTCGGTGTCGCTACCACCCCCCAGGCAATAGGCGCACGGAATCACAGAAGGGAATTTCTATCGTGTTGTAAATAAGCAGTGTATACACACGCCAGTCACCGAAAGAACTCAATTCAATTGAGAGAAATAATGCATATATCGCATATATATATATATATATATATATATATATATATATATATATATATATATATATATATATAACAAGACAATAGAAATATATATAATTTACCGACACGTTTTTTCCTCTGAGGGACATTTCAACGACAATGTAGTATTTAATTTTTTCAAGTGTATATATACAAATACACTGATCTCCTTTGAAAACACTCATGAAGATTTATTATGTGGTTGAAAAGTCAAAATTCATTCACTTTTTTCCTCTGTGGATACGTTATATCTGAAAATAATTTAAACACACACACACACACACACACACACACACACACATACACACAAATACAAACACACACACAGATATATATGAAAAACTCCAAAAGCTTTTAAAGTAAACAGAATATCTTGTGGAAAATTGTATGTCATTTTCTTCTTAGACATATTCTGCAGTAATTTAACAACAAGCCTCTGACCCATTTTACAACCAGTCCACTTCCATCATCAAGCCATTTCATTTTAACAGATATGACAACAGTCTGTCGTAACCTAATCCGGGGAAGATAATAGCTCTTTGAATTAAATCCAGTAAATAATGCCATATGATTTACTTTTCTACTGAATCAAACAAGAAAATCGTAAAAATAATATTACTATTCGTGGTAGTGTGGTGATACCGACTGAGTAAAAGCGATGGACCGGATGTTTGCAACCTCACAACCAAAATGCAAATGACCAAAACACGACGGTGCGCAGCCGGATTTCGCGCAGGTATTCCGGTTGAAAACTAAAATTTAATTATATATTAATTCCAGTTCGCGAGCCTACACGAATTTTATTTATCGGCCAATGGAAAACCCAGAATCAAATACAAGTGTGAATTCCCAAATGATCTGCTGCGATCCAAAAAGAAAATATAATAAGCCGATACAGAAAGCATCGCCAGACAGACAGACCGAGACAGACAGACCCTGCCTCGAGAGAGACGTGTGTAATTAGTATCTCCTTTGACTAACTCAATTGGCTTACTATGCTCGTCGCCTTCACCTCCCTTTTCCTTCGTCCCTGTCTCACTTACTTGCCTAAGGAGCGATACATCAAAGACATTCCTTTACATTCCTAAGCATTAATTCTCTTTTCAGTATTTTATTGCCATGAACATTTTAACGTCCGTTGGACCTATACTTCAAGTATTACTTTAATTGTAAAAACCTTAATTGATATGTGTACATATAAAATGTTTATTTTTCAACTCAATTTCCTTTTCTTAATTTATAATCTATCTACAACGAGGCCAAGTTCCGTCAATCTGCAACAATATACCACTACCCTTCACTAGAACGGATTCCCCACTATAAACTGGAAAAGAATAGATAACCCACTATAGTAGATTACTCAACTTTGGAAACGACTAGATTTAACATGTCATTACCCATTTTTGCTTTTAAAACAGCCTAATAAACTCTTCCATAATCGCTTTTCAAATTTTTGTATTCATGATATTTTTAATCTGTCTTTCTCACACTAAAACATGTTTTCACTCAGCTTAGTACCTCTCCTCTATTCTCTCCATGTATTTATGTCAATGCGACTCGCTTTAATCCCAGGATATGGTATCCGTGTTTAACTAGAAAAGCATATAACTTCGTTATTTATGCTGGCATAAACTTATTCTTTGTTTTTATGTTTCTTGTTAAAAATCGAAACATTCCTCTGTATAAGTTTCTGCTTAATAACTGAAATACAAATAAATTTCATTGATTTCTGAAAACAATTTCAACAAAAGACGTCAAAAATCGCAAATTTCTGCCAAGGCAATACCAGCATCCTCTCTGCAATTCCAATTGTGGAAGAGTTCGTTTTTACTATTTAATATCCTGAAGTTGGATTTGAATCCTGTTTTTTTCTGTATTTTTTAAAAACTTTTTAACTTTTAAATAATAGATATCAAATTTATATTATAAGTGATAATATCATGTTCGTGAAAGGAAAATAGTGCATTCAGAAACTGTAATTATGTAAAGCATTCTAGGGGAGGTAATTCAATATTTGTCATGTTAAACGTACGAAAAATATTATCAAAAACAATGGAAAAATTAAGCATGAACATACTCCCTTACTGAACTGGACCCAAAACCAGTTTGTGCTAGTCATGAACCCAATCGTCCCTTGAAATTCTCATGTGAATCCATCAGCAGTTCTTGAGATATCTTGACCACGGTTATAAAGACAAAGAGACAGATCGACAAACGAGACCAAATACAATTAGCTTAGAATAATAATATAAAGTCTACTTTATTCTAGTGTCCATTTTCTGGTTCTAACGTGTTGTGTGACATTTAACGGTATTTTTAAAATTGACATAATCCTTCGTGACCGTCGATTGTTTTATTTGTAGAAGAAATGATCCACAGTAAGTTGGGCGGCAACTGATATTTATCTGACTCAGCACTATCAAGATGTAAAAATATGTATAAAGTGTTTTAACCTAAGACGAATAACGTAACGAAAAATAACTTCGGAATTTTGCTAAGCAAAATTTCAGGAAGAAGAAACGTTCCTGAGAAATAAACGAAAGTAGTGAATTGTTATGTATCATTGGTCCTCCTTATATAGAAGCAAATACTGGACTATCCCCTCACAAATGGAGAGATTTTAAGCAACAGTTTAGTCCTACATGAGGATACTGAGAATACCAAGTCGTAAGCATGACAAAATTGTGCGAAAAATGGAAATAAAAACAATATTTTTATAGAAAGAGAGAGTTAAAATGTCTTAGATATATAATGAAGCAAAATAGTTTTGAAAATGGCACACTCACAGGACATGTTTAATTGATTGATTTTATTTAGCGACTTCTCGAATCTATTGATTATTAATTGACGAAATTTAAATATTTTGTATGCTATATATTGAAGTGCATATAACAATTATTTTATACCATTTTATATTTCACCAATTTCCGGTCAGCTCCCTTATATTGAAACACTTGTTTTACATGACATTCCATAACTACAACGGATAAATTTCAAATTTCAAAATAACTATAACAGAAACCGTCCATGTGTGTCTTTTGATAATCTTATTCACGATGTAATGAAGACTTTCTCTCAGTTACAATAAGTTAGACTTTATAATATTTCCCTCAAGATAATCTTAGAAAATTTCGAAAGTACTTGCGAGAAAATATCTTTACGGCCACTTACTTTTATTCTTTTCATCTGGACATAAAAAATGATTAGACAATTGGAAAGAATCAATATAAAATTAAATAAACACACTATATAGATTTTATTCTATGAAACATGTTTGAATATATATATATTAGAACATGTTATCGCGTTATTAATTTCAAATAGGTTCATTACAGATGTAATCTTTTAGTTCTGTTAGAGACTTACATTTCTTAGGAAGCCATTGTAGAACTTTAAATCTGTGCCGTTTTTGATGATTTAAAAAAATATATTTACTTTTATTTACATTTTTAAATATTTTATCTGTGCCAAACTTCTCCGAGAAATTAAAAGCATAAAATGTTTCTTCTTCAAACAAACGTACAAAATCATTTGAAAAAAATATTAAAGAAATATGAAGAAGTTAATTCCTTTTAATGAATAATTAATATAGAAAAATTTCAAGTCTAATTTGCAAGCCAAATATGTGAAAAATTTTCAGTTCTTTTAAAATCATACTTAACCAATTAGCTTCAAACCATCCGTCAGCTATAATGGATATGAAATATAAATTCCCGCCTCAATTACGTAAAAATAAAAGAAACATTGAAATTATTTTTTTAACAGATATATTTACCAAAATTATACAAAAAATATTTTGAAATAATAAAGAATAGATTTATAGGAGAAAATCGCCATTGGCTTCAGCTACGACCTCCAGACGACTTATAATATCCTGATACATATATAGACGGTTTCCTTGTTTAAATTGATTAATGCCGACATAACCCTGGCTTTCACTTTATTTGATGTTACAAGGAATTTTGTTGCTCCTCGGTGAACTGGGTTCCACTCAATAATCAAGAATCTTGCAGTATGGGGATTTAGGTGGCCAGATGTAAGGTGTGATCTGGTAGCAGAAATTATCTGACAGCTAGTACTGGGTTGTGCTGCTTGTATAGCATGATGCAGAGTTCTTTTGTTTTGCCATACATAGGGTCTTCCAGCAGCCACAATCTTTCTCCACAGTCTTTCTTCACGACCATAGATGTATGCTGCCGTGTTGAATGAGTGGTCCTCACCAACAAATTTAAGAGTTCTTTTCTAAGCAGGACGACAAGAGTGAGATTTTGGAACTATCGTACCTTCGTAATCACCATTACAACCATCCAAATTTTTCGGAATCCAAGTACACTGTCTTCAGATGGGCACCCGAGGACTGAATTGTTCTTATCGAAACCTTCGGCGAGAATGCCAAGGTGTACAGCATGCTGGTTCCAAATTACAGTGGGGGGATTGAGTCATGGGGCTCAACTGAACCTACTATACTGTGCAATGGACAAAATCAAAAAGAACGTGCATGCACAAAATGAAAAACATAAAATGGCGACAATTTACCCATCGCATCTTTTATAATTTGATTTTTAAATTATATTCTCATGAGAAACGTTTTATCTGATGATCTCAGCAGACCATATCAGCAGAATTCCATCGCAAATATTCTTTTGTTACTGTTTTAATACTTATGCTAACAAACCGCGACATTCGAAACTTGACACTGATACTTTACAATGTCTTTTGTTGAGAGATATACAAATTGATTATATAATCAGTTTCGTTGACGGCCGATGGACTGTCAAGGAAAAATTCTTCACAGTTGGCCGACAGAAAGAATTTCACATTTTCTCAATTCTGTAAACATACAACATAAGCTCTTTATCCGGTGTAGTCGGATGTTTTTAGTCCATTTATAAAAGCGGTTATTCATCCTTGTATTTTCACAGCTATTCATTTAAAATTCACTTTCATAATGACAGTCCTTTTTTCTCTCCTATTTCTTTCCTAAGTTTTTACTTATTTTTACTTTTTCATTTTTTGTAATATATATATATATATATATATATATATATATATATATATATATATATATATCGTGCCCTTGCCCTTGCCCGGATTAATCTTTTTATTAGTGTATTTTTTTTCTTCTTCGAGATTCCAAACATTGTTTCTGTTCTTTATTGCCCTACTTTTCATTTTTCCCTGAACACAAATATCTTTGGTTTGATTTCATTGATTTACTTTCTCTGAGTAACTTCCAAGAATTGACATTTTAATCCTGTTTTGTTAATCTATATTGTAAGAATGGCTGCCTGCCGCCACACATTTCTTTGTTACATTTTTGTCCTTATTTTCTTTTAACTATTCACCTCGGGCTCTTATAATTCTAATAATTAATTTCCTCTTTTTATTTCCCTCTTTCTCTCTCTCTCTTTCTATCTTTCTTTCTTTCACGTTGATTCTCTCGCTTTGTCTCTCTCTCAATCTTTCTTTCCCTCTTTATCGTTATTTCTCTCTTTCATATTTATTTCACACTCTCTCTCATTACGTTTCTCTCTTTCATTCTCTTTCTCTCGCTCTTTTATTCTCTTTCTCTCTCTCTTTTTTCTCTTTCTTTTTCTCTCTTTCATTCTTTCTTACACTTTATTTATTTATTTTCTTTCTTTCTTTTTTCTTTCTTTCTTTCTTTCTTTTACCCTTACTTCTTTTTTGTCCATGTTACTTCCTCTCTCTCTTTCTTTTTCCTCTTTTTTCCGCCTCTTTCTTTCTTTCTTTCTTTCTTTCTTTCTTTCTCACTTTATTCCCCTCTTTTTTCTTTCTCCCCTGTTAGTTTGTTACTCCCTTCTTAATATCTTTTGGATTATTTTCCCTTTTACTTTTTCTTTCTTTCTCTCTATTTTTCTCGCTTTCTCTCTCTTTCTTTCACTATTTCTTTCTCTTTGTTTTCTCTCCTATTTTCTTTCATTCGCTTTTTTCTTTTTACCCTCTGTTTTCCTCTCCTCTCTCTTTCTTTCTTTCTTTCCTTCTGTCTATTTTTCTTTGCACCTCTTATTTCTATTTATTTATTCCTCTCGTTCTTTTTTTCCCTCTCGTTCTACCAATCTCTGCTGAGCCGAGTTCAGCCTCCACCCCTTCGTTTTCTTCCTACAACTTTTTTCCAACTTTACTATTCATTCCAAACAAAACTCGCATTGCAATTGATCAATTCATTGAAATCCTCTGATCATTCCTTTCCTCTCGTAATTCCCGAGACGCCTTGCATTCACTGAAAACACAACATCCTTGCGACGATTGGGCACTACGCATGTCACATAAAACAATGCCGTTTTTGAAAGCAACCTCCACATACATTCTACATGAAAACATGGATTGGTATTATTGACCGCTCTTTTATGCTTGCACAATACCCGCGAAAAATGTTCACTATTCTGGCGATATTATTTATACGGAAGGACATCGAACAGTTGGATAAAAAAAATTGCTGAAGGATAAAATCCGGAAGGAGAGTCATTATTATGTTATAAAGTGGGAGTACCAGAAAAAATGAAAACAGTAGTTGTTGAATCGTTATGACTTAAAATATTTTTACACGAATATTTTCTCATTTACTCTCCACCAATGTCTTGTGATTGATTCCCGTCCTTGCTCAGTATATGGTAAAAAGATATCTGATAGGTTGTCTCTCCTTCTCTGGAATGAGTGTTTATATATCTATCTATTATTCAGCAATGATGTACAAAAGCTTAAAAAATCACTCTTGTAGATGTGGTTTTATGTACCCAATAATTTGATACCAAAGGGAAATCTCATGTCAATATTCTGATGAATTTTGTCTTTTATATGGTTTTAAATATCCACACTAGTTTCATGGTATTATATATCCGTACTAGTTTCATGCTAGAATTATTTCCTGAATATGATAAATATAATAAAATCAATATTTTATTTGAAAATGTATACTTCAATATTTGTTCAATAACATCAGTTAATGATATATAGAAAAACAACATTCATTATACTCTTATTTCTATTTAGCATTTATATATATATATATATATATGTATATATATATATATATATATATATATGCGTGTGTGTGTGTGTTTGACATCATAATTTATCAAATTAACCATACATAGTAACAAATTTAACCAAAAGGTTTGATTTAATAAAAGAGAAAGTAATTTACTCTGGAGGAAAATTCTCAAGAGTCAGGCTATCGGATCTTATCAAAATATAAATAAACACCTCTATTTTTTCTCAATCACACCTTTCCTGAAAGAAATGCCACTTTCCCAAGCCAAGAAACACGAACACAAAAACGTAAAAAATTAAACAGAAACGGTTAACTCCATTACCTCATGATTTTTAAGATGTACAGCACATACGTGTATCCATAACTATAATAATCGGATTAAAATCGTAAAAAATATTCATTTATTAAAAACAAACAAACATATTTTTTTAATATTACTAACTTGCCAGACTTTGAACTATGGCTCTTTGTTTCTTCCATATATTTTAACTGACCTTTCACCTGGTAAATATTCATGATCTTTCTCAGATTTAAACGCCTTGATTAACTCATATACATTCCTTTTCTAATACTCATTTAACGCCAAGAAAGGCAGCACTGCCACTGGTTTGCTGAGGATTACAGTGAGAGAAAAGAATGAATAAAACAAAACGCAGGAGATGTTTAAGAAAGGATACAAAAAATGGAAATCAAGTAGATAAAAGATGACAATTGACGTTACATTTTAAACTTTTGGAAATTGTAGTTATCAAGGAAGCAAGTAAACGGAAGGGAGTTCAATAAACGGGAAGTTTTAGTGTAGAAAGTACAGTTATATTTAACTATTTCGACGGTAAACTGGTGGTATCTTGATGCCAATCTTGTAGCATGCATAAATAGATGTGGTCAGGATACCAGAGAATGAAGCTCATCAGAGCAAGTGTCCATGCAAATATTTGCAGAAAAGAAAAATGGCATCCACGTGACGTCAATGAGAAAGGGACTTGAACGCAGGCTGCCATGTTAGGATTGATTATATTGTAGAACCTCCTTCGGATTTTGCCAAGAACCTCAAGACAAATAGCAGGAACACCCGACCAGATATACCAACAGTAGAGAAGTTGGTTATGGATAATACAGAAGAGTTAGAGTAGAACCTTGTTCGCTGTGGCTGGGAGGATCTCACATTTATAGATTAAAGCGAGGATGAAGCATTTCCTGTTGTTCAACTCACTTTTTGCAGAGTCAGCAGTAGTTTTAGGGCCGAACTTGCGGGTTGCTATACGCTGCTTCATTCTCTCATCAAACAAAATCTTAGCGTAATTTAAGATCCTCTTACACTCATTATGAGCAAATAGGCGCCTATTGTGGTCAGACGCGTGGTTCCGATATAAGCGAAACAGTGATTCCTGTAGGAAATTGCGGTGAAGCAGGCAGAAAGTTTAGGACGGAACTTCCTGGCTGAAAGCACCGATGCAAGCTTTCACTGAGGAGGAGATGTCAGAGACACAGTGGAAGTGGATAAAGATATTAATGAACGGAGTTTCCAAGATGGCAAAGCAGCAAGGCTTGGCAGGAGTCAGCGATACTGGTGAAGCATAGATCTAGCAGAGAGGCGTGTCCTGTAGGGAGATTGGGGAAGTCCGTGAGTAAATCCATCACTTGTGTAAGGGATTGAGTAATTGCAAAGTTCATGGCATGGATGCTATCAGTATCAGTGACACGTGAGAAAAGTAGCCTTATCTATAGTGTCAGAGAGCAGTCGGGAGAGGAAGAGAAACGGTACAGAAAGAAAAGATAGCTAACTGATTTTAGAATTGAAAGACAGAGACACATGTACGAGTGGTCAAGGAATTCAAAGAAGTCACAGTAGTGAAAGGGAGATGTTCACTGACGTAAACCCCTACACCATGTATATGGAGAGTAGAGTACTTCCTTAAGAAGGAAAGGTAGCCAGGAATCGAGAAGTCAGAGGAGGAGATTAAAGGGGTAAGATTGGTTTCACAAAGCGCTAAGATATCCGGAGATTTATCGTGGAGGAAAGATTCCACGCTGTAGAAGTTGGTACGCATACAATAATTCATACACACACACACAAACATATATATATATATATAAGTTTGATTAAAAGCAAAAGCCTGGTCAAGCGCTAATAAATAATGACTGATTAACTTGTTGAGCGGTATATCAACTTCTTAAGTCATTTAATGCCAGAATTTTATTTTCTTGGGAGCTTTGAAGTAATAAAGATATGATATAGGTTATTCTTCTTTCACAGTTGAGTACATGGCAGATGATACTCAGCTTTTGTGCATATATATGATTTTATGCGCATAATTACAAGATGATATATGTGTTTTATGTTATAGTTTGTTTGAATTTTGGAATACAGTTTATATTATTTTTAGAAATTGAGTTATACGGATTAATGCCATAAGATAGTTCTTTCATATGAATTCTTTGATTTTTGGCGGCATATCAACCTCAAAATATTTTTAAGTCTATTTCATTGCATCAACAAAGTATATATTTGAACGCAATTTTATGCCTTCAACTATAGATAAAAGCTATTTTTAATCATTTTACTATAAAGTATTATTGTTAATTTTATTATAATTATTTGTTGTTCTAATTTTTTATAAAAATGTATTGCTGGTACTTTTTATATAGAAATGTATTTTTATATTTTCATAGTGTTTTTTTATATTTGGGGTTCAGTATTTTGCAGTAACCAGGACTCTTACAGGTGTTATCACTCTGGATCAGACTGGACCCAGAAACAACGGTAATTAAGTGGTGGTTGCATACTCTTTAAAACTTCCAGTCTCCTGAACGGGACTTTTCTGCAGGGTGTAGTTTATCGACATACAACTCAATGTATCATCAGCGCAGATATTCAAAAATATGTGCATACTCTTATGCAAATCATTTACGTAGAGTATGATGATGACTGAAAGTGAAAAAGTCGTTATAGTGGCTAATAAAGTCGTCTTTTAATTAATGATACCTTACAATAATAACAATAATAACAACTTTATTTATTAACAGGAGACGTTTTAAGATAAAAGTAAAATATATTTTAACCATTCTGACGAAAGTAAGATTCTCTAGTGCAACCAACAACAGTGCTTCTATTCGTATGGGGAAATTTCCTTGTTGTTAAATTTTATATTCCACAATTTCTTTTTTAAAGTCACTGGACTTGCATTAATTGCTATGAATTAGAGCTATAAAAATTAAATCTTATAAATGTAAGAGCCACTTCTATTCCAAAACTTTTTTCTCGCACTTCCTGCCTACGGAACTCGCTTCCGTTTCCTTGCTTCCTTGACAACTACAATTTTCAAAAAATTAAATGTAATATCAGTTGCCATCTTCTTGAATCCGGTTCATCTTTTGAACTTTTCCTAATTCCTCTCTTTACACAGTTTTTTCTTCCAACTTCACCCCCTGTACCCTCTGCGTACACGTGCCATTTCAGCTCTTCTTCGGGTGAAATGAAAAAAAGATTAAAACTTGCAATTTAATTCTGGTAAAATTCCGACTGTTTAGTGTAAGTTCGTCAAGTGAAAATCGAATCTTCTTTGTAAATTGAATCTTTTTACTATATTCTTTTTTTTCTCTTTTATATTCTCTATGGCTTCTAAATTATCAATATCAAGGCATACAGTTGCGTTCAAAAATATTTTTATCAATGTGTCTCATGACAATTAAATTAATTCTGCTTGATACTGTTCTGGAATAAATAAGAAAACTCTGGTGACACAAATCGACTATTCTAGACGCTTAAAGAAGACTCCAGTGTGTCTGAGACCGTTGAAGTCTGTCTTCAGAGTATTTCTTACAGATGTCACAGTGTCTGTTCAAGACTTTATATTATAATAAACTAGAAAGAGAATTATGAAAATGGCAACAAAGACTCGAAATACATACGAGTTATATTAGGAGTTACGCGAATATCGAAACTCATACCGAGTATATTAAATAGGAAAAATAATTGTTTCTTTGCCGCACAGGATAAGAGTAACAATAAGAATTTGGAACCACGTTGGTTTACTTTTTTTTATTTGGATTGTGTAGATAAAAGAGATAAAAACCAGATATTTTTATATATGGAGAAAATATTGGTTTCTACGATAAAAGTTCAATAACAAAAGTAAATGGAAATAATACTGGAGAAAACAGAAAATTCTCCAAGATCCTTTACTGCTAACGTTGTGGCAATGCTATAACTGAATTCACATACAATTCACATAAAACTTTTACTTTTTCTGCTAGTATTAGAAATTAGAAACAAATCTTCACAGAAAATGCAGCAACTGGGAAATAAGATAAACAAGATTTTGTGAACTAAATTATCACCGGTAGACCACAAAAAATACAGTAAATTTCTACTATTGAAAGAAAAAGATGAGCAATTATTTTTGAAAGAACAGTATATGTAATGAAAAAATGCAATAAAAGATCTTCATTCAATACTGAAGGGAAATGCATGAATCTAACAAAAAAAGAATATAAATATTTTGTCATAGTATAAAGATTCGGATTAAACGAACTGATTACAGATACGTTTAAAGGGTTAGTTTTTGTTTAAGAGTTAATAGCAAAAAATGTTACCGAAATACAGGCAAAATTTTTAACGAAACTTGAAAAAAATGTAATATAAAAAATATCAGACAAATGAAAGAGATTCGTAAATCTGAAATGCGATTTCGATGAAATTCAGGTAAAACAATTTTAACGCTTTCTGTGTCAAACTTATGGTTCAGGGGAACCAAGTGTAGCTCTATACACGTCGTTGAAGACGTCTAGTACGGCGGCTCATAGATGTAGCGATTTCTTTGACCCTGACCTGCCTTAGGTTATGATTTGGTTGGTCGTAAAGAGGCCAAGATCGACACGTTGCAGGTATTCTCTTATTGGGATGGGCCAAGCAGAGCAAAGACGTACAGTAAAACAGAAACAAAATCACACGAAGTAATATAAAAAGTATATCATTATTTTTATATCAAGTACTATGTGCAATGGTTTGTTAGTAGTTGTTAGCATGATGGTGTTAGCCGACCGAATATGTTCCTAAATCGGGTATTACACGCAGTTAAGCTTGTAAGGATAGGATTGCAGATTTAGTGACGTTTATTTAGCTTATTTGGTAAGTTTGGCACAAGGCTGATATCAGAGTTTTACGTGGCATATAATCACGTACGTTGTCATGCGCTCGGCGGAAGGAACGTTCTTGAGAATATCTCTCTTTCGTTTTCTAATTTGCTTCACGCATTCGTATTTATTGGAGGTATTATGCAGTTGGGAAATTGATATTTCCCTCACCCATCATTTTCATTGCTTTAGTTCTAGGAAACCAATTATTTCCTAATTTGGAAGTCCCCCCACTTTTCTCGGGTAACGGTTGTAGACATGAAAGTGCTCACGGGATTTTTCTGTGTCTCTCACTATCCAATATCCCGAACCAGATCTCCGAAGAACAGTCTGATCTGCTCGACCCATTTCAAATAATAGTTGTTTCCGTTTATTACTATTCTGCTGATGAAATTGAATGGATTTGGTATTGAAAATGTTGTAATATCATCCAAGCGTCAAAACTCATATGATTCCAATGTTTCCTGACCCAATATCATGACATTAAGTCTTTAGGAATGTCACAGAGGATTCTGGCTGCCTGTCGCAGAAGTAATACACGTAAAAGAATCATTCTTTGTTGCTCAGAAATTAAGTAGCACGTTACCTGCCAAAGCATATTCATGACAGTTGAGACCGAATAATGGTGCCTCGGTGATCGTGCTCTTAATAACAACTTAAGAAGCATCGAGCAAGAAACCGCTGTATTTTTATTCGATACACAAACGAATTGGCATTCAGTCTTATGTGTATAATGAAACGAACGATATAACAGTTTGTGCTTCAATGTGTATTTGTTCAGAACAGACATATAAAAGAGCATCACAACGTCTATAAGTTACTATATTCAAACGTATTTCCTTAAATAATATAGATATCTTTTTATATATACATTCCCCTGCCCTCGTTATATATATATATATATATTATTCTGTTTCCCTCTTTTTTTTTTGTTGTTCGTCATTTTCGTCCCTACTGTTCTTTTCGTTGAATTCATTTTTAAACGATTTTTCTCTTGTTGAAAATTGGGACCAAAGAGCCTTAGAGATTAACAATATATTGCTTGTTTTTAAATTAATATACCAATTTTCTACCTCTAAACATTTGTTTCTGAAGACATCACTTATGGTAGACACCTAGGTCGCGTAACAACTCGTTTACAAATGGAAACTATTAAAAAGTTCTATAATATGATTATATTGAAAACATGTGCACTGGTCTAGTTTTATTATGACTAAAACTAAGTAATTAAACAATATATATATATATATATATATATATATATATATATATATATATACACGCACGCACACACACACACACACATATATATATATATACGTACAGAAAGAGATATTGGGAGGGGAAGAGAGATATATTTTCATTAAGAAATATTGCATTGAATATTATAGACATATTGTGTGTACTTATTTTTATACCGATCTTTTCCAGTTGTCTAATCAGTTGCTATATGTTAAAGATGAGATTCATCAAGGAAGTAAACGCAGTCTTTTCTAACTCAAGTACTTTTGATCACAACTGTAATTAAATTGTAATTTACCCCTGATGATGTTCTTAGAAATGATCGAATTTCATCATATTCGGAATTTAATACGTACACAAGACTCTACAAACAGACATAATTGCTACGCTTCTTCAGTCAATCGGGAAAACAAAACATTTATACAATTTACTGGCAACAATGTCCCACCTTTTACAGTTAAACCTACCAAATGCAGCCGGCAATTCTTCTCCAGAAGATTCTTTTCTCGCACTTCCCGCCTAGAACTCCCTTTCGTATACTTGCTTTCCTGATGGTTATATCTTCCAGGAATTCAAATACAATGTCTATTATCATCTCTTATCCACTGGACTCCATCCTTTCTTTGTCCTTTCTACATCACCACGTGTATCTTATTCTTTTCCTATCTCTTTACCTTCGCAACTGTCTTCACACCTGTTCATTGAATATGAACATATCGCGTCTATTTATTTTTATACTGATCCTTCAATCTGTCAAATCAGATTTTTCATGTTTCATCCTGGATATATTTTATTTTTCTTTTAAACCAAGAAATTTTCAAAGAGCATCTTCAGGGAAAAATTACAAAAACAATTTCATTTTAACTATGATACAAAATTGCATTCCGTTGTAATAGTGGATTTTACTAAACACATCCAAACGTGAGGATAGTTATTTCAAAATTTTAAATTTATCCGCTGCAGATATATAATTTTTTTTGTGGAGGGGGGGGGAGAAGCGTATCAATGGTAAAAGTGTTTGGGAATTGACAGAAATGTAAAATGACAATAAATGATATTCATTTTGATATGTTTCTCTATTTTTAATACATTTCGTTGAGTGTTGCTTAGTAGATTTTGATATAGTCAGCCTCGAGTTTGACGATTTTGTTTATTATCTTTGTGGTGTATTATACCAGTGTTGTAAACAAGTATTTCCATTGTGAAAGTGGACAAAATGTGATTGTAGATGTTAGGCAATAGAACATTTATCCGATAAATGAAGTGTAAGACGTCTTCATAATGTTTCTACATAAATATGCCTGTACTGAAAGAGATTTATTTTATCCATGCAACAGATTTTTAGTACTTAAACGATTTTAGTGGAGATTCTTGTTACATTAGACGCTCCTCGTATTTATTTATTAATCATTATATTTATTTTTTGCTTACCGAACTTAAATACTTGTATCCACTAAAATAATGCTCGAGTAATAATCATAATACACACACACTAAAATAATGCTCGAGTAATAATCATAATACACACACACACACACACACACACACACATATATATATATATATATATATATATATATATACACATATTGTCATCCGCAGACCGATTTGTTTCGCTGTTTCACAGCTCATCAGCAGGGTCGTTCGGTGGAAGAAGGCAGTCTTTTTTAGCGCATATCATATTACGCGCCCAGTAGCTAGTAGCTAGAGTGATCCAATTAATTTTAATGAATGAGCGACACGCACACACACACACACACACACACACACACACATATATATATATATATATATATATATATATATATATATATATTATTGAATGTGCCTTGTGGTGCAGTGCATATCGGCTCGGAACGAGAAATCTGGGAGCGGGGCTGGAATTCCACTTGAATGCTCTGCATTCAGTTACGCAATAATAGCGTTGGGAAACGTATTAATCCCTCCCTTCCCTTTCGTTATGGCTTAAATAACAGGACAGATTGGGTTCTATAGCTTTGGTTGGCAACCAATCTACCGCAACCTGTTCCGAGATAATTAAAAAGCCTGAGGTCTATTGTCTGCTTCATCTGTGAAATATATATATTCACCGACTGAGCGTATCAATAGTTCTAAAAAGTGTGGATGATTCTACACAAGCCTTCACCACTTATTGAAATCATCTGGCGGTTTACGTTGGTTTCATGACTGAAACAATTAGGCTGTCAGATTCTCATACGTCGGTAGAGCCCATTATATATAAGTACGAGAGTAAATAAATAAGATATCAAGATATATAAATTCAATTTTGATTTAAATCTTACTGTATAATGCTCAAACTTTAAGACTGAAATTATCTACTACATTAAGTTCCTTGACTAAGAATGATATTATGTTGAAAAATAGATATTTCATGCGTAAAATAGCTTCATTATTACGCGTTATTATTATTATTATGACGACACATATGTTTGATGCTTTATTTTTATTTTGGATATAAAATAATGGTTTTATGTAATTAAACCTTTTATCACTTTTCAAATATTCTTATATATATATATATATCAATATGCATTGCTGCGCAAAATAACGAACCCAGAGATATATTTCAAAAAGTTATCTTTTTTTTTCTATATATAAATCTAGATATAAATCAACAAATCCTTATTAAATCATATATTAATTGACAAAAACCATTTATTAAACGAATTTTCAATTTTTTATGAAGTTAGATGAAAAATATTAATTCAAATCTTAGATGTGCGAATGTAAAAAAAAACAAAAAATTCAGAATAACGCGTGTTTTTTGTAAGCTGTGTATAGGGACTAACAAAATAAATCCCAGTAGAGCATAAGCCATCGATGACCCCTCGGTATCAACAAGGGGTTTGTCGACGCTTTTGTAACTTGTCTTTTTTACAGGTATGGGTGTTGTACCGTACGCAAACCTCTTTATCCTCTGGGTGAATTAGATTAGTTGCCAACCGAGGCTATAAGACACACTCTGTCCTGCCATTTAGTTCATAGGTAGAAAAAATGTGAGGTATTTGCACGTAAATAAATATAACAAATTCAGCTGAAATTTGAACTCGGCTCTGCTATTTTCTCGCTGTACCACAACGCATATCCACCCTGTGTATAGTGATGTCAGACAATATAACTCATTTTGTGAATGCAAAAGCGTTCAATTACAGAAAAAATTTAAAGAAAAGTATGGCAAAAGAACTTCCGGAGCTTTAGTGATGGCGAAGGCTACAAAATGTTATGAACATGATTTGAAGTGACGTCTCCACCGTACGACAAATTATTAATAAATGGACAGCCTTTGGTGTGACGGCATTGCAATTAAGAAGTAGCAGTCTGCGAAAAATAACGAAAAGAACAAGTAGAAATCTTTTTCTGCAAGCCCAATGCGAAACCTGCTGTGACCACTACGGTCCTCTGAGGCTCCATAGCCAATATCGGAATCAGTGTGCGTTGGTATATAGTAGGGCGAAATATGAGCGATGCCAGTTTACGAAAAGATACAAACAGTCTTGACTCCGCTATGCCAAAGCACATACTAATAAGCTAGAAAAATTCTGACAAAAGATTTTATGTTTGTATGAGACCAAACTAGTGCTTTTGGGTAACGAACGATATGGAATGTGTCTGTTGAGCTCGTAGTACGACTTTGAAGAGGAGAATTTGGTGCCAACTGTTAAACAGGGCCATGACAGCATTATGATTGGTGGTGTTTTTGTAGCTGGAGCAGGCAAAATAGTAGTCATTGACGGCAAAATGGACTCTGTAATATACCAAGCAACTTTGAAAAAAGTCTTTTGTGCTCGGTTCGCAAATTAAGTTTAGTTCGAGACTAGATCTTCCGACTTAACAATGATGCGAAGCATCAAAACAAAAGATTACATTTGAAAAATAAATTCTACTTTCACGAATAGCCTAGTCATACGCTTGATCAAAGAACAATTGAAAATATGTGGTTCAAGTTAAAGAAGACAGTACATGTGAGAAACTAAGGTAATATGGAACTATTGTGGGAGTTTTGATAAAAACAATCAGAAATTGACGCTCACAAATGTTAGAAAGACTGGTCAATGTCGTGACTTCAAAATTAATAATGACCAAATATTAAATATAAGGGTTCACTTACTTATGCAGAACTTAATATTTTTATTACAAGTTGATGAAAAAGTGAAAGTAATTTTAATTGTTTTGATTAAAGTAATTTTATGAATATATAGTTTAATTAAGATTGGTTAATTATCTAAAAAATATTCACGTTGACTTTCTTCTTTTCAATAATCTCAAGGGTAACATCATGTAGATTCGTTTTGGAAACGTGGAGGCCGTCAACAGGTCGTCCAAGAACAATATTTCTAGCAGTGCAGAGAAGTGTGACAGAGAAGGATGGAATGACGATTACACTAGAGGGGAGAATGGGAGTTTCTTTATTGGAATTGAAACAAATAACGTGTGTGTTACTTTTCAGACGACTCTCGTATATAATCTTCATAGATCATTTTGTTTTAACTTGACCGTTGCCATCTCTTCATGTACAAGTTAATCATTATAGTTAGATTCTAGATTAACTTGCGTAAGTGCTAGGGAAAATTGAGTGAATCATTCAATTTCAATTTCCTAGCGAATAAACTCATTTCCTTTTGAAGGTAGTGCGTGACTACATTATAGAGTAGCGCGCATTTTTTATAAATGTATTAGTTCATCTATTTTTCATTATACATTACAGATGAGAGCAAAACTTGCGGAATTTTATACAAGGAAGTTTAAGCCCAATTTGTTAATTCTCATTCTTTTTGAAAATGAGATTTTTTTGAAGATAAGTGGAAATTGTGAAAATTTATAAAAAATCAAAACAAAAAAACACAATTTAAAAATACAGGCCCATACAAAAATGTGAATACATATATACGTATTAGTAAAATCAATGGCAAAGTGTAACTCGACACATTAACGTTGATGTAAGATCACGTGTTAGAAATCAGAGAGCCGAGTACGAATTCCAGTCGAATTCTTTTCATTTACTAACGCACAAAAACACTTCGGAAAAATATTAATCCAACTCTTTTTTATCCATCTATGGGTTAAATAGCAGGACAGATTGTATTCTATAACCTTCATTGGCAACCAGTTTGGTTTGGTTTGTTTTGTTTTACGGCATACCAACCTCAATCGGTTATTTAAAGCCGACAAGATTTTTACAATAGCTTTAAAAGAAAAAAAGTTTGTAGATCAGCTTTCTTTGACATATTTTGTGATGTGTTTGTTGGTTTTTTGGGGGGTTTTTTGAGAGTCAGATGTATTGCTGGTATGTATTCTCTATCCAAAAACGCATTGCTGGCAATGTTTTATTTTCCATCAAAAATGTGTTGCTGGTAATAGCATTTTTTCCTTCAAAACTTTATTGCTGGTAATATTTTTTCCATTCAAAAATGAAAATGTACTCTTGGAAGTTTAACTATAAAAGTATATTTTTAAACTTTCATAGTGTTTTGACCCCAGTTTGGGGTTAAACTACTTGTCCATAGCAGGGACCCTAACAGGTACTACCACTCCGGGTCAAGGTGGACCATGGAACAATAGCAATTAAGAAGTGGTTCCATGCTCCTCACAAGCACCCCAGTATTGATGCCGGATGCAGTTTATTGTCATACACAGGAACCGATTGGCAACCAGTCTATCGCAGAAAGAAATGGCAGCCTACTACGAGAAAATCTTTTGCCTCGGCAATCGCCTCCTTTTGAAATCTATCATTTATGACAATGAACTTTACTGACTGACTGACTGACTGACTGACTGACTGAAGTACACATGCATTGTATATTCTGATATTATTTTCAATAAGTGTTGTGCCATATATTGTAGCTAGTTTAATTTGGTTTGTTTTATCACATTTCTTATTAAGTATCCCACATCGTGTTAATAGAAGATTTGCCAAGAAATGTGAAATACGGGACATATATTTATTAGTAATTCAATCAATTTTTATACACTTTAACTTAGGAAATTACATTCACTTTATATAATTTTTTTAAGCAGAAATTATGGATTGATCTATTACGGTGAGCAACAGCTGCATATAATGTGTCGTCTTATAAAATATCCTTTATATATTTCGTGTTCACGTAATATATAATTTTAATTCCTCAAGATTCCTCCTATATATTCTTTGTGACAATTATTAGATGTGATACAGTTAATACCTCCTTCAATTTTGTACGTATGTTTGTGAATAATTAAATAAGAAGATGGAAGAAATAGTTCAATATTACTTGTGTCATCAATCGAAAGGCCTTCTTCAGCCTAATGAAGAGTGTTACCCAGAAGATGCTCTTTCGAGTGAAGAAAGCAAACCATACATCTCTGTTTTATTTTTCAATTTCTCATTCAATAAACCATTATTAGTGATATATTTGGATTTGTGTAATATATATGTGTTTGTGATAGATTGTGAGAAATTTCAGACAGAGTATATATGTAAAAGAAAATGTAAATAAAATATGTATTATTGTGTGTGTGTGTGCGTGTGTGTGTCTGTCTGTGTCTCTATTTGTGTGTCTATGTGCGTATGGGTGTAGATAATTGTTTTTTGCGATTTTTTTCTGTAAATAAATTATGAGAACTAGCTGTTACTGGGTACCCCATACATTTGGCCAAGTGCCACTTATAAGCGACGCTTAGAAAATTGATTATTATGTGAACTAGCAGTTTTAAATTTTTGTTAATATTCCAGGTTCTAACAATTCCGATTTATTCAATTATATATATATATATATATATATATATATATATATATATATATATATATATATATATTAATTCCGAAAAGAAAAATAAGTAATTCCTTACTTTTTGATAAACACAAATCACGCGGACATCTACAAGCAACCTAGCTTCATCAGTTAATAAACATATATTATTGCTTATATATATTCTCGTTTATATATATATATAAATATATATATATATATATATATATATATATATATATATATATATATATACTTGTGCAAATTGATTGAAAGAAAAGGAATTTTGTCTTCCTATGATCTTTTGCACCTGATCACGTATACCTGATCACGTATACCTGATCACGTATACGTCGTTTCTTGGCGTTGTTTTGCTCTTTCGACTGCATTTTCCTTTACGTTTGGATTAATGGATCCAGGATTTTTCTTTGCCTTGAGGATATCACAGGAATTTGAAAGGCTGATACCAACAAATCTGCCAATCTTCTGTAAGACTTGCCAATGTGTTCGTGCAACGTTACAATTTTACATCCTCGGCGTAACGTCCATCGTAGACAGTTGCTGAAAAACAAGTAATTGACAGTCGAGACAATAGTATCTGAGCTTGACAGAAATTGGAAGCAATCACAGTTGATGCAATATTTTTCAAGTAAAGAAAATGTCATCATACATACCGAAAATAGATTCATATAACTGCTCACAACTGAAAATGACTTAATCGGAGAAAAAATTAAATATGTCATTATAAAAATGCTTATTTTATAATAAATGAATCTATAGGAACATATATTTAGATTTTGTTGCAGTAATATTCAATTTCGGTTATCTATCTATCTATCTATCTATCTATCTATCTATCTATCTATCTATCTATATATATATATAGGATTGATGAGGTGAAATTTGTCACATAACTAATCATATAATTAATACTTCATTTCGATATCAAGCAGGTTGCGACAAAATATTTGCTTGCCAATATATCTTTTTTATCAATAAACCACTCACAAAATAAAATTTTGGAACTATCACAACACACTCTTTCTCTCTTTTCTGTGTGTGTGTCTCTCTCTCTTTCTTTCTCTAGCTATATATATATATATATATATATATATATATATATATATATATCTTTATATATCTATATATATATATATGTGTGTGTGTGTGTGTGTGTGTGTGTGTGTGTGTTCTCCTCACAGCCCGATTTGGAGTTTCATGCAAAAGGCAATTTTCAGGTGCTGAGTGTAATTTTGCTGTTACATAATTTAAATGTTATATATATATATATATATATATATATATATATATATATATATATAAATTAAATCACAAAAGAGGAAGTGTATATAGCTAACAACCCCAAAAACAGATTCTGTTAATATTAAATTTATCTATATTAAAAATGATCCAGGTGGTGGGCTCTAACATCACAATACACAGGGATATAACAGAAGTGGGATTAAGAAAGAAAAAAACAGAAATTAGAATAGGGGCAGAGACAGGTGTTCATGATTCGATATTATAAGATTTTTTGTTAACTTCCACCGTCTACGTCACTTCTCCATTTACTTCCCCCCACTACTTCATTTACATTCCCCCACATTTCTCACTCATGCGACACGTTTAAATTTTGACTCTTTATTCTTTAATACAGACGTAATCAAACAGTCTTCGTCTAATATCGAATTATCAATCCTTGTCTCTGCCACTTTTTATGTCTTGACGACAAATTTTAAATGAATTTTTTTCTTTCTTAATTACTCAACATTGTGTAACTTCCTGTGTATAGATATGTTTTTGAGCTCTTTCCGGTATATGAATTTTTCTAACATATTTAGATTATTAAATTTTTGTTTTGAATCGTTGCTGATGAAGCGAGAGTTTTCTCGCTGAAATAGCTATTCAACAAAATGTAATTTTCGGAATTTATTGATATAATAAATATATGAGGCGTATATAAATATACAGGATAAATGGCTCAAGTGCACAGACAATATATGCACACACATTTATATAAATATCATTGGGCTGTTATCGATTAATATTAAGTCCCTGATATAAGCACAAAACGAATACAAACCTACTTACCGATATTCACACTTTTCGACTTCCGCTTTCCCAAACACACATCTATTACTTCATTTAATCAATCGATCGATAAATAGATCAATATGTGCAGTACAATAATCACAGGAATTCCTGAGCTTTGCAAAAGATTCATAATTGAAAGTATGGTATATTTTGATTGAAAAATATTTTTACTTTTTTTTTCTTTTTTCTTTTCTATTTTTCTATCTTTTCTTCATATATATCTTACTTCTATGTATATATAAATGCAGATGTTTGCATATATATATTTAGAATTTTTAGAATGCGTCTTTTATTAATGCGGCAGGTTTCTCTTTTTAAACGTTCTCTTTAGTGGATAGTCGTATTTGAGGAGATGCCACATTTATGTATTAATCAACATAATTATTTTCACCAACCGGCTTGAAGATTTAAGTAATCCTATTAAATCAAAATACGAGTATCCACTAAAAATAACTTTTAAAGTCATATATATATATATATATATATATATATACATATATATTTATATATATATATATATATATATATATATCGGATTAATAAAAAATACATTTCCTATCTAAACGTTAAATGTTCAGATATGAAAATAAACTTTCGTTTGCTATCATGAAATGTAAGCGACTGCGCCATCGTGTCCAAGCAAAAAGGAGCAACAGGCTAAAGTTTAGCTCCCTGGTTCTTTGTCGTAGGGCGCATATTTTTCATTAATATGATTTATCGAATTTTCATGCCGGTAGGTTACAACAAATATGACATTTCATAAAAAAAAACTATATATATATATATATATATATATATATATATATATATATATATATATATATTTAAATTCAGATACTTCAATCCAAGGGAAAAAAGCAGGAAGGTAAATTCCAAAAAACCCGATCCTAATTAATATTAAAAATTTATTTTAATATTAAAAAATGATACAGGAAGAGAGCTCCATGTAATAAAATATTACAGAGCAAATATATATTAAAAAAGGATTAATTCAAAGATGTTGAATGGCCATTTCGATATGAAGATCCCCATTCTCCAGTTTCTGAAAGGTTTTTTCTGTTGCTGAGGTGATGTGTCGTCCCCCGTGGGGATCTTCATATCGAAATGACCATTCAACATCTTTGAATTAATCCTTTTTTAATATATATATATATATATATATATATATATATATATATATATATAGTACTTACATTATTCGGAATAATGTCCTCATCTTTCTTGCCATTTGTATGAAGTTTTGGCCGTTCTACGCTCAGGCCTTCTTCAGGTGCTAGGACTTTCGAACCGATCTCTTTACTACAATCACTGGGGTAATGCATCCTCATTCTTTGCGTAAAGTCTCGATTGGAAGTCATGAGTTTTCTTCCTTCTAACCCTGCAAGTTATTTGTTTACCACTGATGTAGCCTGGTAGATAACTCATGACTTCCAATCGAGGCTTTACGCAAGATATGAAGATGATCATAATATCTTCACGAAACTTTTACGTTGGTATGACTCTGACCAGTTATATGACATACTTTGATACATTGCTCACACACACACACACACACACACACACACACACACACACATATATATATATATATATATATATATATATATATATATATATATACCAATTGTCTAACGGTTATAATTCGTGATTCATGATCTCTAAGAAGAAACAAATTTTAATAATGAATTTTATTCATTTATCCAATTTATATTTTTACGAATAAATCTGTTTAATTGTTAAACTTTAAAATCAAAATACTAAACGACAGTAAGTAAACTAATATATGTTTTAAACAACAAAAAATCATTGTGAATAATCACCGTATACCATTGTAAATATTATTACAAAAACATATTACAATAAATTGGTATTCATAAAATAGTACATATCACAAAGATTTTAGCAGAGATGCTAGACATACATACAATAATTCGTTTTCCATATCTAAGATGAAATAAATATGAATTTGCTATCACAATGGCATATATATATATATATATATATATATATATATATATATATATATATATATATATATAAAGAGCTAAGTTATTGCATTTCTTTATGAGGCGGCCTCTTTTTTTCCATTGTAAAACATTTGAGAAAAACTCAGAAAAAAATTCCAGCAACCCCACCCCAGATATTACAAAAATTTCCTGAAATAATGTAAACTCTAATAAAAAACACAATTTAGATTTCCTTGGTTTTTTATGATGTCAGTATTTGTTTCGCTAAAATACAAGAGTAACATACACATAATTGAACATTGGATGAATGAAAGTAAAAACCTAGCTGTACAGGTAGCAAAGATTCTTCTATTCAAACAGTCGTTAACGTAACACATTAAATTATATATTTCTCCAACATACTTTTCGTATTTCCGTTTAAATTTCGTTTACCTATAAGCAAATCAACGTTCTCGTTTGGTCAAGCAAATTTATTAACACAAATATAACAAGAGAATTTTTTGTCGCAAAATCAAGAATTTATCTTTTAATCCAATAATGTATCAGCTTTTCTTTTTAGTCATTTCACCTGAAGAAAAAAGATTGTTCCACAAAGTTTTAAGAAATTACTGGTAGAGCAAGCAAATTAGAAGGCATTAATATTTGTCTTTGTGAATGAGATATCGTATTGTCATTATTTACCTTGTTGGGACTGTTTTCCTTATCTTAATTGTCATATTCACGACCATTCAGCCATTGTACACTCAACAGATTAAAAATTGTAAATAATGTAAATAGAAGACATTTCTGAGAAGAACAGACAATAAAAGAACAGGATTTAGAAAACAGAACATGTAGATTGATGTTGCATTTACGTTTTTGAAAAATGAATGCACCAGTATGTGTTTTGTGGTGCAGAGGATATCAACTGGGAACAAGAAATCGGATTGTCAATTTCGAATCTCAGTTGAATTCGTTTCATTCAGAAACGCGCAAATACCCTTGGAAAGGTATGAATCCGTAGATTTTCACTCCAGCTATGGGTTAAATATTAAAATAGATGAAATTTTATTGCTTTGGTTAGCAACTAATCTACTGCAGAAAGCATGGCAATCTAAGGCGGTAAAATCTTCTACTCAGTCAAAGGCACTTAACTGACTGAAAAAGCAAGAAAACTGAAAGTACTGCCATAAGAATGACTACAAACAAGAAGAAACTATTAGAACAGACGTTACGGTTGCATCTAGATATTTCAAAAGTAAAACGATAAGACTTCCCAAATTAGTAGTAAGTTTAGATTGATCAGATCGATACAACAACGAAAAAAAATTATTAGAACAATTACTATTTAGTGGATATCGACTCGAAAGGATAGATCGGGGAGCCAAGTTCGAATTCAAGTTGAATTCCTTGCATTCACTTAAGCAGAAATACCCTTCGGAAAGGTATTAATCCGTCTCTTCCCTCTAGTTACGGGTTAAATAATAGAACAGATTGGGTTCTATAGCCTTGGCTGGCAACCAGTCTACCGCAGAAAGCAATGGCAACCTACTGCGGGATAATCTTCTGCCCAGTCAGTCAATCATGTCTTTTTTTGTGACATGGTATCTCAAAGCTTGTATCACTTATGACATTTAATTGACTGAAAAGCTATCTACGTCAGGGCGGAGGGTAAGAGACTGACCTAAAAATCAGGATCGATTACATTTTGAACAATTATTTGGATTTCGTCGAGAATATCGCTATACATAATATGCACAAAAGACCAGTTATGGCAGCAATATACAATGCCCCGACGAAATGTGCAAGGATACTTATAGTGATACTTATAGTGATACAAATTTTCTGACCAGAGACGGTGAACCAAATTCTCTATCAGCAGCAATAGCAATTCATTCAGTATAAACATGATCTGATTCTTTTGGTATATATCTTGACAAAATCTAAAAAAAGAATCTGCTATATTATTGGTTCCCTACCTGGCATTTTGGCTTCAAACATTTTTCGACCGCTGTATCATATCTTCCCTGTCCCTTTTCTACATATATTTTCACGGTATGTTTTATGATTATCATTTTTTTTCTTTTTTCGGTACCTTGGTTTTATACTTGTTTGCCAGCTAGGTCTCGTGATATCATTGTTGCAATTGCAAATATATAACAATTTTAAGTGAATTGTTTTCTCCACTTGTACCTCCGGCTCGTGGACAATTTCCTTTCCATCTTGTTAATTTCTTGTCAGCTATGACTTTCAAAAACTTAAACGAGACGTCAGCCGCCCTTTTCTCGATATTTTTATTTTTTTCCCCATTGTTTTCATTGGTTTAAAAGAATGATTGTTCTCAAATGTTATCACTAATCTCCACTATCCTAGTGGATTTAAATCCTGTGAAATGTCAACAAAATACATATATATTACTATATAATCTCGCAGAAAACATCTGTTCTCGCTTGATAACCAATGCCAAATTACATCTAGCCATTCCAGTGCTTGGATTCCCTACCGTATAAGAGCATTGTTACTGTAAGCAATGGTGCTATTTATAACGACAGATTCAGGGTTCGCATTATATTTGAATTCTGATTCGCAGAGAAATGTTTACAAAGAATGGCGCTCTGCTAGATCTACCAGATTTTGCGACTGGCAAACTTGCTAAAGTCATTTGGATTTCCCAAGATAAACACTGTAATAATCCTACTTTTAATAGTTTTCAATCAAATATACATTCCAGTTAATAATTATTCACCAGTTGCCTATTGGAGTAACATCTGCAGAGGCTTGTTTTGTGCCTTTAAACATTTTCCTGGCGAAATTGGTAAAAAATATTTTTATAGTATAGAGAGAATCGTTGCGTTATAAGAATATAAACTTTGGTTTAGTTTCCTGCATCTGAACTGGAAAACGCAAAAAAAGAATGCCCAAATATTTGAAATAATAAGTTTACTTTTCCCTAGATAAACTGCCTTTCTGACCTGACGATCTCCAGCTCGACGAAACAGCTTATATATATATATATATATATATATATATATATATATGTGTGTGTGTGTGTGTGTGTGTGTGTGTGTGTGTGTGTGTATGTGTGTGTGTGTGTAATTGGGCACCTCGAGGTGGTGTAATGGTTAGCAAGCTTGTCTTGGTAGAACCGTTACAAGTGTGTTCGATCCTCACTGGGTCTCCTATCCTTTCGGCCTTGTGCCACATCTAAGCTGCGCTTAGAAAATTGCTATATATATATATATAATTAAATTTTGTTTTTGAATTAAAAATACATTGCGACATGGAAATTTTTATGTTTCGAGATTTCTAACTTGTCATCAGGCAATGATAGATAATAGTTGTGAAAATGATTTTTATTACAGAAATAAAATAAAAAATACTTTTTTCAATGAAAATCATTTTCACAACTATGATTTAACATTGCCTGATGACGAGGTAGAAATCTGGAAACAGAAATTTATGTGTCGCAATGTCTTTTATATTATGCTCTACAATATTTGTTTTATTGAGCAATTATTAAAAAAAAAAGGAAATGCCCGAGAACTCGGAATTGTAAAACTGTTGGTTTTATTTATCTGTATATATATGTGTGTGTGTGTGTGTGTGTGTGTCTGTGTGTGTGTGTGTGTCTGTGTGTGTGCGTGAGAGAGAGAGAGAGAGAGCACGTGTGTGTGTGCAATAGGTATCCATTTATCTCGCAAGATAAATGTAGAGACCTGACTGGTTCAAATTTATTCTTTTGTTGGTGAAACTGAAGTGGTCTCCCTAGAGTGCTATCCTGGGTGGTGGCCACGCTCTATGCAGTACCGACAATATACGAAGGAATACAAGGCATTTCACTAATAATGATGTTGATTTCTGCAGATTATGAACTGATAACTTGTTTCCAGAACAAGAAAAAATACTAAATAAAAATTCAGAAGTAACGACCAGATGTAATCACACCTATAGGTAGGTACATCTTAGGATCATAACAACCTAGATGAAAGTGATTTTTTTGTTTTGTTTTGTTTTTATCGTATCACCGCGAGCAAGGCGGTAATGCCACTGATGTGCAGGGGGCTACGTAATAGTGAAAAGATTGGAAAAGAGAAAGCCGGAAGCCACATCCTAAACAGAGAACAAAGGATCAGCCTCTTAACCTGTACAATAGACGTGAGTGGAATGTGAACCGGGCGATAGATAGATCTATCTACTCCAATTGAAAAAAAAAACAAAGTGAAAAGATTGGAAAAGAGAAAGCCGGAAACCACATCCCGAACAGGAACAAGGGATGAGCCTCTACACCTGTTCAATAGACGTGGGTGGAGTGTGAACCGGGAGATAGTTTAGTCTATCTACTCCAATTGAAAAAAATAAAAAATGAATAAATAAATAAATAAAAATAATAAAAATAAAAAGTAGGGGCGTTGAGTTAACTAAGTTTTAACTTAGTTAAAGTCCAGTAAAAAAAAATTCTTTGAAAAAAATACAAAGAAAAAAACGCACTCGTTCAAATAACTATGGGACATTTAAAATTAGCCACAACAAAAAATTAAAATAAAATAAACTCATGACTAACTAGTAAAGTTGTTCCCCACCCAAAAAAAAAACACACGTGCTCCACCAGTGATAAAATAATTATTTTATCTTTTTGGACACTACGTGCGGGAGGGGTTATGGGAGTCAACTAACTAGACAATGGCCGAGCAAAGAAGACGACCAAGGAATTTAACAGAGGAATTTTTAAACAAAATTATCCTCCAGTAAAAAAAGATTTCTTTGAAAAAATTACAAAAAAAAAAATAAATAAATAAATGCACGCGTTCAAATAACTATGAAACTTTTAAAATTAGCACCAAAAAGAAATTAAAATAAAATAAAATCATGACTTCCTAGTAAAGTTGTTCTCAATATGATACTTAAGTAAGTTCTCTCTAACTTTGTATGTGTTCAGTTGCTTAAAAAATTCCAGGCGCGTGTTCGTAAAATATCGATGTTTATACGTTTGAAAAAATGGAAAGTCAGTTATTATAAATTGCCTGAACATACCAAAATGTTGATACCTAGGTTACGAAATAACTCACTTATAAATATAAAATTTTCAAGTTATCTACAATACAAATGTATTGAGCACTTTTTAATACACCTGGGTACTGGTCTAATTATGACCCAAAACTGAAATATATATGTACTATAGTCATCCGCAGACAGATCCGTTTCGCTGTATCACAGATCATCAGTATGGTTAGACACCGATTACTTTTTACCCCAGGATTGAAACCCGACCGAAGTGGCGTCAGTCGGGGATTCTACCTCTGGGCTACGAGTGTTTGGTAGAAGACGGCATACTTTTTACCTCGTATATCATTATATACGCCCAATAGCTAGTGTGCTCTAATTCGTTATTGAATGAACGATGCTTATATATATATATATATATATATACGTACATATATATATATATATATATATATATATATATATATATATATAAAACGAATTTGCAATTTTATTTTTCCGTTAAGGAAAAATGCTCAGGTATGATGTGACTCGATTCGTAAACATACACCGTTGAAAATCCAGCATCGAGCATGTTCAATCTTTAACAAATGATTTAAAATATTTTCAGAACATAATTGCTAATCCGTACTTTATGCCAAGTTATGCATCTTAAAGGGATTTTTTTTATCTTTTTGAATATTTACGTATGAATGCAGACTACATGTGTGCATTCGTGTGTTCATACATAGGGAGCTTAAATAAATGGTGTAAATTACGTACAAATGAAAATAACACTGACATCTCATTTTAAGATATACACAGGGTGTCCGTTGTGGTACAGTGGATATCGGCTCGGAACGAGAAACCGGGAAGCCAAGTTCGAATTCCAGTTGAATCCATTGTATTCACTTACGCGCAAATAGCCTTGGGAAAGGTATTAATCCGCCTCTTCCTTCCAGTTATGGGTTAAATAGCAGATTGGGTTCTATAGCCTTGATCGGCAACCAGTCTACCGCAGAAAGCAATGGCAACCTACTGCGGGACAATCTTCTGCCCAGTCAGTCATGTCTCTTTCGAGACATGATCGCCCAAGCGTGTATCACTTATGGCACTTTAACTGACTGACAGGGTGTCTTTAATGTCCGTGTGCACTTAAAAGAATTTATAACCTCATTTGTATTTGTAATAGAAACAATCTGTAAACTTGAAATATAATACAATGTTTCAATAAGATGGAGCTTCTTGTCACTTTGCTCTGCAGATTAGAGAGTTTCTAAGCCAGAAATTTATTAACAGATTTCGCCTGATTTGATTTGATCCATTAGTCTATGAGGACATGGGAAAAACAATTGTGTATGCAAACAAACCTCGTTCATTAGAAGTTTTGAAAGATAAAGTCATTTCCGGCATTACTGTCAATCAGTTGGTAAATGTTTTCCGTGAACTGCAAAATCGTATTACCCTTTGTGTTCCTAATGACGGAGAACATGTGAAAACTTAAATAAAATTTCAATAAAACCTCAAAAAGTATACATTATTTCCAATCCTTTTTATAAATTATATCTATCGCAAATAAAGTTATACAATTTTTAACGTGCACATGAACTTTATGAACAACCTGTATTTACTAAAAATCCACAAAGATATCATTAACTACATTCAATAAATTTATTCAATAAAATAGCCATTAATATCAACAACAGTCTCCAGACGACTTCAGAATCTCCTGCATCATTTATGGACAGTTTTTTTCTATTAATTAGTGAATGTGCCATATTCTTTATTTTTATTTTATCTTTGGTGTTACTAGGGTATTTGTTAGTCTTAAATGTCCCCACACATTATAATCAAGGGGTTGCATTCGGATGTAAGTGGTAATCCGGTCGCAGATATTGTCTGACAGATATGACTGTGTTCTCCTACTTGCCTGGCATGTTGTAGAGTACTGTTGCCAGACATTGTGTTTTCTAGCAGCCACCATCTTGATCCGGATAGCACTATCTCTTCAAGGAAGTTTATGTATTGAGTCTGAAGCCCTGTGTGAAAATGAATGGAGGCATAACCTCCTCAACACTCTTGATCTCGCCAAGCAAATTCACGAACACCATTAAACTCATCCAACTCTTTTCAAATTCTATGCTTTTGTTACCCAAACATTCATAATTTTTTGTAATGAGCTCCGGCACGAATGAAAAGAAGTAGAGCATGCCTTTTCCAAATTTCTGTCGGGGTGAATTGTGTGAGGGGTACTTTTTCTCAAAGATAGTGACCAATATACTGTGCAGTTGACAAAAAATAAAAAAGTAACAAGGTGTTTGCTTGAAATTAAAAATATAAAATGGAGAGAATTCTGCTATTTGACCATATATACACGTGATGCCATTAGTTGATTAAATGTTGTAATATGTTAAGAATACTCGGTATTAAAAAGAGCATAAATAATACTGCTGATTTTCTTGTTTTTTAATCAATTCTCTCTGAGCAAGACAATAAAGTCACTTAGAGGCCAAGTGTTACTGAGTGTGGGAAGATATGAGAAAAAGAAAATTATTATTAAGGAGGAAGATCAAATAATGAAACGAAATTCAGAAGACAAAATATAAACATTTTCATTGTATATAAATTTTTGAAGACATATGTAGACTGGGAAGTTCGAAGCCGGAAAAGAGTTCCATGAACGAGAAGTGTAAGAAAAGAGTCTGTTAGCATAGAACTTACTTTATTTTAACTGAAAAAAAGGATGATAACTATGAATCTAATACTGCGGTTAAATTCGTAAAATCGGGTTATAGAGAAATGATCATCAGAACAATTACCATGAAAATATTTATTGAAAAAGCTAGGGAATTACGTTTGGATGAGCCAGAATCGAATCTTGAAGTAGAAAGACATTAGAGAAAATGTTGCTTGCTATAATGATAAACTAGTTTTTGAGAGGAAACTAGATATGCGCAATCAAATATTGTGTATAAATTGTACATTAATATCTATCTATTTATCTATTTGTGTATGAGTGTCTGTGATGCAGGCGAATTTGGTCTGCTTTTTTCTGAAGTTTTTTCCAATGAAATAAAAGAGGCCGCCTCATGAACTGAAGCAATAACTTAGCTCTTATCGATATATAGATCTGGCTTTATGAAAGCACATTCATATTTATTTCTTCTCATATATACCAAACCAATTATTTCATATATGTCTACCATCTGTATTAACATATTTGTGATACGAACTATTTTTCCCCATACGTTCTTATTGTAAAATATCTTTAGTTGTAGTATTTAATGTGACAATTGTTTAAAACGTATATTAGTATACTTACTGTCGTTTAGTATCTTAAATTTAAGTTATAAGAATTAACCAGTTTAGGTCGTAAAATTATTGTGTGTATATATCGATGCACTGAAAGTATAATGTATGTAATAAATGACTGTATTAAACAATAAGAAATATTTTGTCATTTTCAACTATGAAATCCAAGGCATTGATGACGAATTATACAAAAGCTGCGCCAACGCATTTATTCATAAGTGAAATTGTATTATAAAGCATTGATATATTTTTATGGCAACAAATATATAACATGTCGTTTCTCTACATTAACCCTAAAGATATTTCCAAAATAATAAAGCATAAAAAAAGAAAGAAAGAAATTACTGATAAACCTAAACACGATACTCAATATCAACACCTTTTTATCTTTGCCAGAGAATTGCATTATCGTCATTTTTTATTGGTGACTGAAATTTTTGCTTTTTAAAGACTGGTTTTGTCTCGGCACGATCATCCAATACTAATATTTTTTGTCTCTATCAATATTGCTGTATCTACTTTCATGCTTATTTGCAATTTATGCTAATCTTCCGACCTATATTCTCGGTTTTCTTTCTTTGTGAATATATTTTTTATCATTTTTTAATATGTCTATGCTTGATACTTTCATTTTCTTTTCTGACTTAAGTTATGAAGGAACATGGATTTTGATTCTCTTTAGCTACCATTTGTTTCTTTTGAAGTACTCCATGGTATGCCTATCATATTTTCCATATAGTTACAATATTCTCACCAGATAGATTTTAAACCACCTTAAAACAAATACGACAATCAGTTAATTAGGACAATTTTAAAATGGCTTTTACTTCTTATAATGACATCTGTTTTCTAATCATCTAGAATAAAAGCAGTTGTTTTTTTTCATATATATTCACTTTAAGTCCGCTTTCTTATGTGTACCACAGGCAAGATCATTTAATTGCAGTTAATCATGAACAGAATAATATATAGTATGTGCTTCTACATAGACACATACAATTTTGAATTCAGGATTGTTCTCCTGGACTAGATGCAAACTACGGTCATTCTCCACTGCTTTTAACCGGTTTTGGGAGATGAGATTGATGAGATTGATTCATCTCTTTTCAATTATATTTTATCAACGCCATCCCCTATGTCATCAAATATGAACTCGGTATCAATGATGATTACACAGCTATTTACTCCTGTCTTAATTGCTAAATCCGACCAGTTCAGGCTTATGCCCATATCACGTTGAAACACCGATGACGTATCATCGCCGAAAATAAGCAACGTTGAGCATGACCATTACCTGGCGCAGTAAGCCTTTATGTGCAGTTGGTATAAGACATAATGGCCCATTTTTTAATCGTAAAACTGAGTTTCTTTTCTTGATAAAGTTATGAATCCACTTATTCTCCCCAAGCTTAAGGTTAATTAAGAAGACTTGTATCTCTACAAAACATTATTATCACCAAAGAAATGAAAGTATTGCGAACAAATAATGAGATTTCGGCATTAAATAATCCATGGAGTTTGATATTTTACTAAACAAAAAGAAATCAAAGCAACCAGCCAATAAATAAATAAATATCCGACTGCTGTCAAATCAGTCGGCTTTTAAGTCCCGGGTTGTGGCAAAATCTAGCAGCACTGAAGAGCTGTTGTGCAAAACAGGCCTATCTGCGTGTAGGTTGTATATATATATATAATGTGCCTAAGTTATATGAGAATGTCTAGCATGAAACTTACTATTAAGGAGCACAACTAGACAGCGTATAAACCACCAATATGCAATTGCAGAAAATCAGGTATCTACCTTTTAAATGGACAATGTAGGTTTTTTTACAATGTTGAACTTGATGAAATTATATGAATTATTATGATTTATATTGGCTCGACTGATGGCATGTTTAAAAAAGATATGACTCATTTAACATCATTCAGATTGAATAAATATTCTAAGAGCAACGCTCTATCTCAGTACATCTGGGAAATTAAGGATAAATTGGACATTCATCCAATAGTACAATGGAGCATTGTAATACGAAGTAAATGTCATGTTGGGGTAGAAAGATTTTGCAAATTAAGCCAAGAGAAAAAATTGACAATTTTGATATTCCTGAATGCAAGTTGTTTATTGAGCGGAAGTAATGTCGCAATGCACACATGCTAAAACGTACTTACAAGCCAATAGGGAAATACGGCGTTGTCTGTATTAAAGATCGCAAACTGCAAACACCATGTTGATATTACATAGAGAAGGGTGAAAGTCGAGTTGCATAGATAATCTATTTTTTACATTTTATCTACTTTCACAAATCCACATGAATATACATATATATGTGAACACACACACATATATATAAATATATGTATGCATAGATATAACTGCATATATATGTATGTATATATATCATAGATACTTTGTAGTGATGTCATAAAATACTCATATTGTTGTAATGATGCTCAGTGTCAATATTGTTTCTTTAGTAGTTTATTTATAGAAATGCATTTTATGAGGGCAGGTTTTTGTTATAAAGTGCTCGGTATCGAGAAAGAAATAGAACCATAAATAGAATTAATTTACAAAGTTTGTCACTTAGCTGATTATTAGATTTCGGTCATACCAACCTCGAAGTTCTTCATTAATTATATATATATATATATATATATATAAGGGTATAGGAATCCCGACAAACTTTTAAATATGACAAATAGAAATGTTTTATTAATATAGATTTGATTGAAAATAGATTGGATTATTCCTTAAGTCTCCATCAAATCCTAAAACGAAAGCAGGAAATGTGTGTATGTGTATTTGTGCGTATATTTATATCATGAAACTTTTCCATAACATGGCGTTCGTTAAAGAAAAAAGAAAATAAGTCATATATAAAATTGTTGTTAAAATTTATTGTTACAAATCTTTGTTTAAATTGGATGTTCTTAAGGTATTTTCCCAACATTTTTTGTATCCGATTAAAGGTAAATCCTATTATCATTACTAAAATGACTCGAAATTCACTTAGCATTTTTAAGAGCTGAACTAAAAAATTAAAATAAAATTTAATTCTTTCGTTTTCGGATCTGATCTCTTTATACGAAACTTTTATAATTTATATATATATCATGGAAAAAAGTTGGTTGTTTTATAAATCCATTGGTGATAGCTTATTTCGCGGAGCTCTTAAAGACCGCTTATCAGACCAAATTCATTCATCAATGAATGGGTTAAATTAATCGAGATAAAAAAGAATCATGGAAAAACAAGATTTCGTGAAAAAAATGACAAAGTCACACATGCATATAGAGAGATGAAATAACGGGGTGAGGAGGTTAGATTTACATTATATATCATTGTTGTCTGCATTTTATCTCAGATGGTAAGATCGCCTTGGCCTAAATTTACAATGAAAGTTGTAACTGGTGTCTTTATGACTTGGCTTAAATTTTCAGTTGGCCAATCTCAAATACATGAGAGGGAATTTAGGTTCCATTAAAAGCAATAGGATGTCTAACCGTACTGATGAGCTGTGATACAGCGAGACCGATCAGACTATATAATGATTTTCGCCTTGCTAAAATTTTAAAATCACTTCAGATAGACGGTTACACATTAAAAGGCGTAACCTATGAGAAAATATGAAGAAATTAAAAAAAATAATAAAAATAATAAAATGCGAGGAGAAAAATCAAAGGGATGTAAATCATAAAAATAAAAAATTAAATATTGTAGTATTATATGTAAATAACAAATTCAAAATTTTAATATTAAATAAAAATAAGAAATAAAATTTAAATGTAATGAAATTTAAATTTCGAAACAAAACATTAAACAATGCTGGGAGCAAAAATTAAAGGGGCGATAATAATGTTTATTATAAGTAATATTTGCTCGGGAAAGTAAGTAAGAGGGAAACTAAGGAAGAACGAAAGCGGCAAAACAATTTGAGAAATCTATTTTAATCTGGGTCTCATAATTTAAGTAAGTAATGTTTTCCTATGACAGCATGGAGTCATCCAATCGCTTTTTTGTTAAGTAAATTAGGATTATTAATATGGTTTAAAATGCCATTTCTCTAAAAGACATAAGATATATGTATGTTTTTTTTTTGTTTTTTTTTTTTTGTGGGGGCGCATATGTGAATATTTAGCGGATGATAAGGTCTAAACCTCCGAATCGTGCCATCGACGTACGAGAGTATATATATAAATTTCCGGAAATTTACGAAATAGATAAACAACCGACATATTCTAATTTATTTATTTGAACATTTTGATAGATACTCGTACTTGAGTAGATACTCAGTTTTTAATTATATATATATATATATATATATATATATATATATATATATATATCGGCCTTTACATCTGTGAGAAATTTTGTTCGGAAAATATGTGTCATTCGGCAGGATTAGAACCTGTGACTTTTAACAACGCAGGGGTAGCTTTGAATTGTCAGAGTTCGCAGTTTCGAATCCTGCCGAAAAACACATATTTTCATAGTTTAACTTACTTTACTTCATATTTAAGCTTCATTAAAATATGAAAGAGAAAAAAAGTAGAATATATTTTAATTGTGTTTTCTTTGTTTTTCTCTGTTTAAGCAGACATGATGTGTATTTGTCTTTTAAAACAGCGTCCGTTTGTATCATTTCGAAATGTGATACCCAAACGCACAAAAATCATAGATACGAACACTCCTTGACTCATCATATACACGTTAACCAATGAAAAACAAACAGCGCAAAAATAAACACTATGAGAATGTTCTTCTCTCCGCCATATTACATTCTCTGATGAAGCTTAATTATAAAGAGAAATATATTAAATTTATAAACGTTTCCTTATACGATCATTTATATATAGTATGTAAGATCTTGCTCCTTTTTATGCAAAGTAGTGTTTTATTTACGAAATATAGTAAAAAATATGTCACTGAAAATATTAGTTAGACAAACGCACCTCTTTAGTAATAATCGGACGGGGAAAACTGGGTGGTGTAGGATTTTTCATTTAAGTGTTTCTAAAATTGTTGCTCGTTTGCAGCATGTGGTCAAGCAATGTCATTTTGAAAAAATCACTTTGTCATACCTCTACTCGTGGCCGTTTTTCTTGAATACTCGGCTAAAACACATCAATTATTGTCGATAGCTTGATGGTTTCAGTTAGTTTGAGCAGCTCATAATAAACTACCCCCAGCTGATCCGGTCTAATGCAGAGCAGAAATATCGAACTACGGGTATTCAGCTGATACATGGCCGTTATCGTAGTGTATTCACTTTTCATCGACAGTCACGATACGACGCAACTTGCCATTTTGTGCAGTAGAAGCAGGTGCTCACACCGTCGGCGTATCTCGGCTTCAACTCGTATGGCATCCAATGTACTCTCTTTGGAATCATTCCTAATGCTTTCAAACGTTTCAAAACTGTTGTGTGATCAATTCCTAATGATTCTGCAAGTTCAGCTTGCGCCCGAAATGAGTCTTACTGAGGTAATGCGTCCTGTTCTTCGTGTTTAAACTTTTTCAGTGCTTCAGAACTTTCTTTATCATAAACATAAAAATCATTATTTTTTAAGCGTGTTAACCAATCTCTGCTTGCTGTTTCAGACAGAGCATGGCCACCGTAAGTCTGAACACGAATTCTATGAGCTTCCGTTTTAGATTTCTTTTGAAGAAAATAGTGTCGTAAAATTTATTGCAATTGCATTTTTGACACGAAATTCGACATGTTTAACGCTATAAAAACAAAATTCTTTACACTTCGGCTAAATGACATAATGAATTACAAGCATGTTTAGAGTACTTTCTTATAGATGCAGTACCATTTGCGACAGCACAGACTCAATTCTGGCAAAGCTTTCTGTTGGAAAGCAGCGGGAACTAATTTACACTCCTGAAATATATATATATATATATATATATATATATATATATATATATATATATATATATTCCTGATCTTCATTAACGATTACCCCTATGTAATAAGATCCCAAATAGGTATATACGGTGACGAAACTACCGTTTACTATTGCTTCAAAAAATGACTCGTGAATTTAATGCATCCAAAATGATGCTATCTATTAATCATCACAGAAAATCGCTCCTACCCCCACCTCATTAGCATGGATCAAGCTAGTCTCTCTGAAAGCAAAACCCTGCGCCTCCTCGGGTTAACTCTCACAACAGACCTCAAGTTGAATGACTGTATGGAATCCATAGCTAAATCCGCTATTAAGAAGATAGGTTCTCTGTGTAGTGCCAGGTAGATTTTCCCGTTTGAGACAATTCTGCACATATATATTTACCATACACACGTGCATCGAATACTGACGCCATATCTGGTCGGGTGCTTGTTATCCATATAGGGGCCCTTGTAAAAAGAATCCGTTATGTGACCGATCCCGACTTGGTAGCTCAGATACAGTCATTTTCCGACAGGCGTATAGTGGCTTCCCTGTGTCACTTCTCCAAATACTTTCACGGCTTCTGCGCAGATGCATTAAATCTCTAGGGGCCACTATGTATGAATTTACTGGAGCTACAAATTAGAAACTACGTCCGCCTTTTTACTGTGAAACCAATAAAATGTACAGGCAAATTCTACACAACAGCTTTTCTCGCACTTCTTGCCTGTGGAATTCCCTTCCGTTTAATTGCTTCCCCGACAGCTACAATCTCCAAGAATTTAAATGTAAAGTCAATTGTCATCTCCTATCTCAGTGATTTTCATCCTCTCTTTCATGCTCGTTCCTCGGTCCACTCCACTTTCATCAGTATTCTCATCTTTCTCTTACCCACTTCCTGACAATCCCTATAACTTGTCAATCTTTCTCATAATTTTCCTCTTACGTAAACCCCTGTGCGCAGCAGTGGCAGTAAACTGCCTTGTTTGGGATTATATGTTTATAATATATATATATATATATATATATATATATATATATATATATATACGTTCCAGTGGCTCTCTCAGACCTATAAGAACAACACAATCTGTTCTGGATTCCGCTATTGGCCGGCATCTTTTGGACAATGAAGTGTGTGCCTCGGCATATGAGGACAGCTGGTTTACTGTCTTGCACAGCGGTCGGTCTACACATCATCTACGTATTTTGGAAGCAATTTGCTGAAAATTCAACAGCCGAGCCTGTGCAGACAGAAAGAGCGGTTTTTACTCTCCTTACAATTGCTGGTAAGTCTGTGAGTGTAACATTTTTTCACTTTTAAACACTCTTGTGGAATTATATGTGTACACCCACCTTACATTTTATGTGTTTTTTTTCAATAAATTTATTTTTAAACGAGTTCCATCATCTCCCAGCATTGTAAGTAATTTATTTTGCCTTGTCCTTTTCCTTAATTCCCTTAAAATTAAAGCCAACGAGAACCCTTGATAAGAGTTGGCCGAAAGGTTCCTCGGGTTTAAAGAATATGACGTCTGTTCTTTTTAAAGCCATTAGTAATTTCTGTGAGTACAAATCGTTATATATATATATATTAATTATACTTTACAAAATGTACAAACTACAAACTACTAGTTTGTACATGTTCTGAAGCATAATTAATAATAAATATTCATTGCTCCATTTTTAAATTGAGTATTGCTTTAAAATAATATTTTGAACGTTACAGTTATTTTCTGTGTTCCTCATTCATTTTGTGTATTTATATATATATATATATATATATATATATATATATATAGTGAGAGAGATGTATATATATATATATATATATATATATATATATGAGTAAAGTCGTAAAACGCTTTATTTTAAGTTTGGATTTATTGTTATTTCTTTTATGAAATACGTCAAGAGTCAATAATCATATTGGTGTCACGAAATGTGTCTGGAATCTAAAGTTGATCTCTTTAGCCGTATAAATTTCTAACTTTACATATCGATATCCGTTCGTCTTTCTGATGACCGAAAACACCGTGTATACATAGATAAATCGTCGGTGAACCGGTCAGAAGGTTAATATGCTTGTGTGTTAGTTTCGTGGGTATTTTCTCACTGACTTGTTTTATTTTTCTCAGTTTTGAGAATCGTTCCCTTTTTATGGGCAACAATTTTCTTTTACACCTACACGCGTAATTTGCTTTCGAATTTTTTCTTCAAAATTTTGATCCAATTTTGCGTGTGAGGAATTCTACTTTTTAGTGATATGACAAGGATCATAATGTTCTATTTGTAGTTTTTTTTCCAATCGGAATCTAGAATTACTATTTTGACAATAGACCTATTTCTTCAAGGACACATATTTTTACATTGCAGAGAAATACGATTAACCGCGTGAGAGTAATATTCAGTAATCTAATCATGCTGTCCAATTCGATAGATTTCTGAGTTTGATTCTTATCGATGGTTCACTACTCTGGCCATTGGTTAGATTAAGCTCAGCTTAGTAAAGTTGAAAGAAATACACCGCGACTAGAATTACTATTCAGTAAGCTGGATTCGTATTCCATTAATAACTGAGTGAGCTTGAACCACACTTTGAGGTCCACAAATCAGGCATTGTCTTCAAATAAGCCGAGCTTAGAATATATCATTATGTCGTAGAAGATCATTTAATCCGGATTAGAGAAATTGGCACAGGTGTGATACAAAAGTTTAGCGGTTTGGGATATTAATATATAGCGCTAAAAATTTCAATGCCAACACCTCATGAAATACTCTTGTATTTTAGGCTAAAGTTTGCTAAGTATATTAAACAAGATGGAAATCAATCAGTCAGGTATTTGCCATAAGTGATACAAGTTTTGGGCGATCATGTCTCGAAAATGACATGACTGACTGGGTAGAAGATTATCCTGCATTAGGTTACTATTGCTTTCTGCGGTAGACTGGTTGACAACCAAGGTTATAGACCCCAATCTGTACTACTATTTAACCTATAACTGAATGGAAAAGACAAATTAATACTTTTCCAATGGTATTTGTGCAAAGTAAATGCAAGGAATTCAACTGGAATTTTAACTCGGCACTCTGATTTGTTGTTCCGAGTCGATATGCACTGCACATCCAAAATATATGGCAGAGGTTCGTTCAATTTCAATTTCTAGTTTATAGAGTATAATTATACTTCTAAATCACAATTAAATTTCAAGCTCTTAACTGTAATATACATATATAACCCAACAGTCAATAATATCAAATGCGAACACGTTAACAACGTACTTACCGTATTCGAAACATAAGAAACTCACACCATTTTACAAATATTCATAACCCTACATATATTATGTTACACGTTAAATAAATCCATTCTTGATAATGACTAAAAGTATAGCCGAAAGCGCTCGAATAAAACAAAACAATCTGACAACTTTTGTGTATTTTATGTCTACAAGATGACATTATGTCATAAGATGACATTTAAAACACTAAAGCTTAACCATAATACATTGTCTGTCATATTTAATGAATTCTGCATATATATATATATATATATATATATGTGTGTGTGTGTGTGTGTGTGTGTGTGTGTGTGTGTGTGTGTGTGTGTGTGTGTGTGTGTCCTCGCGCATATAATTCATTATTTGCTCATAGCTAGGATCCTGACAGGGGTTACCAACTCGGGTCAGAGTAGATCTGGGAACAACAGCAATTAAGAGGTTGTTTTCCGGTCCTAAAAACATACAATCTTCCGATTACAGGCCTTGCTGCCGGATGTAGTTTATCGTGACGCACAGCACATGCAAAATCCGTTTTGCAATGTGATCTTCGTAAAATGATGAATGAATGGTAGTGTAAAATAACTTGTTCTACAACCCAGCCATTGTTGATAACTGTTATTAACAGTCTCTCACAGAATTATTTTATTCAAGAAATGTTAGACCTTCCATTTCTAAATGAAGTTCAAAATGTTTTAATGTAAGTTAATACTGCAAAGTCATTTGATCTGAACGGCAAACCCGTAGAAGTTCTGCAATTTGGAGGTGCTCACTTTCTTGGACTTATTCATAAGCTTATTGTAGATTTGTGGTTAGGTGGACCTGATCATCAAGACTAAAAGGACGTCATCATTATATCTCTTTCTAAAAGGAAGGAACGTAAATCTGCATGTAGTGACTATAAACAGATCAGCTTGTTAGAAGCTGTTGGTAAATTATTTGTCAAATTTAGCCGTCTTATAATGTACATCCGTCCCGTAATAATCTCTGAAATTCAAAGTGGATTCTGAGCATATCGTGACAATATGGACATGATTTTCTCACCACGGCAGACACAAAAATGCATAGAACAACATATTCCTATTTATAAGGGCTTTCGTCTATCTCACCAAGGCATTCGACACGTCAAAAGTGAGGCTCTTTGGATCATTCTTGGCTAATTAGGATAGCCTTCTGACTTTTTTCTAATGTTTCTTGATTTACATCAGAACATGAAGGGCAGTTTAAAATTCAACTATATGTTATCGGAGACTTTTGCAATTGATAAAGGCGTAAAGCAAGGAGATAATCCTACCTCTACCTTGTTTTCCATATATTTTGTTGTGAAACATTCACATACGGAATTCCAATATAGGTGTCAACCTGCGCTTCAGAACAGCAGGAAAGGTTTTTGACATGCAGAGATTCAATACAAAATGTAAAAGGTTTGATGTTGTAGCCACAGAGTTACTCTATTCAGAAGATGCTAACCTAGTGTCTGACAATAAGGATGGTATGCAGGCTGTCATGGACATGTTCTCTGAAGTATGCTTTGGTCTTGCTATAAGCTTAAATAAAACAAAGGACATGTATATACCATCACCTCTCAACATTATAGTGAAACCAGTATCATTTTTAATGGATATAGATTATAAGTGGTTAATACTTTTGTTTATCTTGGCAATTTCTTTCAAGAGACTTTCATGGTCGTGTTCTTTTTGTAGATTGGGTATTGTTAGATAGACCTGGTCATCAAGTGCAAAACTTCTACGGACATACCGTTTACACCAGTTGCCTTTCCAATATCAACTTGTTTCGAAGCATTTTGAAATTCACCCAGAAATGGAAAGTCAAGCCTTTCTTGAATAAAATAATTCTGTTGGAAATTGTTAAGTAATGAGTTCCGAAAGTTAGAATTCTGCGTATGATGCAATAGAGGTATTTCAGTCAAAACTAAGTGTGTATGAAACGTGCAATTTAACAGCTCTAAATTATTCCTCAGAGACAATGACAACTTACCGAAGGTACATCCAAATTTTTTAAAGTATTCATCAAAGAGTATAAAGTGGAAGTCGTTCGTGCCGGACATAAAAGTTTTGGAAAGGGAAAATAGGTTTAGTATCGAAAAGATGTTAACACGTAGCCAGGTGCGCTGGGCTGCTCACATCATAACGATAGAGGATGGTCGCCTACCAAAACAATTGTTCTGTGGTGACAAGCTTCAAGCATCCCTCACAAAAAAAGAGGATGCTTTTAAAAACAACTTTAAAAATCTTGGGATAAGAACAGACACTTAGGTGTAGGAGGCAAATGATAGGTCTAACTTCTTTATGATGGTTGTAACAGTTTCGAAGAAAAAAAGTTTTGAGCATGCAAAGTGAAACTGGCATTAAGGAAAATTGATACTAAGCTGTTGTCCCGCATACATTTTTACCCGCATGCATATCTTATTTTCAGAAGAATTTGCTTGTACAAAGCTGGTTTAACCATTTACATCAGATACCATCGCTACTTTATGAAAAAACGTTTCTCAGAGAGACCATCATAACGGTGTCCTCACCAAATATCGAAGTCGGCATGAATCTGTCCTATTAAAAAGATAATCACTTTATATATATATATATATATTGTATATTTGGGCAACAAACTCTCTTTTATGCAAGTTTTATGAAAAATGTCAGACAAGATATGGTCATAAACATTTTATATACTTTTTCAGATGTTTTTCTGATGGTTTTCTTTTCAAAACTTAAATTATATAAGAATTGTTCAAAACATTAGAAATTTCATATATAATTTGAACAGATGAAAAATTATGTGAAAAAACTTAATAATACCTTCTCTGCCATTATTAATAAAACACATATATATATATGTATGTGTGTGTGTGTGTGTGTGTGTGTGTGTGTGTGTGTGTGTGTGTGTGTGAGAGAGAGAGAGAGAGAGAGAGAGAGTTCTTGATGTTATCTCCCCTAGGAGAGGCAAGCTTAGTGTCTGTAAAAACTTTGGAAAGTGCCTGAATACAATATCTAAGATTGGCCCAAGGCTTGTGAGTGAAATTCGGTAGACGGCTCTCTTTGAGGAGTCGTTCATGGTTGTATTAGCTCGAAGTCAGAAGTTATAATATCCAAGGGTTAGTTCAGAATGTTTTTTCACGCTATGTGACGTGCTATCTCCCAGTAACTGTAACTGAGGTCTTCGCAGCATATTTGCAGTATAAACCACAGGTGGTCTCCGTGGGTGTTGAACAGACACAAGTATACCTGGGTGGGCGTCTGCTGCCAGTATTTGTTCGCCGTCCGCGTAGATGGATATCGTCGGAAACGATTGGCCAGACATTATATATATATATATATATATATATATATATATATATATATATATATATATATTAACTTTAATATCACATGAAAATCTTTCTCTTTTAATTTCAGCCAATGCAACCAATCCACCTTAATTTAGACGGTTACTGAATGCGGTATTGAGAGTAAGCGAGGATAAATAAATTTTAACTTTTGATTTGAAAAGGATAAGACGAGAATATGTATCTTTACACAGGCGCCTTTTATACAATATTGTAATTGTTAGGGAAAACTATCTCTGAGTGGAATTTTCTTCACAGAATAGGAATAAATAAGAAAAGTGTGTTTCTTGTATGTAGCATGGCCTGTCCTTGCGGTCATGTTCTGAGATTGTTGGTAAAAAAAGAATGCCGCTCATTGCAACATTCAAAAATAAAATAAAAACAGCTGCAAACCAAATAGACACAGGTGCAAATTGCAAGGTGAATGTGACAGCCTAACAGTTATTACACCTCGGACCAAAAAAATTGGGAGGTTAAGATAAATCATGATTTTCTATAAAAACAAATAAATAATAACGGATTGTTTAGCATAAAAAATACAAGTCAAAATACAAGAAAAACAAAGGGGAATATGAGAAATGTCTAGATGCACAACAGAATAATTCTGCTTTTGTTTTATTTGGATTAGTTAATGTGTATTTTTTATTTGTCAATGTGTAACTCTATTTTCGTTTTGCGTCAAAACAAAGCTGACCCTCGAGGAAAAAATAGTAAATTGTATTTTCAAGAAAGTTCAGTAAACAGTCTAATTGACTTTTTTAAACAAACATAACACACACCTTTATATATATATATATATATATATATATATATCAAATGAAAGTGAAAAAAACAGGTACAATAAAACGTACTGTTCAAGCATAGCATTTACTTTTTATGGTAAGGAAATAAATACATATACTTATGGGTATACATCAACAAGTCAAAATTTAAAAATACTTGTAATATGCACCCGATGATTGCGTAGTGTATGAAAAAAAGGCACAGTATATAAGTTTATATGTCATTTAGGAAATTTATCTCTTACAAAGAAGTATGCACATATGTTGTTTTGATAGCCACGACAATATGAAAACGTTTTGTATTTTATATATCAGATAAATTTCTACTGAACATCTTATAAAACATATTCCTATTACACTTCACAATACTCGAAAATTCTTGTAGACACAATATATCTATATTATTCGATGAATCATGTTTGAGAATATATGTAGAATATATATATATATATATATATATATATATATATGTATATATATATATACATATATATATATATATTCTAAATATATTCTCAAACATGATTCATTGAATATATATATATATATATATATATATACACGCAGCGTTCATAGCTCAGAGGTAGAATTGCTTGTCTGATGTCAATTCGGTCGGGTTTGAATCCTGGCTAGAAGCAATCGGATGTCTAACGTGATACATCGAAACAGGACCGTCTGCGGATAACTATATACACTACCGAGCAAAAGTTTGGGACCACGTAGATTTATTCTCTAAGAGAAAGAAATAACAAATCTTATGTCTTAGAAGAATAAATATAGATATATTTCATTGTTGCTCACAGTTGTACAATAAGTAAAACCAAAATTAACATAGAGTAATTTCCAATTTAATTAAAGTTAATTCATATTTTCTTTTCATCAAAGAAACCACCACGATCCTTTATTACTGCCGAGAAAATCCTTGGCATTCTTTCTAAAAACTTATTAAAATAATTTGGTGAAACTGATTTCTAAGCATCCTGCTTTTTAGGAAGTTCATTTCGAAATTTACGATCAATTTCATCACTTATACTCTTTTTTCAATAGTGTTTACTTAACTGCTACACAACCTTTAAACCAAGCAGAATGAAATCGTCTCTTAACAGCAGTAACAGATACTGGATGTTGCCGAGTAGAATTCATTTCAATTGTTAATTCCACAGCGGTTTTTCTTCTACTTCTCTTGTTAGATATGATCAAGTGATCTTCTACAATAGATGTTACTCTGGGCCTACCAGATCTTTTTCTGTCAATATTTAACTTAGTTTCACGAAGAAGTTGAAGGCAATAATGCACGCCATTTTCTGATAGGCTTAATTTTTTACCAATAACACGTTCAGTATATCCTTCTTTCGAAAGAATTTCAACCTGAGCTCTTTTTTCTATCCTAATCTGTTTCTTCCTTGCCATTTATACTGTAGTAATATGTTTTACAAAAAAAAATATACCGTAATTATAATATCTGAATAAATCTGAATTTTAGGCAAAAACTTGATCACAATAAGAAGAGTCAAGTAGCAAACTGAGTAAATGTTTACTTTAAAGTTGAAAAGAATATTTTTTGCTTGACATCTGCATAAGAGTAACAAAAATTATAAACTCGGCGAATTTGATTCTGCTAAAAATGAAATTTATAAACTTTGCGTCAAACATTTGTGTGGTCCCAAACTTATGGTCGGTAGTGTATATGGAACACATCTGGAAACATAATTACACAACTTGTATATTATCTAGCCACATCTCACTGGCTGGATACGATAAGCCTTCCAATGCTCTATCTCTACTCGAATATAAAGTGTTTGGACGAACTTTATTCCTTGGCTACTTAGTTTCTAACTTTCACGTCTAGCGCTCGCTATTCAATTTACTTAGGAAGAAAATCATCCACACTTCCATGGTATTTCGTCAGTGATGAAATAACCAGTCAAACAGCATCTTCACTCAATCTACCTTTCTGTTGAACCTATTAACAAGAGGATTTTTTCCGATCATGAAAATCTTAGCCTGATCAAGTGTAGAATTAATCGTTATCTTCCTCTCTTATCTTTATAAATGTAAACTCTCTTATCCGTATAAATAATATAAACCTCTGCCTCGAGTGTATAGTGTGCACATTTCTGAAAAAAATCAGATTTTTTACAAAATATTGACAAATAGTGCCATTGTAATAACAAATAATGGCAAAATAACACGAAGATTGAACTTAAGCTTCCTGTTGTTGTTTACCAAAGAAAAATATCGTGTTATTATCACAACGTAAGTTTTAAGTTCACTTAAATATCTGCCTTGTAGTTTCATGCAACATTGATGTATATAAAATTTTGAAAATTTGAGCTTCGTTTAGAACCATATCCTCATGTACGCCTTTAAAAGATTAAGTCTGCGCATTTGGATGATAACATTGACCTACCCGGTTTACCATCTATAATCCCACACATTCATCACATTATCCGCTGCATTATTGATGTCTATCCACCTCAGAACAGATTTTGCTGTTAGCTACTCTACTTAAATTCAACCCGTCTGGTACATCAACGTTAAGACGGCATTCATTAATGAAAGGAACGACTAGAAAAGCTCTTGTCATGTATGAAACTGTCCACTTCATTTAATTTGCCTTATAGACATATTTAAAGCATTGTAATTATATATTTCGTCAATTCATTCGGGATATTCTCGACATTTCCTGTTTGCAATCATGATTAAATTTTTCCTGTGTTGAAAAAGTGGCTGATTTTTTTAAAAATAATTTCTCTTTTGATACATGGTGCATTTTGGACAGCTAACGTCCAAAATTTGGCACTAACGGAGCTACATTACTATCTAAGTTATTTCCTGAAATTATTGATTTTTAAATTCTATCTGCCGATTATTTTAAAAGTTACAGATCTAAATATGTTTTTCGAATTCTCTTAAGTTCTTAATTTTTTTTATTCTTCAGAACGGACAATTCATTTAAAATTTACTATCCATTTTAATTTTATTTCTAAAGATGACAACGAATTCTACATTTTTACGGCTTTATAACAATAATACAATAATCATGATTTAAAAACCGATTCCTGATTGAAAATATTACTAGAAATTTTTAAATTTTCAGAGCTTCAAATTTTCAACTGAGCTTTTCAGAGCTTCAAATTTTAGAGGTTTAGATTACAAAAAAAAATTTAATACATCTTGTTTACATCTGGTTTATATATATATATATATATATATATATATATATATATATATATATATATATACACAACTATCCTACACCAAGAAAACAACAAAAGCAAACTACAGATTCTCGAGGCAATCTTCATTAAAACACTAAATAGAATCGGATATGAATAATGTAGTAAGTTTAAAACTCACTTTAACCTTTTAAATCTTCTCAAATTGAAATAAACCTTATACCTTGATAAGACACAAGTAGTGTCGAGACGAATTGCTACTTTTGTAATGATATTATAACACATTTATGTTATAATTTCTAATATATATATATATAATATTAAACACAAACCTCAACCTATGAGCATAGCGTTTAAACATTAAACAGATTTGAAGTCCTTAAGTGAAAAACTTCCTCTCGTTAATTCTATTAACTCTCTATCTTGATATCGATCACATTACTACAAAAAACACCAGCTTGTTAAACTATTTTCTCTCTGTAAGCCACTGAAATACAATATCCATTAAATCAAAACGCACATCCTACACCACGACAGAAATGCAATTCGCTATAATATTATGTGAATAATCTATATATCCTCACGTAAAAAAATGAATTTGGTGGTAAATTAAATCAGAGTAGCATTGAAACTCCTAAGATAAGACGTTTGTTTTGAGGATCAATATCAGTTTGTTAAACAAATTAAAGTTATTATACTAATTAAATTCTCGCCTTTGTAACTCTCTTCCTACTTCTTACCTTCCAGTTAAATTTGATCTTCAAAAACATAAATACACTACCAAATATTATCTGCTCTCCTTTTGATTCCTCCTCTTTTACTGTTAATGCTATCGCCTAAGAATGAGAAGTCGGAGAGCGGAGATCGAATTTCAGCGGAATACGTTGCATTCACTTACGCGCAAATACCATGGGAAACGGTAATAATTCATCTCTACTCCCTCCAACTATGGTTTGAATAGCAGAACAGATTGGGTTCTATAGACTTGGCTGGTAATCTACCACAGTAAAATAAATAGCAACCTACTGCGAGAAAGATTTCTGTCTTATCATTCATGGATCAAAAGAGGCATGATCTCAAGCGTTTATCAGGTATGGCACTTAATTGACTGATCCGTAATAAGGTTTACCCTTTTCTAATTTTTTTCACATTCAGTAACTTCCTCAGCCTTAGCAGCTTTATTTCATTGCTTGGAGTGAAATGAAACAGGTGATAGGAAGGGAAGATTACGAAGATGACAACAATTCAACTATGGTCAAGATTGAAGTGTTCGGGGATGTGAGCATATAGAAACATGTTTCACAAAAAACTGTTGGCATTTATTCCTCCAATTGATACATGGATGAAATAAATGTGATTCGACTACGTAGAAAGGTGATGGCGTGTCGCTACAGGAAAGGTCTGAACTGGTGGAACAAAGAATTCAGCTCATCTGAACTTTTGCTGTGGAAATAGCGATAGGCTTGCATATATGCACCTGTGGTTAAGATGATGTATATTTGCTTATACACAGCGTAGAAGATTTTGATCAGTTCGAGAATCTCATATCGACAACTGAATTTAAACACAGTATTAGATTGATGACTGGCTATCTACCCTTTTCAGTTGAAATGTCTAGATGTGACAGTAAGTTCGATGCAAAATGTTCTTTTTACTTATATCATCACTCGCGATAACTCCTTGTATGTTAGTGGCTTTATCACCTTGTTTAAGGAGAAATGCTTAAAAATATTCATTTCTTTTTGATAATCACTTCGAGACCATGAAAAATAATTTGTTTGAGTTTTATGAGACTAAAAAGATTATATGCAATTTTGTAAGCCGTTTGATATAAACATTTAACTTATCCATTGCTCATAAACTGAAATAAATTTGTGTCACTTTACTGCTTTCAATCCTATAATATCTATATAAAATTGCAACACAACGAATGAAAAAATAGGGTAATATTCAATCAGCGGCAAATGATATGTAAATAATGACGTGACAGAGCTTAAGAATGTCATAACTCAACAATTCGTAGAAGATTGAGCCGGGAAATATATCGAACTTTACCTCATTTAAAGTAGAAAGAATATAGAATAAGCAACCATAACCTTGGGATAAAAACCTAACTAGTAAAGATGTTTATATGCGCATAGTACGCACTGTCTTTTTAGGAGTTTTAAATACAACCTAACATTAAAATTTATCAATAGTTTCCAGGTTCACATCAAATCAGAATAAAAATTCATATAAATTTATATTGTTTGACCTGTTGACATCATCTTTATTTTCGTAGTCGTGATATTTTGGCAGTGTTACCTTACAACCTTGTTCGGGTGAGATGAATTTTGAACCGAAACCATTATTTGAATCATTGGATCGTGTGTCCTCTTAGACATAAGGCCCAGTGGACAAAAGTTTTGTTTGGGTCCAATGACTTGACCCAAACCGTTGTAAGTTGAATGCCTGTCGGGTTGTAGGAAATGGAGAAAACTACGAGATCAGGAAGTGGCATGACTCATGGCACGAGAACAATTTATTTGTGATCAAAATAAAGTTCAAAATTGCAGCCACCTGAATAAGGTTGGAGCGGACAATAGCTGGCATTTCATTAATATGACAATAAAGATGAAGAAAACCGTCCGAACAATATAAATAATACAAATACCACATCTCAGAAAGATAGGCAAGAATTCATATATATATTTTAAATTGTTTTGAAACTTAAAATTTTTAACAAGCTTTCGACGAAAATAAGTACACATTAAGAGCAATAATATAATAAAGAAACACATCCCAGTGGTTGGGGAATATTTTCCCTGTAGCGAAAGAAAAGAGCAGCTTTATTGAAATCCTTAAAAAAATCATGGAAAAAAATTTCAAACAAGCCCTGAACAATAGTAGAGATGAGATCCTTTTTAAGGAAAAAAATGCCAAAAATTTTGGGCCATTACCCATTAAACCAGCCTCACATCTAAGCTTAGAACACCTGAGATTCTTAAGCGGTCATCTATGTACTGAACAGGCTCAATGTTTACTTCGGTAAACGTACGCTAACTAATGTTTCGAAGTTATGTTGGGGTAAATTTACTAAATATCGATATAAAGAAAGAATAACATTTGCTCATAAGCATATATTAAACTTTTTCATTAATGCAAAATAAATGTCATCCTACACTATTTACATTATTCGGAATATTGTCCTCATTTTTGTTGCAATTTGTACAAAGTTTCGGCCATTTCACGCTCCGGCCTTCTTCAGTTGCTAGAAACTAATGGCAACAAATACAAGGAAAATAGTCTGAATAATATAAATAATGTAAACACTGTATTATTATTTACAACTAATATAAATACTACCTCATCTCAGAAATATAGAAAAAGTTATGCTATCAGTTTCATAACGATTAATATCAAAATAGAAAGAAATTATCAAATAATTTTGAATACAAATGTTGAAATGGATTCTGTTTAATACCTATCAAGTGTGTACAAGTAACTTTTAGACATATCATTCTTTTCTTTCTTATTTTACTAATCATTTCTTCAAACTCCTTATATAACTGATACTCAATACTTACCTTTCATGAGAATCTTTTATCGGTATAATTCAAAACTTCTTTCCTCAGCTGCTAAAATTTTCTAATAAAATTACAAATTCTATTTTCTGACATGATTCCTAGTTCTTAGAATTTTTTTGTCCTCTGGTAATGTCAGCATTATTTCTCTCTAGATAAATTCTCTGTCGATTCATCTATCGTTTACATATCTAAAGATATTTTTGACATATAAGAGATCACAGACCATATAGTATTTCGACAAAGCCAAAAATTTGTTTAATGGACTTCCTGAAATCATTTCATTCTACCAGTAAAGATGTGATGAGTAAAACCACTGCACTATACGGCATTAACTCCAAAATCATTGTTTCTGTCGGAATTCATTATACAAACACAACTGCCACAGTGATATACACTGATGGAGAGACTGACTTCTTTGAAGTTTAAAAAGGTGTTCTGTAAGGCAACACACTTCACCCTTTCTTGTTGATAATCGTTGTTGACTATGTTCTACGCCTTTTATATACAGCATGAAGGAAAAGGGGCTTCTTCTATAACCACGCCATAACAGTCTTCATTATGCAGAATAATTGACCTAACTGGATTTTGCTCATCATTTAGCCCTGATTTCACATTGTATTAAGAATATTCTTTGTTGGAGCCATTTGAGTTAGCAGCGAACAAGATTATGTGTGGGACGCAGTTAACCGAGAGACCAACAAAACTCCTTTTTAATACAAAAGATGAGCTGAAGGTAAGAATTATGTCATTAACCACAATTTTAAACAGGAAGATTATCCAGAAGAGATGCAGGGGGTTCTAGAACTTTGATTTCAAACATTCACGATGTTATTGAACATATTTATACTTTTCAAGTTTTTCAGGTTTTTCAATGTTTGCGTAACGATATGTCAGTGTTATTTTCATTTTTTGTGTCATTCAGACAACATTTTATTCATCGAACCTAATATATATATATATATATATATATATAAGCAATCGGAGCATAACCGTACTGATGAGCTGTGATACAGCGAAACAGATATATCTGCGGATGACTATATATATATATATATATATATATATATATATATATACGAGCAGTATAGCCCGGCGTTGCTCGGGTGTAATGAATGCTATAAAACTAATCCAGGGTCCTGGAGCTCAGACTCTTTGGATGTTGGTACGAAAGACTAAAACGCAATAGTTGCTTCCAGTTAAAGCAAAACCGTAGACTGAAAAAAAAAATGAATGGAAGTAAGTCAAATTTTGATTTCCTTGTATCGATATCAAATAAGTTTTTTTCGTCGTAAACTGAATTTTGAAGGCCAAATAAGTCCTCTGAATAAATGATACCGTGGCTGAGACTAAGAACTACAATTATCCTACTTAGAGCCAAACCCGATATAAAAACAAAAATAAAAGGGCTGAAAAAACTACAGACATACAGGCAGATAAACAGCCACACACAAAATATATATATATATATTATCGATTTTCTGCACTATTGTAAGAACTGCAATCTTGATACTTTTGAATATCGCTTCCTTTGTCTTTGTCTATGAGTGTATCAAATTTGATTAAAATCGGACCACTCCTTCTATAACTCGTTTTTTTCGATTATCGATATTTATCGGAGGTACCTTGACACGGAACCTAGCTAAGAACACTCGCAGACGCTTATAGTACAAGTATGTAAATTTCAGAAATATTTAAACAACAATAAGCTGGAAAATACTGAATGAACCACCTGCCTACAACAACATTACAAAAAATGCCTACTTTGCCTATATGAAAAAGTAGCAATTATATATCATACCCCACAAAAGAACTTACTAAACACAAAATCAGAACTAATGTCCAAATGCAGACATGAAAATAAATATCTATTTTCACAATTTATACCAAACGGAAAAAAAGGAACCGCTGTTACCATAATCCTATCAACTATTCTCCAGTTCAAACTACCACAATAATAATTGCATTTATACTTATTATCATCACACTACAATTACTAATCACTACTACAGTTTCACAATAACTATTTACTACTATAACTGTTATTATTATCACATATTGCTATCACAGTATTAGTCCGCAATCATCATTAACGTAAATTACATATCTCTGCCGTAGTAAAATTAATACACCACACATAAACACTAACAAGCATTACAAATTAGAATTTCTATCATTTAAATATACGCAACCACAAAACAATAAAAAAACAGGCTAATAACCGACTTTAAAATAAAAAATAACAATACAGCCTTAAATAAAATAATAGCAATTATTACCTATCATAGTTTCAAACAGAACTCATCATACGTACATATGTACGTATGAGAAATCGACAACTGTCCGCGCGTTGACATCGCTACACTATTCGAATACACCAACCGAATGCGTAAGTATGTGCGCAACGGCACACATATACATATATATACCGAGCCCCGCACGATTCGTATATATATGTTTATGCAAGCCCCAGTGGGCGAACGCGACTGTGTGTGTCCTTGCGCGAGTCAGTGGGTGTACAAATGTATATATAATATGTCTGCCTCTGTCATGACGACAGATTTTTCCCCCACTTCCACAAAAATACACGAATATACGCAAACCTATACATAACCATTTTTTTAAAAAAATAATCAGTTTGTCTGACGATCGCAAGAGCGTGAAACCTAGGGTTACAAACTCACACCTATCTATATGAATATGTCAGCTGTATCACTGATATTGAGCGCTTTCAAATAAGTACCACGTATATATAATATATAAATAATGTAATATATATAACAAATTGCATATATATATATATATATATATATATATATATATATATATTGATATTTATAATTATATTCATACACTTTTCACACACACACACACACACGCACACACACACACACACACATATATATATATATAGTTAATTAGTTATTTAGTTAGTTTAACAGCTAGCTGGTTTTTAGAAATTGATGATACTTGTTCACCCACCACATTCAGGAATCCATCAGTTTTCGTCTGGTTATGGATTCAGTAGCACCTCTATTATGAGCTTTATTCATCTTTGCCTACCAGTCAAGGGGAACAAATGTCAAAACGGTAACCCTGTCATATAAAATGCTATGCAGTCTTCGAAATACCGTGGTATTTGGAATGTTTGACTCCATGACTCATCCCGACATCGGCCAATCTTTAACTATATATATATATATATATATATATATATATATATATATATATAATGATTTATGCTGCCATGTTGTCGTTCATATACATATTTATGCGTAATTGACGTTTACAAAGAAGAAAATAGATAAAAAATATATCGAGCAACTGTTTCACTGGCGAACTAATATCATTTTAGGAAGCTATATAGAAAATACATCAGTAATGATGTGAAAGAAGGGTGATATTTAAAATGTATGTGCTAGTTTTATTGCCCAATAAATCGATTTTTCTCGATTTACAATGTTAGATATGATCAATAACAAAGGTTTCAGATTTCCTTCGTCGTGTTACTATGTAAGAAGAACGCAAATAATATATAGGTGTTTCAGTATATATGATGTACAATTATATATATATATATATATATATATATATATATACATACATCAGCAATCTTTTATGCATCATTCGTTGTGTATTTCCGATAAGGAAAAATTCACTCATTTTTTTTCCAGCAATCTTATATTTTCTCCGTTTTTCTAGAGATAAGTAATATAAAACTTTTCCATAATGATCGTCCCAACCGCTTTCAGCTAGTTCAATCAGTCAGTTAAATGCCATACGTGATCCAGGCTTAGGCGAACATGTCTCGAAAAAGATATGACTGATTGGGCAGAAGGTTATCCAGCTGTAGTTTTGCATTACTTTCTGCGGTAGACTGGTTGCCAGCGAAGGCTATATAGCCCAATCTGACCTTTTTTTAATCCATAACTAGAGGGAAGAAACGGATAAATATCTTTCCCATGGGTATTTGCGCGTAAGTGAATGCAACGTATTCAACTAGAATTCAAAATCGGATTCCCGATTTCTCATTCCAATGCATCACAGCGCACATTTTTAAATGTGTAATATCTCCGTTGTGGTTATTTTATTCTCATGTTACACTCTAGCGTCCTAACTGATCTAGCATTTCTTCTGAAAAAGGAGAGTTTATTCTGAAGTTCTCACTCGCAGCGCGTGACAGGAACCTCCCTCTCTCTCTCTCTCTCTCTCTCTCTCTCTCCAGTTCAACTATTCGATAATATAAGGTTGATAGAAGAAGAGAACTCTTTCGATATAATAGCGAGCCGTTTTTTATATTATATTATATACAGTATTCTAGTATTTTCGGTCACAATTATTCTTAAGGGTTCTTGTAAATTAATATATAAAGTATATTGAATATATATTGAAATTTAGTAAGGAGTTCTCTTTGGTATTAGTCTCCAACGGAAACTAACTCCAAAGAGAACTCAATGCTAAAAGTTATTATTAAATTTAACAGAGTATCAATTGGTAATATTATATTTTGCGGCTTTCACCGCGCGTCAGACCAAATTCAAATATATATAAACATACATATATATATATATATATATATATATTTATTAGTAATATTAGTAATAGATGTATTTCCACAACTTGATAATTTTAAAATACTCAATACAGATGTAGAGCATTCATAGAGATATACTTATTATTGCTTGGAATACATAACATATGGGACAACATAACATATGATAGCATCTATGTTTTTGATCAATGAAACTATGTTTATGACATTTCATTCCTGATGATGGTGTACTTGCCACCAAAACCTGAAAGATTTGGAGTTGCAGTATTATATGTTATTATTATAACACTATATATATATATATATATATATATATATATATTTCATTGCCAGCTATCAAAATGAACCAGGTAAAATAATTGAGAACAGCGATCTGGAGTAAATAATTGAAGATAAAATGATATGCTGTAAATTATGTAAAAGTTATCTTTTACATAATTAGTTAAAGGGTTTCTATTATTCGATTTACAAAAATGTGTACGTTTATATATATATATATATATATATATATGTTTCTGTTTATGTATGTACGAAAATGTTTGTGTATTGAAAACAGGACTCTGGTGTAAATATTTGCTGTGAAATTTTATGCTGTGAACAATGTAAAAGTTATCTTTTATATAATTAGATTAGGAGTATATATTATACTACATAGAAAAATGTAGATGTGTATATAGTTGTTTGGAAATGTTTATGTATATACGAGTGTGTTTAAATATATGTATGTGTGTATATATATGCGTCTGTATTTTTAAGAAATGTGTGTATCTATATATACGTGTGCATGTATATATATGTGTGTATATATATATACGTATATATGCGGATATATATGTATATATGTGTGTGTATGCCTATACATACGCATGTGTGTATATAAATGTGTGCATAAAGTAAACTATGGTATTTGTTATGTACTGAACACGGTAAACCTGTTCATAGCGTGTTCCTAGTTGATGTTACTGAGTGATAGAATTACATTTTATGTAAAATAACATTAATCCTTGAAAATGGCAAAAAGTATAGCCGAAAGCGCTCGGATAAACAAAACATTTAGAAAGTTTTTTTATATAATTTAAATCCTCAAAAAAAGTAATCATAAGATCACATGAAATTTTACATAAAAAAAACCCAACCATCACACTTCGCCTGTAAGTTTTTTGTAAGACTTACTTAAAAGAATGATTACTGGCCAAATATTCATTTTTTTAAGTTTGTGTATATATATGAAACCTAACCTGAACAAAATAAACTATAAAAACTCTACAAACATTCTTGAATGACTATAATAGATAACAGAAGATTTTGGTTATCCCAATGTCCTTTCATACTTAATACTTCTCGCCACCACTCTCGCGTGGTCATGTGTGACGTCACCGGCTGTGGTGGATTTTCGTTTCCAGTGTCCCGCACGCATGTGTTCATTGTTGCTTTTTGAATTTTCCATGCAAACAAAATATAGTACTACTATTGTCGGTCCACAAGCTGTTTAACACACTTAATATAATTGTTATCTTTGATAATGGTCGACGTAAGCCGAAAGATCAGAAAAGATTTAAAAATACATGTATCAATATTGTGATTTTTTCTTCTTTCAATCATAATACTATAAAGCTTTTCATAATTTTTTAAAAATAAATAAACAAAACTTTATTCATATTATTTTATGAAACATGCATCAATATATATATATATATATATATATATATATATATATATATATATATATGCATGAATTTATGCTTTTTGATAATGTATGTGTAAATATATGTATACCTTGTGGGGCAGTAGATCTTGACACGGAACGACAAATCGAGTTCGAATTCCAGTTGTATTCATTGCATTCAATAACACAAAAATACTCTTGGTAAAAGTATTAATCCGCCTCTTCACTCCAGTTATGGGTTAAATAATATGATAGATTGGGATCTATAGCCTCGGCTGGCCACCAGTCAGCCGCAAAGAAGCAATGGCAATGTACCGCGGGATAAGCTTCTGTCCAAACAGTCATGTCTCTTTTGAAACATGATCGCTCAAAGCGTGTATCCCGTATGGCACTTAACTAACTGACTGGAGACTGTGAATGGCGTCAATCGCAAAAGTCTTGAAGAAATTAAACTATCATTTCAAAATATTTTTGTATAATACGGAAAATATATGTTAATTTGAATCGTAAGTTGACAATTTATCTGTTTCTTATATATATATATATATATGCGTGTGTGTGTGTTTATATATATATATATATATATATATATATATATATATATATATGTGTGTGTGTGTGTGTGTGTGCGCGCGAGTGCGTTTTGACCTTAACTGTAATTATCGGGTCGCCGACAGAGCATTACACACATTATATTTTGTGGTATACGTGAGCTTTCATCTTCAAACCCAGTTTAGCATTTGCCCGAATCCATCGGCATATAAAGATCAATTTTTTGCCTTCATATTCTGTAAACTTCAAATCATTATCACAAATATATGGCGGACTGGCTTCCATAGATCTATCAAAACAACACACACCATTCAGCCCGAACAATTCCCGTAAAAAGAACGCTGTTTCCTCTACTCTTTTTTCTCTCTCAGTCTCTTGCTCTTTCTCTTCCATGCGCTCTATTACCTCCTCTTCACAGTTTATATCTGTCGTCATGCAGACCTATTACCTCGCCTCTTATTTCAAACCCGACACAGCCGTCCCCAACACAAAGGTCAGGATGCATACGCCATTCGTGGCACGTGCTGCCGGGAACAATAGTACTCCATCAAGCGAATGTTAGACGACGCGGGCAAAATAATCATCCGAGATTTAAGAGTACGTGATCAACTCAGACACTTCAGGAAGATCTTAGCTCAAGTGTAGAGTGTCGGTTCGATTTTTTCATCTAGGAAAGGTAAAGAATGATTTCCAAATCTCATGGAGTCGATGGTGCTGGTATTGTTTTAGTAGCGACATTGGAGCTGTCGGGCCGAGGGTCGTATTAAGTTCAATACTGGCAGGATATATATAATTATGTGATTTGCTTTTCAAACAAAAGAAATTCAGATTTCCGGATACTGAACCTGATAACAGTAAAATTAAATTCTACCACAGAAAAAAAGTCTGTGTTAAAATTTAAATATGTAATCGAAAGTTTTGGTAGCAGTGTTTTGTTCAAATCCATTTAACTTTTCTTAAGTGACAGACGAGCTAGGGTATCACTTTGCCCGAAAGCAAACGGGCAATTCGTATCAAATGAAAATCCAAAAAAGAAATAAAAAGCAATGAGATTGGAAGAAAGTCCATTACAAATTATTAGTTACTAAATTCGTGTAGGAGGACAAGCCAGAATCCCACCTTGCCCTATAGCAAATGGGCCTCTTATATCAAATAAAAATTCAAGTAAATAAAAAAATAGGATGAGAACGATAGAAAGTTACCTACACATTATTAGTTACTAAATTTCAATGTGAGAAAAGCATTACAAATCAAACGTTCATAAATACAAAATTAAGATATTCGCAGTGGGAGGAGAATATCGAATATTGCAGGTAGTTATCCATTGAAAAAATAAGTGCAAGATTAATTGGATGCAGATGCTATTATTAGCATATTTGTACCAACATCTAGTGAATACAGAATATACTAGACTGTCAAAAATGGCCTATTGTATCTTTGAACTATCTCTTAATGTGTAAAGTGTTCAATAAACTATTTAAACATATTAAAAGATTTAAATAAAAAATAAAACATTTTAAGCAGATATGATATGCTTCTAGTAATACTTACAGTATTCTTTGCTCTCATTACGATTGAGCTCTCTGGAGAAGAAAATTTGAAAAACAGTTTCCACTTCGGTTATAATGCGTGACTCTTTAGAAATGAATTGAGTTCTCTCGGTGACTGGCGTCTGTATACACTGCTTATATAAAAGACGTTAAAATTTCCCTTCTCCGATGCCATGCGCCGAAGACTTAGGGAGTAGAGACTCCGACTGACAGAAAATCCGTCGAGTTTCGATCCCGGCCAGAAGCAAGTGGATATGTTTAGCCATACTGATGAGCTGTGATACAGCCAAACGGGCTTGTATGTGGATGACTAATATATATATATATATATATATATATATAAGAATCTCTCGGCTGATGCACATTCAGTTAATGCGTTTTCGATTAGTATGAAAAATTTGTACATACCAAATTTTAATTTGGATTGTTTGATAAAACAGGCATTAAAAATGAACTGCTGCTAAATACACAACCTTTGTATTAAAAAACTAAAGTATTAATTAAATTTGCAAAAACAACTTGTCTATTGGCAAACATACCAAACGAAAGCATGGCAGTTCAGAACTGTCATATAATAGTAGACATCTGACATTGCCGTTCAGCTCTGTCATATAGAAGAACTGATTTTACATAACATTTCAGCGCAGTCATATAGGACGAGTGATTTTGCATAGTAGTTTAGCACTGTCACATACAAAACTGGTTTGCGTAAGAATTCAGCATTGTTATATAAGAGGAATGATTATGCATAGCATTTTAAGGCTGTCATATAGAAGAAATGATCTTCAATTTAAGAAATATATTTTGATTCAGATCTGCGTTTTTTCGATCGTTTGTTATATGAAAACTCTAAAAGTCTACATATATGTATACAAACCAATAAACAACCTAACAAAAGCAATCTGTTCAAATCACTACAATGGATTGTGTTGGCAGGAAAACATAGCAGTTCGGCATTGTCATATAAAAGAGTTGATGCTATTTAGCTGTTCAGCACTGTCATATAAGAGAAGTGATTTTACATAGAAAAAAGACAAAATGATTTATGAAAAATAAACAGTAAATAAAATACAGACTAGAAAAACATACGCCTAACTATGCAATAACTCAAAATGCTGGATATCACATTAAGAACGACTAATGCAGAGTAATTATTATAACTAACGACAACGCAGCACAAAAGAGACTCAATTTAAATCACTGTTTTCTTATTGTGCCATCGCAATCCCCGGGTTTTTATCAGCTAACAACTGTGTGGAGAAAGAGAAGCGATTTAAACAGTGTTTTATATTGTCTTTTAGCATTTTCATATGGCTATCGACAAAAAAGACGCGCATACGAATTAAAATATATTTCCAAAACAAAATCATACATTAAACGGTGAAACAGGCATTTGTGTTTACTCCGAGAATACAATTTCCACATGGAGTCAAATAAACATCGATAATAGCCTTACTCGAATGAGTAAGTCTCATTTCTTTGTTATTATACGAATTGTCGAGAAAGTGCAGAGGCTTGTCAGAATTTTCCAACTTTAAATTTTACTTTTTGTTCATCAATTTAATTAAAGAGACAACTAATACATCATAAATATCATCAATTATATTTCCAATATTATTATTATTATTATTATTATTATTATTATTATTATTATTATTATTATTTACCCGCTCATGCATATGTATTTATAGAGAGAGAGAAAATGTCATTCGTAAATACAATTACATATACACAGACATACGTATATATATAGCTAGATAAACAAATAGACATAGACACATATTATTGTACGTTTCAAGAACTTAGAACAATATATATATCAGAGAGAATCGCTCCTACCTCTCATTAGCATGGAACAGGCCTGCCTCCCTGAGAGTAAAATGGTACGCCTCCTTGGCCTCACACACTCAGTGGACCTCAAGTGGAATGACTATATCGAATCCATTGCTAAATCCGCTGCTATGAAAGTCGGTTCTCTGTGCAGGACCCGGAAGTTTTTTCCCGCTTAAGTTCATCCTACATATCTATAAATTTACCATCCGCCCGTGTATTAAATACTGCTGCCACATCTGGTCCGGTGCCCCTGCTATTCTCCTCAGGGTCCTTGAAAAAATACAACGGAGAATCTGTAATGTGATCGATGCCGACTTGGCAGCCCGGCTGCAGTCACCTTCTTGCCGGCGTAATGTAGCTTCCCTGTGCCCCTTATATAAATACTTCCACGGCTTCTGTTCAGAGGAACTTAGTTCACTGGTGCCCCCTAGGTATGAATTTACAAGAGATACTAGATTAGCAACCAAGTCCCACCCTTTTAAAGTGAAACAAATAAAATGTAACCGCAATTTCTACTCTAAGCTTCTTTTCTTGCACTTCCCACCTATGGAATTCCCTTCCATTTACTTGCTTCCCCGACAGCTACAATCTCCAGGAATTTAAATCTAAGGTCAACAGACATCTATCACACTAACTCGCATCCATTCCCTCAAACACTCTACCCATCTGCCTAACCCCCATCCTCGGTATCCTCATTCATCTACCACCCTCCTTTCGACATTTCCCATAACTAACAACTCATTCTCAGTACTTTGCCTTATGTAACCCTCTACGAAATTGTGGCAGTGGAATGCCTTGTTTGGAGTGAAATGATTTTAAAAAACTGCATTGAACACTGTTTTATTAACTCCTGAATAATATTATACACGCGTTTACCCTCATATGTATATTTATTAATTCATATATATATATATATATATATATATATATATATATAATTTTAAACGAGTTATTACGCGACCTAGGTTTCTACCATGAATGGTGTGTTCAGGCGATTGTCAATAACCGATTTTATCGTTTACCGTTTTGTTTTATTTTTGTTTTTTGCTTTTTTAAGAAGTCTCATCTAACAGCCTTTTTTTAACGCTCACGTAGCAAGGAATTTTTTTTAAATTGTCAAAATGAAATATATTTCGGTTCAACCAAAGATACTTTTAAGAACAGCTGGTTCAATCACAAGTCTACATTCAAAATAGAAAACTTAAAAACTGTACAAAATTGACTAGCCACGCGTGGAAATTAAAATCAAAATAAAGAAAATATCTAGAACAAATGTGGAGTATAGAAAAAACAGCCTTACAACGGTGGCAAAATATGTAGACTGTGCCAGGAAGAAAAGTTAGAGATTATGCTATTCCCAAACAAAAAAGAACAATTAAATGTAATAACGGAAATTTATATTAAGTGTAACCATACTAAAAAATACCTCTTCGGTTAAAAACAACCATGGATGAAAACGTCCTAATTCCTTGTAATTTTAAAAATTGCGTGTTCAATTATTACCTGCCACGTGAGCGTTAAAAAAAACACCGTTACATGAGCGTTCTTAAAAAATACGGTAAACGTTAAAATTACTTATTGAAGATACCACACATGTCAGAAATCTAGGTCGCGTAATAACACGTTTACAAATGTAAAATATTCAAAAGTTCTACAATATAATTATATTGAACACAATTTAATAAAAATGTGTACTGGTCTAATCTTATTATGACCAGAAACTAAGTAATTAATCAATCAATCAATCAATATATGTATATATATATATATATATATATATATATATATATATATTGGCCTTCGTCCATGTCACGTACGACAATATGTGTCTATGTCTATTTGTTTATCAGCCTATAAACGTATGCCTGTCTATGTGTATGTATGCATGTCTCTCTTTCTTTATGTATATATATATATATATATATATATATGTGTGTGTGTGTGTGTGTGTGTTTATCAAACTATATGTATGTGCATGCATGCTGATCTATCTATCTCTCTTTACATGTATATATATGTATGTCTGTCTATTTATTTTAATCTATTTGAACATTATTTTAAATAGGTACTCATTTTTGTGTAGACATTCTGTTTTTAATTAAACCATATATTCATAAGCAAACTCTAATAACTCAGAAGTTCTCAATTGATCAGACGCGTCTTAGACCGCTCACCAACAAATGATGTCACAGTCTGAAGAGAGCCAAACCTTTTAAACATAAATTCATTAAACTGATTCAACTTCACTGAGTTTGGGTACTCTAGATGAGTCACGTGTTGATTTGGAAGAGAATTTGCAAAGCAAAGCATCTAAACTTATTTGCTGTAAACGACAAGACTTTGAATTGATTAAATGAAAGAGAGGCCGAGTGTTTGCAGTTGTTCAGCACAGTCTTGAAGAGCCGCCAATAATTTCTAGAACTTAACTTGTGAGAATCTACACTTTGTTTCATTCTGTCAGCAAACAAATTTTGCTTCTTTCAAGACACGGCTGTAGTCATTACGAGCAGAGACAAAAAGGTATCTATCGTAATCAGATGTGTCACTCCTGTACTGCCAGAAAAGCCGCCGAGCATGTAGGTGAGAACCAAGTGGATGGACCCGATTTGACATGCAATTGTCTTGCTGAAATAAAAGCATCGATGCCAGCTTTCTCTCACGTGACCTCAGAACGCATTTCTGAACACAGGGCGTCACGAAGGAAATCACGGAATGAGTCTCAATCCGCAAAATCAGAAAAGAAAGATAATCTGTTAGTAGAAGATTCTTTGTTGTTGAAAGAGAGGAAAGGGATATCTACAGACAACGCCGATTAATTACATTTGATATGAGAAAAGACCTGAATAGTATGCAACGGATCAGGGATGGAGGTAAAGTAGAATTCTAGAAGAGATACATATCATGCAGGTTTACTGAAAAATTGATTGAGAAATTCAAGTTTAAGATGCCAGCAAGATAAGTGACAGAGTATTTAATCCACTTGGCATGATGGAAATTTAAGTTTCTCAACACAAATCTATATGTTTAGGATGTAGGGGAAATTATTGCCTATATTGACAGAAATACTATCTAGCACGCAACATTCACGAGAGGACGGGAAGCGGAAGTGAAAGAAGTGATAGGTGACTGAGTTTAGTAGAAAAAGACGGAGACACATGAAAGAATGATCTAGAGATTCAAGATATTGTTCCCCGACATGAATTCACAGGCATTGGAGTCCTACCTAAAGAGAGGAAGGTAGCCAGGAATTGGAAATGTAAACCAGGAATCGAGAGGTAGCAAAAACAGAACATACAAGCCGGTACTCTCAGTATGAAGAAACGTTGCCACCATTCAAACATATCAGAAAAAGCTTGTGATAGCACCACTATTAAAGCCTGAAGAGAGAAAACGAATCGGGAACCCTATCTAAACAGGGGACAAAAGTCAGGCCTTTACTCCTCCTTAAGACACGGTGGATGAGTATATCTCTGGCGATGGGCGAGCCCCTCTAATCCTATTAAAATGTTACTAAGTTTTAAAGAGTAACAATCGAGATATCCCTTAAAACTAGAATTAAAATGCATATATATATATTAAGCAGATATAGGTCTAATTTAAATTATCTTTGAATTAAACCAGTAAATAGTTGTATTAGAAAGTGCCAAATACATGTTTTATTGAAAATATTTCATATGTAAAGCATTTAGACATTTAATTTGGGAAATTACCTGATTAAACTACCATGTTTTTGACCAGGCGATTAGTATTGTAGATAGATTGCCTGACGAAACCGAAAATGTCAAATCCATGGTAACGTAATTGTCTTATATTCCTAATTTTTATATATATATATATATATATATATATATATATATATATATATATATAGCTTTACTAGCTTTTGTTTTATAAGGCACTATTGAATAAATTCGTTCTTTTGTCTTTCAAGTTATATTTGTGTAATGAAATATCAATGTTATTTTCATTTTTGTGTCACTCAGACAACAGTTTAACCATCAAACCGAATTTATATATATATATATATATATATATATATATATATATATAGTAGGTTGGTTATTTTGACAGCGAACAGATCAATAGAAATTATTGATCTTTGATCACCCATCACATTCAGGTAGCCATCAGTTTTTCCTCCGGCTATGAGTTCAATAGTACCCCACCTCTGAGCTCTCTTCGACTTTGCCTTCCAGTCAAGAGGACGGAAATTTCAAAATTGAAACCATGTTATATAAAATGATATGCAGCCTTGGAAATACTATACACTACCATGTATACAGATTGCCTAACGAAACTGAAAGATTTCAAAACCGTGGTAGCAGCTTATCTCCCCAAGTTATATATATATATATATATATATATAAAGCTTTTAATAAGTCTAGTTTTATAAGGTTCTTGTTATGCAGAATTTTCTGTACGCTTAAAGTTACGTATAACAGATAGGGAGAGCATATTTGCAAAGGCTTACGAACAATGTTAGAGCATGACGGAAATATATTTGATCGAACGATGAATTTTTCCTAAAAAGCATTATTTAATGGAAATCACTTGCGTCTCCTTCTGACAGTTAATAAAGAAATTCCGATCCCAAATCTCTGAATATAGTTGTTATAATTCAATTTGCGAATTGTCCAAATCCATATGACTTTAAACGACAACTAAATTATGGCGAAGATTGTTTTGTTTTTTTCTAGTAATGTTTTGAATAAGTATTCCATTTGGTTTTTTTAAGGAGATAATTGATTGTGGTGCTAATTTTATTCCGACTTGCTAATGCTCTTATCACATTTCTCTCCTGTAATCAACGCTTATTTTTTCATGTTATTGTAAACCGACTTATTTGACGTTTGTGGCATTAATTAACGTTTAATCTTCTGTTTGTTTGCTTTTTTTATACTTGCACATATATTACACCATTATCTTTCTCGTTTGATTGTATTCAGATCAGTAATCTTCGCTGAATCTATCTGCAAAATCCTATAGCAGCGGATCGATAAATTGTTATTATTATAAGACAATCAGAACGGCTTTCCAAAGATATGGAGATGGACACTGCAGATGTTAAAGCATCTCGAAATAAAAAGGTTTTATAAAAGCAATTCAAACAATGGGCAATGTTATAATCGCTGCGCGCATGAACATGAGTTTCATGTTATATTCGAAATGTTTTCCATTGAATAAATTTGACGTTAATTGACAGGATTTATTTTCTGATAATTTCTGCTGTTTCTGCCAATATCCTCAAACGTATTGTTCATGATGGTAAACATTTTAGTAACAGTGGATGAAGAGCAGTTTCGATAATCATCAACCTTCCAACAATACGGCAGAAGTCCCAGATTTGTTTTGAGGTTCAAATTCTATGCTGTAACTTAGAATCTCTCTCTCTCTCTCTCTCTCTCTCTCTCTATCTATCTATCTATCTAATTCTGAATCTGTCTAACGATTTATCAATCTATATTTATTCTTTCTTATCATATATATATATATATATATATATGGCAGATTCAAAGATAGATAGATAGATAGATAGATAGATATTTATTCTCTCTTGTCATATATATATATATATATATATATATATATATATATATATATATAACAAGAGAGAATAAACATAGATTTCTGCCATTTGCTGGTATCTTCAGGCAATTGTCAATAACTGAGTTTACCGTTTTTCAGATCGCTTACGTAACGGGGATTTTTTTATGAACTTGCAATTTTCAAATTTAGACGTTATAGCGTTTTTATTCATGGTTGTATGATCATAATAGTTATTTTTGGTATGATTGTACGTAGTCAATAATAATGGGAATAACGTAATAACTAGCCTTTCTTCTTGGTACAGTCTACATATTCTGCCACCGTTGTAAGGCTTGGCTGTTTTCACTATACTCTACGTTTGGTATGGGTCTTTTCTTCACTTTCATTTCAATTTGCACACTGGGCTAGCCAATTTTGCATAATTTTTATTTTTTTTCCTTTCAACGTAGACCTGTGATTAAAAACATCTGTTCTTAAAATTGTACAAAATATTGAACTTTTTCTTATCATGATCAGTTACAAAAAATTGAACAGGTTCTTACCACGATCAGATCGAAAACCTTATTCTTCCTAAAAAAATACGCAGGAGGAAAAAAGAAAAAATGTGAGCAATTTCAATTTTAAAACCAGTGTTTATCCCCCTGCAATCAAAAACTTGATTAAATTTGAAAAAGATATGTTTTCCATAGTACAGCAAAGAAAATTTTACAAAATCAAAAACTTCAAAAAATTATTAAACACGGAAGTACAAAATAAAAAATAAAAAAACATAAAATATCCTTATTAAAAAAGACAATGTGTGTGTGTGTGTGTGTGTGTGTGTGTGTGTGTGTGTGTGTGTGTGTGTGTGTGTGTGTGAATAATTGCATATCTCTCTTTTATATCAGTTAAATGCCATACGTGATACACGTTTGGGCGATCATGTCTCGAAGGAGACATGGCTGACTGGGCAGAAGATTATCCCGCAGTAGGTTGCCATTGCTTTCTGTGGTAGATTGGTTGCCGACCAAGGCTAAAGAACCCAATCTGTCCTAATATTTAACCCATAACTGCTTTCCTAAGGCTATTTGCGCGTAAGTGAATGCAAGGAATTCGACTAGAATTAGAACTCGGCTTCCTGATTTCTCTTTCTGAGAATATATACAGTGCGCCTCGACGCATATCCGTTATACAGCTTTCATTAAAAACGACCGAAATGTATTATAGTTAATGTTTTAAATAATTTTTTCATCTTAACTAATAATATTTTTCCATTTCATAACATCAAGTATACATACGTGGCTACTCAATTTCGTATAATTTCTTAAGTTTTCTAGTTAAGCTCTATGGTAGATCTGTGATTAATCCATCTAGTCTTAAATGTATCTTTGCTTGATCCCAAATATATTTTGTTTTGAACATTTAAAACATGTACTTTTTCTTTGTAAGTAACTTCTCTTGTATCACAAAATCCTTGAGGCGGGCATTTATTTTTGCCCTGCAGTTACATTCCTTATTAATGTTCTTGTTCTGTATGTTGCTATTTCATTTTCTGGCGTTTTTTTTATGAATTCGCATATACGTTCGTTGATTGTGTGAGCACCGTTGGGCGGACGCGATGATGTGTGTGTGTCTTTGCGCACGTCAATGGTTGTACAAATGTGTATATATGTCTGCGTCTGTCATGACGACAGATTTTCCTCTCACTTCCACTAAAATAGACCAATATAAGCAGCCCTATATAGCCAATTTTAAAAAAAAAATAATCAGTTTGTTTGACGATCGCAAGAGCGTGAAACCTAGGGTTACAAACTCACACCTCTCTATATGAATATGTCAGCTCTATCACTGATATTGAGCGCTTTCATACAAGTACCACGCATATATAATATATAAATAATATAATATATATAACAAATTGCATATATATATATATATTGATATTTATAAATATACAGATTTTACATGCACACACACACACACACACACACACACACACACACACACACACACACACACACATATATATATATATATATATATATATATATATTGCTTGCAGATAGAACGCTGTATGAACCAGTACATGTCGTTTTCACTACTTTAATGTGTCACTTGTTATGGACCTCACTCAAACCAATAAACGTATCTTTGCTGAAGGAGGCAGCAAGCTTAAGATTACTTCCCGTTCAGTTACAGTCAACGTAGACGGGTATCGATCTCTTTGGCATTGAATTTTAGCTCTTATAAATCAGTATCATCTTTTTTCTTAGGATTTATTATTTTATCAATAAGAGAACGTAACGAGAAGCTGATTTACTGGATATATATTCGCTGAAATTCAGCTCGATCGAACACCAATATAATCTATATTGGTAAGTCAGCTTTCAAATTTTTAATCGGCCTTTAATAATTGGACTATTTAACGCCTGTTTACGGAAAATCGCGCGTCTTTTCTAGTGATGCAAGAAAGTTTAAGTATTTTTATGTAGAAAACGCGTATCGCCTGGTATATTTTTTCGTAAGAATATTGTTGACTCGAACGTGGGTGCGAGTAATAAATGAATAACGCCAAAATATGTATAAAACAAACGACAATATGTATTAATGAATGCATATAATATTTAATAACTAATGACGTAGAAAATATATAAGCTATAAAATGTGTGTTAGTTTGTAGAAGTCCGAGAGGAAATAAGTGAAATGAACTGTGCTTGTACGGGGAACACTTTATTTCTACGTTCCACTACATCTTGTGGCCGAATTTGTAAAAGGAAGAAAGTGGATGTGTGAGCTATCATTGTCTATTTATAGACCTAAAGATAGTCTCCTATCGATAATATTTTAGTAAATTTGGGTGATTCACATGACTCCCCTTCAGATGAGGAGAATTTTTTCTGCTCATATATCCATAGAGTTTTTGTATGTTTGTTGTGTACCTCGTAGTCTAAAAAGAAAAGGAGTCGAATAGTGTGATTAAAATGTACGTTTAAACATGTCGAAAATGTCTTGCGTTTTGTTCCATCAGGGTGCTGTGTAAATATTCTCCTGGGTCTGGATGGGAAAATTATGTCAGTAGGGTAGAAAGAGAGAGATCAGCTGTTGATATTAATTTATTTGTGGTTTAATAATGCTTCAGGTTTTAATGATTTTTGTTTGGAAGGCCTGGTTTGTTTTTTTTGCTTTTTGTGTCTGCATGAACTTGGTGCACAAAACTTTAATAGAAGAAGCTTTGATTTGTAAAGTTGTCGAAGTGATGTCGGTCAAATTGCTACCGTGTGTCGAATGCATGGTTTGTGAGAACCTTTGAAGATATCTGGTATTATTGTCGATTTTTCTCGGAGATGCAAATAACTTCCTGTATTATTAAAACTTATTTGCAAATATCCATTGTTAGATGAGTGGAAGTTCAGCGGTTCACCTTGGAGTTGTTTCACATCTTTATCAGTTGAACCTGGGAGAGACGATGCTGTTTAAAATTGTAAATAAAGCTGACGTTCTGGTTTTTTAGTAGAATTTTTTTGTGTGGTCGTGTATGTTTTTGGCGGTGTTCTTGAAGAAAGTGAACTGTCTTCTCTATGTTTCGTACTTGTAAAACGAAAGTCGTATTATTCGTTTTCGTGGCAAAGATGTTATGGTGTCTGCCAGTGGAGTTAAAAGACAGGTAGTGATAAAAGGTTAAGCAAGAGGTGGCAGAGATAAAATCAGTGTTACCTGCTAGTCGTACTAGCAATTTGTAGAATTTGTTTGTAGCTGTCGGATGTGCGTTGCGATGAAATGGATATCGGCTCGGAACAAGAAATCGGGAAGCCGAGTTCGAATTCCAGTTGAATATCTTGCATTCACTTACGCGTAAATATCGTTGGGAAAGTTATTAATCTGTTTCTTTCCTCCAGTAATTGGGTTCTATAGCCTTGGCTGGCAAATAGTCTACCGAAGAAAATAATGACAAATTATTGCAGGATAATCGTCTGCCCAGTAATTCATGCCACTTTTGAGACATGATCACCCAAGCGTATATCACCTCTGGCATTTGACTGACTGGTTGAATCTTTTCGTCACTGGCACTCTGTTTGAAAATTATATAAACGATACGTTGTTGAATTTCTTTATATAGTTTTGTGTATTTTTATTTGAAGGAAAGATAGAATCATATCGTGGTGACTGTAATCTTGCAAAATGCTGGTTGTGTTTGTATATATTTGACTCTTGTTATATTATTCCGTAACAATACTGCGGACTGGAATGTAAGTCCGAGTAATAATTGAATATCACAAAACAGTATATAAACAAACGACAGTATGTAATAATAAACGTATACAATGACGATAAGGGAGTAAACATTTAAAGATTAATGATGTAGAAAGCATTTAAGTTAGAAAATGTGTGTTCGTGTGTAGAAATCCGGGAAAAAATAAGTGAAGTGAACCGTGCCTGAATGGAAAACACTTTATTTCCACGACCGACTACATCTTGTGGCCGGATTTGTAAAAAGAAGAAAGAGAATGTGTGAACTATCATTCCCTATTTATAGGCTTAAAGAGCGTCCTCTAGCGTGTTGTTTATAGTAAAGTGGCGTAACACACACCAGTGAGAATATATTTGATTTATTAATGACTTATTATGTATTTTGCTCCCAAAGTAGGAAATAAACTGAATATATGTTTGCGTTTCTTTGATAAATGTTCGAAACTAACCGACATATTAAAGGAATGAATAAATATTTGTTATCGAGCACAATGCAACTAAATGATGCAGGCGTCTTTATTATTTACTCCGTTATTAAATTACTATCGACTGAAACAATAGTCTTTGTTGAAGATTTCGTGTCTTCTACAATTCTCTTGCTTCGAGAGTGGATGGTATTTTTGCTTTCCTATTTTGCCATAATAATTTATTTCCGCCAGCGTATAGGCAGATAATATAAATCATCCGCGACCTCCGATAAATAAATAAAAAAAACATGAATGGATGACAATAGGTTACAGCAAGGGTACCCTATGTAATCTGATTTAAATAACCTTCCATGTGGTTTTAATTTTTTTTATCCTATTACTTATAATGAAAATTTAATGAAAATTTTTATCTTGATATTTACGCAATTTACATATGGACTGTTTTTTCATTATAACATTTCGGTCATTGTTCTCTCCGGTTTTCATCAGAGATATTGTATAGTGCCAGTTTGTATTTTTATCATTTTTCTGTAAATAGTAAAAGTTTTACTAAACACAGCTATTTTTGAAGAGGTTAAAGATCATGCATTATCGGTAACTGGTTGCACTAATCACAACAGATTACATAACATATTTAAAAAATCTGTTTCTCACAAAATAAGCAAAAATAACAAATGTATACAAATATATTTTTACTTCGATTACTTCACCTAAAGACGGTTGGAGTTTATAACGGCAGGAATGTCGTGAATATGACAATGAAATAAGGGCAAAAAGCAGAACAATGGTAATAAAAGAAGGATCCGAATAAAAAAGAAAATATAAAAAGCAAAAAGCAAAATAAATAAATAAATAAATCGATTGACGTACAACAGATATATTGAAAAGAAAGCATGCTTTCTTTATAAAGGAAATAGAACCTTGCTGGACTCTTCCCTCTCAGTGGCCGAGCGTTCCAAGACACGCCCAATTAAACGTTTGTTTTTGCTATAAAGGGCGACGCAGGTTTCACACCTTCTGGAGAGGACATTTTCTTTACTAATATGAACAATAGTAATAAAAGAACAACACAAATCCAATTATTACGTGGAACAGAATTGCCAAAATCAAATCTCATAATGGAAAAGGAAATAGATGCAATCTTTGCCTTTTAGATAAACCTGTTATCTTCAGACAATTAAATAACCTTAATTTACTTTAAAAAACAAAACAAAGTGAACTGATGATTACATGCAAGCGTAGAAAGAAATATCTGATTAAGTGCGTTGATCCCGATTAATAGAGATTCTTCTCTGCAGACCTTTTTACATTATTATTTTCCTTTTATCTTTTTTGGCTGAACCAAAAATAAGTAATTCCCTTTTGTGCTCATAGGCAAAAAACGTATACCATCTGCCCTAAAATATTTTACCTATGAATTTTAATTTTGAGATTTTACTTTCCAATTTCATGTTTACGATTTAGTTCAAATTATATCATCCCAGCGTCATAATATAAACTAGCATGAAAAACGCGATAAACAAAAGTCAAGGTTACACTCAAGTTCATAGGATGCATCTATCGATTGCAGAATGCATGGAACTCTGAGTGGGGTTATAGAAATAGTATAATACACACACACACGCACAAAACACACACACACACACACAGACATACATACATACATATATATATATATATATATATATATATATATATATATATATATAGTGACGTCAAACTATCCGTGGTAAAAAAACAAAAAACCTTTTCTTTGTCAATAATAAGAGTCGATACTAGTAAAATTATATATTATAAAATATTAAAAATGATTTACAAAAAGAAGTCAATTTATTTAATTACAGAGCAAATATATTTGCACAATAAAATTCGAATCACCTAATCTGTACAGGAGTTTCTTTCGGCAGATGTGTCAGTCGTCTGTCTAGTCAAACCTCAGTGTGGACTGACTTCGAGTCTGATGAACAATTTCATCAGGCGAAAGGCACAATACTTAAGTCAGGGGAATGTGGAAGGTTAGTATCTTAAAGTAAATAAGTTATTTAAAAGTAAACTAGAATATTAACCTTATGACATTATTCTGGGGTGATAAGAATAACATTAAAACGTAGATAAAAAGAAGTAATGGATAAATAGAAAGAGAGGGGTCATAGAAAGGGGATAGTTTATAAACTATAAAAGGTGTATAGATGTTATCGAGGGGAAAATCAGAATTGCTTATATCTTCTGCATTGGAAGAATGAGAGAGGAGTATATATATATAATAGCCAATTCTGAAAATTTCAGTTTGTTTTTATTCCGACATTTAAACACTAATTTATTCCTCTGATTCAGTAGTTGCCTTTGGTTCCGAAACACTATCCAGATGGGGTGTTTCGAAATTTATTGTTTCATATATATATATATATATATATATATATATATATATATATATATATATATATTAAACTGGGATTATAGAAATTCTATAGCTGCCTGAGTGACACTTGACACATTGGATTTATAGGATGTAAAACTTTTATCACGTACCGATAAATTTGTGTACTGACTCGTCTGTTGCATTATAAAAATGTATCATAGTTTTTATGACATGAATTTCCTTTAGTTATGTAGAGTGTTAAGTGGAAATTCCATGGGTTTTGCTAATTCATATTCATGGAATTAATAACTTCGAGCTAGCGCAGTTGATATTTCACTGAAGCAAACGGTAATTGCCAATGAGGCATTATTGTTTCGCCCTTTCTTTCTTTCTTTCTTTCTTCCATTGCTGTCTTTCTTTCTTTATCCATTTCTCTCTCTAGTTAGTTTCTTTCTTCCCTTTCTTTTTCAATATTTCTTCACCTTTTCTTACTTTTTACCCTTTCTTTTTCTTTCTGTCTGTCTTTTTATTTCTTCCATTTTTACCATTTTTTAAAATTTTTTCTTTCTGTTCGTTTTCCTTTTTCTTGCTGTCTTTTCATACTTTTGTTTCTTTTCCTTATTTTTTCTTTATTCTTTCTTTCTTTTTGCTTTCTTTTTTTTTCTCATTCTCCTGGGATGAGATTCGATTTGTAGACAGGAGTAGGCAAACTATAAGAAAGTCTATTGTACATGCTAAGGAAAAAAGGATCAAGTGTAATTATAAAACTATATATATATAATAGACATCCCCATATAAGCCTGTTTCTCTTTATCACATTTCTTCAGTGTGGCTAGACACATCCACTTGCTTCTGGCCGGGATCAGAGGCTCAACCGATTTGGTGTCAGTTGGAGTCGCTACCCACTAAGCCATAGGCGCATGGAATCAGAAAAAGTAAATTTTAATGTGTTGTATATAAGCAGTCTATACACACGCCAGTCATCGAAATAAATATATCGCAGAAGTGGAAACTATTTTTAAAAATTTCTTCTCTAGAGAGCTCAATCGTAATGAGAGCATAATATATTAGTCACCAACATACAAGATTGTTTTGCTGTATCACAGCTCATCAGTGTGGACAGACACATCCACTTGCTTCTGGCCGGGATCGAAACTCGACCATATATATATATATATATATATACACACTTGAATCTCCTATCGCAGACATTTTTGAGTGCGTTCTATTAAAACCTCCGTCGGCTTAGATTTTGTTTGTGCAATTAAATTAATAAAGCTTGGTTCAAACTGTGGTATTAGGTTCAGGCATTTCCCGACGGTTTCACATGCTGGCAACTTCTGTCCACCGATATACTCATGACGGAAGCTTCTTGACTAATAGGCAATTTTATGATTCAAGCATTCGAAGAAACACGAATGTCTCAGCACTAACGGCTGGATCGTTAACGCTATAATCTCTTCCCAAAGCCTACATATACATTTTATATATTTACTGAGTAACTAAAACATTTTTAAGTTTTGTAGATGTCATCATATTCTATTTCATAAAGTGACCATTATGGCCAGGACGATAAAATTTATCAAAAATAAATAAATGGCTAATTTTAAAATGAGATCTAAAAGAAGATTATCCTGATTATCCCGAATTACGTCAACGTATTTCTTCTCAGAGATCCAGATTGTTAATTCAAAGAAAAAATTCACTAAATTAGTTTTTGTTTTTCTAAATCACTTATTCGTCTGATGAAGGCTTGCATTTTGCAATTAGCTTTTCGGATTATTTTCTAAATCGAACTTTGTAATTTCTTCAGTGTTTAACCAATGATTTTTCAATGATTCTTTTGATGTTTTGTGAATGCATTCTACTGTTTCTGCCTTCAGACAAATCATACGCTGGCACTTGTTTGTTTCAGCCTTCTAATAATTACATTCTCATCACAATCAGATAACTCTTTCGATACACAACCGTTACCCCCCACCAAAATAACTCTCGGAATAATAAAATAGATTAAGCACAATGCATCTCTGACCTGTATTTATAAATGTTATGGTGCCCATCTACGAGGAATGAACTCTTCCTCTTACTATATAATTACTTGCATGAAGGAAGTTAACAGCAGTTAGTACGCCAGATAAGATGCAGTTAAAGCTAACTATGATTCAGGCAATAAGCTGCGAAACTGTACCGTTCGGACTTATTTCTATTTGCTTATTAATAACACTTACCATGTATATATTGTTCTTGTTATAATAATACACTGTTTTGAATCTAGCTCTTATATTTCGTGTCTTAGTTCCGGCCAAACCAGTCACTAGAAATTTGCGGCGAAGTTTCGGCACAACAAGTCCACAACAAATTGGCGACGAAGATTTGCGTTAAGATTTACCACAACAATAAATAAGGAAGCACATCGCCTAACTATAGCGTTTAGCATGAAACACACTGTTGTTTCTCAATGTGACTTCAGTGCCCACTTATATATATATAGCAGCAAGGAATAAGCGGAATTTTATTAACATTCTTTACACTAAAAAACTAGAATAAACGATCGGTTTCGTCTCAGACATCTTCAAGTTTAATTTCTCGGAAATGTAATTTAAGAAAATAAAAGAAAATTATAATGCGGAATGAGGGGAGAAAAATATGCAAAAGAGCTAGAATTCAAACACATTCAAACGCAACAAGCAATCTCTATGCTTACAGAGAGAAGACTTGCGAGATTTGAAGTAAATGGACTCCAGAGCTTTTTTTTCTTTTTTCTTTTCTTTCTTTCTCCCTCTCTCATTAAAATTTTCTTTTATTTTCTAAGATTAAATTTGCCAGAAATTAAGCTTGAAGAGATCTGGGATGGAATCGGTTGCTTATTTTATTTTTCAGTGTATAGAATATTATTAAAATTAGGTTTATTCCTTGCTGTTATTAAATTTAGTACCACCAAGAATTCTTTCCATATTGTGACAAATGCACAGCATAGTAGGGTGTGTTGGAAAACGTTTGTGAGGAAAAAACTCCATGACGGATTTTGCTACGCTAGAAATTTTGGAAAAACATACTGTACTGCTTAGCATTCACGTTGAAAGCTAATACAAACATTCAGATTATTTGGTTGTCATTCCAATGATTTGGATGAGTCTAATGGATGAGTCTAATGATTACAAAGGTTGTTGAAGTGATATCATCCCACAGACAGCATTCAGCAACGTCAACAAGGAGACCTTCCAGAAGACATGCGGGAGATTCCGAAATCGTCCACAGGCCCTGGTTGGACCCAATGGCTATTTTATTAAATAAATTTACTCTTTACTATCTCGAGATATTTGTGTGTAATTTTGGTAAATTTATCTGTTGCAATTTGATGTCAGTATTGTTTTCAGTTTTGAGGGGATACAAACGGGAAGAAATATCATACTTAACATCAGGAAAATACAACTGAACTTCCTGGGACATGTAATGAAGAAGAATGGCTTGGAGAATTTAATACTCACTCGAAGTATAGAAAAAAAGAGAAACAGGGGAAAGCAGCGCGAGACATTTGATAGGCCTGAGACGGTAATTTATCCATTGCAACTTGCATGTGTAACGTAAAAATAGCAATAATTAGAACCCCCCCCCCCCCCAAAAAAAAAAAGATCTAGTTTCCCGAGAAAAAACGTGATCAAGTTCAACCAGTAAAAGATTGATTTTCTCCGAAACTGTATCGGTATAGAATTTAGAGGTTGAATATTACCAACATTTAACTTATTTTATGTTTAAAAATAAAACATAAAATCTTAGTAGGAGTTAGCTTGAACGAAGACTATGCATGACAAAACGATAATTTTAATTAATTTATAATCCTCATTATTTTTTTTATTTTAATATGAGATAAAAAATTAGCAATTAAATGAATCTGAGCTGTCATTTCTACTCAGAATATAATCCTTAAAGATAACAATTCTTTCCAATTAAAATCGGGCAATTCACCTAAAAGTTCAATTTAAAAATACATAAAACGATATTCTCGATAAAATTCTAATTCACAAAATATTATTCCTCGAACATTATAATTAGTATTGTTTATTATTAAATGTAGGAAGGAAAAATCAATTTTGTATAAATAGCAACCGTTGCATTACAACAACGCTTAATCCCAAGACATTCAGATAAAATGGGCTTGAACTCCGCTAAAGCGACCAAACATGAAATTCCTGCTAAATACCGAATAGGATTAAAATATGAAAATATATTTTTCTTAATGTGCCGTATCCTTTCATGACGTAGGTGATTATAGACTTCCACTTGCCTCTGTCTCTCATCGCGTTCAAATATTTTTTCTCTAGGTATCTCTCACACAACCCGCTCCGCCATCCATTTGCTCAGGCCTATCAAATGTCTCGCGCTGCTTTCCCCTGTTTCTCTTTTTTTCTATACTTCGAGTGAGTATTAAATTCTCCAAGCCATTCTTCTTCATTACATGTCCCAGGAAGTTCAGTTGTATTTTCCTGATGTTAAGTATGATATTTCTTCCCGTTTGTATCCCCTCAATCCCTCAGAAAATTAGCTCTTAAAAAATGGCTAAATAGCTAATCTTTCTTGGGAGAATAATCACTGAATGTTCAC
>JBBBDQ010000222.1:6367500-6447500 GCA_037127315.1 Ascarosepion bandense
AAGCACTGGACGGCCGTTTCGTCCTATATTTGGGACTCATCAGCAGCTCGATGATTTACTAGTGCTTTCTGCATTCTGTTGAGGTCGAATATAAAGCTCGATGATTTACTAAATAATTGTTCAAATCTTCCTACTAATTCTTGAATAACATCTCTGTGCTTCAACCACGAAACACCCTATAGATTTAGCGGCTTGGTTGCGGAAGTCGTTGCTTGAGGAGGCACTATCCTATGGGCAAAGGAGCTTGGATTAGTTCCACCACGGAATTCGTGAGGAGCGGTGCACTTCATCGAACTTAATTCGTTACCGCTTCGTCACCAGGTCCCGTGGTACAGTTGGTATAACATCAGTTCAACAACCACAACTGCCTGCGTTCGATTCCTGGTAGTGGATGCGCATGGCTGATGAGTCCCAAATATAGGACGAAACGACCGTCCAGTGCTTTCTGCATTCTGTTGAGGTCGAATATGAAGCTCGGTGATTTACTATATATATTTATGTCTAGGTCTATGTTTATATATATATGCTACTGTGTATTCATATATTTCTGAAAAGATATGTATATATTTGTTTCTATATATATTTGTTTATATAAATTAATATTAGTAGTTTGGCAATACAGCATTATGATTTTATCATTGTGTTCGCTTTGATTTTAAAAAATTATCAACCTTAGATTTTATTCTGTTAAAGTTTCATGAGATGTAGTTTCTACTGTTTGGTCAAGATAATTTTGGTTCTTTGATGCCAGCGATATCCATTCTTTTCACGACATATAAGTTTCGTTCATTTCATGGTATCGTTGAAGGTGCGTCCAATTTTACCGTGGGAAAATCAGCATAGTCTGAAGTAAAAGGCCTCAAACTAAATAAAAACAAGGTTTTCTCCTCAAAATGTTTATGCTATCATAAAGAGGATAGATAAAGTATTTTTTAAATTATTTCTACAAATTTTAAAAATTGTTCTAACAGGTTCTGAAAAGCTCATTTATTGGTAGAAAATCTTTTTTTCTCTCTCGTTAGTGAAAGGGCTAAATTGACGCTAGAGTTTATTACGTCAACAACGTAATATTACGCGAAAGCAATTTTTTGACTGTGAAAGACACCTTAATTTGGAAATTCTTGCAAAACTCAAATAATCGTCTGATTATAATAAAATAATTCAGGACTTATTCACAAATGACTGAAATAATTTTTGAAAGTATTATTTTTATAAAATATTGGTAAAATAATATTTTTTTAATTTGTTGCCCCCCACCCCAATATTTAATTTCCAGAAATGTCGAAAAATGCGACTAGGTCAAAATATATAGATAGTTTTCATTAAATTCAGGAGTCATTAAGGAAAGCTAATCAACTGTCTTTTTTTCATCAAAACAAGGTACCTTTTAGAAAATCAGCTCTGAATTAGGAAATCAAAAATTCAATAAAACTATGCCAATTTTTATTTGGGTAAACTTTTAATTGCTTTTATAAACATAAATTAAAAATGTGTCATCGTCTGAATAAAAACAAAATTGCGTTAGTAATGAATTTTTACAAGAATTGTTTTTATTTTTCATTTTTTTTATTAAGTAATTTAAAAAGTTTCATCAATCTTTTACAATTTTCTCCTTATAGGTCTCTTCGATGTTTTTTTTTTAATTAATGTTTGGCAAATATATTTATTAATCGAAAAATTTAAACAGTTACTCTAAAATAGTAGCTTTTTTTTTGTAATTTAATTAAAACTGTGTATTTTTGCATGTTAATTTCCAGTTTTTGGTATGTACGGGTGCCCATAAACGATATAAATATGTAACAGGTCACGTGACTAAAGGGTTGTCCGCCCTTACATAAAATTTTCCCGTATATAAACCCCGAAGGTCCTTGCTGTTATTCTTTTCATGCGTGTCTCTGAATCGCTCAAGAAAGAAGTCATTTCTAGTCAGGATTTAAATATTTAAAGTAACTTTTATATTTTTTACTTATTAGTTTAATCATTTTTAATATTAATTGTGAATCTATTTACCTGACAGAATTTAGAAAAAACATCAAAACTTCTTTTATATTTGTTTTGCTTTTTTGGGCTGTTCATTCCAGTGGCATGTGGTAATGATTCATACAAGAAATTATTAGGGATAAAAATGTTTACTTTCAATGTATGTTTGCAAAATGTGACTAAGAAATAAACATGTATTACAATGTTATGGTGCATAGGCTAAGATTAAAACAATTTGGAAAAGGTTTCATTTTTTTCTTTTCAATTGAATGAAAAAGCCATTCTTTATTTTCTTTATTTCATAGCCTAATCCTGCTATTGAAAGTATGCATTTGTATAGTTATCCTCCTACTTTTAATTTTTTTTAAAATTGCAAATGAATGGACCAAAAGAAAGAACATGTCATAAAATTATTTTTACCCCTATGCATCAAATTTCTAGGCATCTCCTATAATTTGATACCTAAGGGTAAAAATAATATTATAACATGTTTTTCTTTTTGAAATTCATTTACAATTAAAATAAAAAATGGAAAGTAGGAGTTAAACAATAAAGATGCTTAATTTCAATAGTAGGATTAGGTTATGAAATAAAATAGAAAAAAAATGGCCTTTTCTTTCGATTGAAAAGAAAAAAATGAAACCTTCTCCAAATTGTTTTAATGTTAGCCTATGCACCATAAAATTGTAGTATATATTTGTTTCTTAAACACATTTTGCAAACACACATTTTTGTTAAATTTCAACTTTTCTCTTTTTTTTTATTGCGCACAAAAAAAAGACAAAAGATAAAAGTTGGAATTTTAAAAAACTGTTTAATTTCAATGGGTGTTTGCAAAATGTGTCTAAGAAACAAAAATGTACTGCAATTTTATGGTGCCTAAACTAAGATTAAAACAAATTGGAAAAAGTTTCATTTTTTCTTTTCAATTGAATGAAAAAGCAATTTTTTCTTTTGTATTTCATAGCCTAATCCTACTAATGAAATTATGCATTTTCAATGTTAACCTAATACTTTAAACTTTATTTTTAATTGTAAATGAATATACAAAACACATGTTATAAAATTATTTTTACCCTTAGTTATCAAATTAAGGGAGATACCTACATTCACAATGGAAAAAATCAAGAGGAAAGTTGGAATGTAAAAAAAATATGTTTAATTTCAATTTGTGTTTGCAGAATGTTTTTAAGAAACAATTATGTACTACAATTTTATGGTGCCTAACTAAGATTAAAACAAATTGGAAAAGGTTTCATTTTTTTATTTTCAATTGAATGAAAAAGACATTTTTTCTATTTTATTTCATAGCCTAATCCTACTATTGAATTTATGCATTTTTATGGATTAACTCCTACTTTCATGTTCTTTTTTAAATTGTAAATGATTGTACAAAACACATGTTATAAAATTATTTTACCCTTAGTTATCAAATTAAGGGAGATACCTACATACCTGTACCTGGAAAAGCAGCTAAAAAGTGAGGAGGATTGGCGAGCCAATTAAGAAAACACCACGGCCCTTTTCAGGGCCACAAAATATTCCCGAAATTCCTTTCTCTTCAAGATATTGCATAAATACAGCATGACATGTACAAAAAATATAGATACTTATTTATAACATCTACAGTTATGTAAAAATTAAATTAGATATTTTTACCTAGTTGTCTTACTAATTAATATGAATAAGGCATAATAAAAATATTAATAATTAGCATAATATTTCATAACTTAGCTGGGTTATTTTAATTTCATTCTTTCAAATTAAACTGTAAAAGTATTTTAAAAACAAATTTTTATTTTTATTTACTCAGAAAGCATATGCAATCATCCAGCTATAATGCTAAACTAAAATTCTATAAAATAAGTAACTGCTGAAAATACTGTTACATTTTTATTATTACTATGTAATGAAAAACAAAAGAATGAAATTACAATTTTTGTAATTTAAATATTTCCAATTTTGCCATGTTTATATCCATTTTATAAGATCTACTATCAATTTGATAAGTATTAAGTTGAAGTTGGTGCCCAATATGTGATGCAAGAGCTGAACCTGTAAAAACAGCTAAGCAATGAGGAGGATTAAATAGCCAATTAAAAAAACACCACTGCCCTATTCAGGGCCACAAAATATTACTGAAACTGAAAGTCTTTTCTCTTCAAGATATTGCATAAATACATTGACATGTATAAAAAATAGATACTTAATTATAATATCTACAGTTATGTAAAAATTAAATTAGATATTTTAACCATTTTTGTTACTAATTATTATGACGAATGCATAATAAAAATATTAATAATTAGCATAATATTTTATAAGTTTACTGGGTTATTTTAATTTCATTCTTTGTTATTAAATTGTAAAATTATTTTAAAAGCAATTTCAATTTTTATTTATTTAGAAAGCATATTCAATCATCCAGCTATAATGCTAAACGAACATTGTATAAAATATTATGTAATTGATGAAAATATTATGTTATGGTTAGCTATGCAGTTAAAAAAAAGAAATCGGTTTTTTTAGATACATAAAAATTTGGCACTTCTGGATGCCATACTTGGGGTGTTGACAGAGAGTAGCTGACATATTCAATCCATCGGCACCTCGTATTACGTAGATGACAGGACTATTGTATTTAAGATAAGCTTTCTGTCTTAAATTTCATAAAGTGAGGAATTACTATTGTGTGAAATCAGATTAAGGTAAGTTTCAATTTAAACAATTGACTATAAAAAAGTGTCTGCAATGCATATTTATTGTTTAAAATTTTTTAAACAGAAAGTTTGCTTTCTGTTGACGTAACCTGTCAATAAATCAAAAATTTCAAAAAATGGCGGAAGATTTAAAGTTTTTTTTTTTCGAAATATTTCGAATTCCAATCGATATAATTTCAGTTTAAAATACACCAGTATATTTTGATTACTGGAATTACTAACTTTAATCCCTCAGCTTTCAAATAGACCTAATTTTAAAGGTTAAAGATAGAGTATTTAATTTAAAATTTTCATTTTAAATTTAGGTATCTGAAAACGTATTGGACGTACCTATGTTAATAATTTTGCAAACGGTTGTATATTAATAATTTGGGCATCTCTGCATATTTTTTTTATTTTTATAAGCTTTTCACCCCGAGCAAGGCATGTCACTGCCACTATTGCGCAGGGGCCTACATAGAGTGGAGAAAGGATGATTAAATATAGGAAATGTCAGAGGGTGGGTGATAGGCGGGTAAGGATACCGAGAATGAGGGTTGGGTAGATGAGAGTGTTCTGAGAATAATTGGGAGTTAGTGTGATAGGAGGTGTCTATTGACCCTACATTTAAACACCTGGAGATTGTAACTGACGGGAAAGCAGAGTTGTGGAAGGGAGTTCCACAGGCGGGAAGCGCGAGAAAAGTAGCTGTTGGAGTAGAATTTACGGTTACATTTTATTTGTTTAATTGTAAAAGGGTGGGACCTAGTTGCCAATCTAGTATCCCGTGTAAATTCGTGCTTAGGCGGCACCAGTGATCTAAGCTCATCGGAGCAGTAGCCATGAAAGTACTTGTAGAAGAGGCACAGGGAAGCCACATCACGCCGGTGAGAGAGTGGCTGCAGCCGGTCTGCCAAGTCAGTATCAACCACGTTACAGATCCTCCTTTGTATTTTGTCAAGAAGCCCAAGGAGAGCAGCAGGGGCACCCGACCAGATATGGCAGCAATATTCAATACACGGGCGGATGGTAGATTTGTATATGTGCAGAATAGATTCAGGTGGGAAAAATTTCCGGGCCCTGCACAGGGAGCCGACTTTCATAGCAGCAGATTTGGCAATGGATTCGATGTAGTCATTCCATTTGAGGTCCGCCGAGAGTGTAAGGCCAAGGAGGTGTAGTATTTTACTCTCTGGGAGGCTAGCCTTTCCCATGCTAATATGCATTCTTTGCCTGTAGATTTAAGTTGAAATAATTTTTATTTCAGCCTATAACTTTTTAAAAAATAAACGTAATGCTGTCCGATGCTCATATCTCAGTAGAAGTCTTCATATCTGAACTTACTTATATTCTATCTTCTCAGTGTTTCTATTTACATGTGGTAGAAATATGATGCATTCTAACATGTTAATTTTTTGCAGATAATTGTTAGTAACTTGAAATTTCTAAAATATTTATTTCTAGTACAGAAGAAACGTCAACTGTAATCTGGTAATAAATGAATTAGAACCTAGAAAGATGGCGTAACTTTAAAGAAATTTATTTAGCATAATTCATTTTAGAATTTTAAAAACGTATTTACAACTGTCAACAAGAGACTAAATTATTTCTTCACATAAAATATTTATTATGTGGACTTTTAAAAAATTCAGTTATTGCTTTCCTTTTTGTGCCTGTACAAATAGCCTTTCTTATAAAATATGTAGGTTGGAAAAATTGGAGATGTATACGGTTTCAGTTTTTTTCTGAGAAGTGAGTGATAGCAAAAGAGAATCTGTGATAATACATGAAAAAAATAAACAAAGCATACAAAAAACTGACAGCGATCGTGATGGGGGTAGAGAAAAAGAGAAATAGAGACAGATATACCCAGGTAGAAATAGAGTAAATAGATACACAAAAAAAAGGAACGAAAGAGATAGACATTTGAGAAAGGGACAGAGTTGTGATATTCCCCATCCCTGAATTTATGCAAATCAATACAAAGACTGCGATAAATCCCTTGAACATGTCAAATGCAATATATATTGTACAAAACAGTCGATGTTTGACCGAGAGGTGAACTCAGGCAGTGTACATTTCAACAATTAATAAGAGAGTGTGATACAACATTACAACAACAAAACAATGAGGACGTGTTCCTGGCTTAGAACAAATCGCAATGAAATCGATTACTTATTTAGTTTCTCCAAATTTACAAGTTCGCAGTGTACGGCCAAAATAGATTATTTTTCTTTTAAAGCGGTCGCTTGATCAGTGATTTTCACTCGTTGATGTTAGTCGCTGGTCGCGTTCTGGTGGTGTTCGCTCACTGAGGGTCAATTAACATTTGCAAATCATCTGTGCATAGAAAAGCGGTCATTAAAAACAGGTGGTCCTGACAAAGAGGGTCGCATACGGCAAGTTTATATTGTATTTACTTTCTTAATTTTTCATATATTGCAATAGTATTTTTGCGTTTTATTTAGTTATAGTTGTATTACACATTATGTTTGAAACCATCAATACCAATCCTCATATGCATTCTTCAGAGCAGTTTGGATATGACGACTTCTATTATATAATCAATGAACATTGTTAGACGAAAATGGATTTATAGATCCATGAATAGCTTAATCTTTTACTAAATGTTTTAAGGATTCGATCATTACTTATTTTGATTCATGAAGTGAATACACCGAATAAATTCATAATCATATGTTTCTTTCTGTTTTTTTAAGGTAAAATTGACGACGAAACAAGACGAACAATGCAGTTACCACGCTGCGGAGTGCCAGATCGAATAAGCAATGGAAATTCGGCGCGAAAGAAGCGCTACACTATTCAAGGTAAGACAATTACAAAATTACTATATCAACGCAATTAAGTACAAGTAAGATAATTTTAATATTTTATCAAAATTGTATTGAACAATTTAATTATAATATAGCTTACGATGCTTGTACAAATGCATCTGTTTTGTTGAGGTGATACTTAAGTTATTGAAAGCTAGTTCCAGAGACTAGAGTCCTATCTATATGCCACTAAAATCCTGCGTATTACACCTCTCTTAAAGAACAAATATAAATCGTGTACATTTTTATTTTTTCTAAATAGATGGATATTTTTTTAGTATTTAACAGTTTACATAAGATTGGCATATTTCTTTTTGACATTTTAATAGTTTCAATCCGTTCAAATCAATGGACTTATTAAGACGCAAGTGGTTACTGAGTGTGAAATGGAGCAAAGAAAAAATATTAAAGAGTGAAAACAATAACAGAACAAGAATGTAAAAGACAGAATATAACGGATGATATTGCATTAAAATTTTTGAAGATCAATATGACTTGGAAGTCCGAAAACGGGAGAGTGTTCTAGAAACGATAAATATAATAATTGAAATTGTAAGCAAATCTTCAAATACTTCATATGAAAAAGAACCAATGCAAGAAGTATTTTTTCATCGCTTCACCCTAAGGCGGTACCGCTACTGATGCGCAGGAAATATACAAGAGAATAAAAGGCAAGAGGAGAGTGAAGAGAAAGAACCAGTTACAGGGGGTGTCAGAGAAAGGCCAATAGAAGGATGGGAACAGAGGTGTGAAGACACATGCGAAGGTAGAGGGAAAAGAAAAGAACCAGATACATGGGGTTATGTAGAAAGTACGAGGGAAGGACTGGAGTCAAGTCGGTAAGTGATCGAAATTGACATTTCATTTTAATTCCTAGATGATGTAGCTGTCAGTAAAGAAAGAACACGGAAGGGAGTTCCACAGTGCGGGAAAAGAAGCTGATGGAGAAGAATTGTCGGCTGCATTTGCTAGGTCTAACTGTAAAAAGCTGAGATCTCGTTGCCAGTCTGGTTGCTTGAGTAAATTCTTACAGAGGGGGCAATAGTGACCTAAATTCGTCGGAAATTGTCGGAGCAAAAGCCATGAAAATCGGAACTTTCAAAATAGTTGTGGTCAAGGAGTGTAATTTATTTTCTTTTTTACAGAAATCTGCAAATATTTCTACTGCATTAAAATATTACTATCTCTTTAAATTTTTATAAATGGTGATTTTCTCCGGATAATTCGATATTAAATGTAGTGTATTATTCCAAATATGTTATAGTTTAAAACGCACTATTTTTTTTTCCTAGCTTTAATCTGTTTATTCAGTTTTATGTCAATTATTATTATCCCAATGAATATCATTTAATAATAACAGTAATAAAAACATAATAATATATGAAGTAAAAATTGAGAGGGGTAAATTATCATTTTATATGTTTTAATTTCGCCCATGCGTGTTGCTTGTTTTTGATTTAGTTGACACCACAATACAGCAAGGTCTGTTGGATATTATTTGTGAGTAAAAGATCACCATGTATTCCGCCGGGAATTTTGAAACAGCATGCTGTACTTGTTCGCATTTTCACAGGAAACTTCATTGTTTTCCTGACGGCTACAACCTCCAAGAATTTAAAAGCAATGTCAATTCCCATCTCTTATCCACTTGACTCCAGACCTTACCTCGTCCTTTCTTCATCACCTCGTGTATCTTGTTCTTTTATTTCTCTCGACCTTAGCAAATGTTTTCGCACGTGTGTTCCCCCTACTCTTGCCCGTTCTCTGTCACCCCCTGTAACTGGTTCTTTCTCTTCACTCTCCTCCGGCCTAAACATTTATTCTCTTATGTATTCCCCTGTGCATTAAGGGGAATTTGGGTTTCAATCTAAGAAAAATGCAAAAGATTCAGAAAGAGTTGGAAGAGTATTATGTTGATTAAAAAGGTACGGCTGATTGTAAAACTCATGCTGATCGTTCTGATCAGAAAAGAACTCCCGAATTTGTTGATGATGGCTTCATACTCAACATGAATGACTACATCAGGTGAGGAGGTAGTGCTACTCTAAATAAGAAAAAGATATATCTGTCAACCGGACTCTGCACCATGCTACACAAGCAGATGAACCCAGTCATGGCTGGCAAACAATTTCTGCGACTACATCCTCCGTTACGTGTGGCTACCTATCTTAAAAATATGAGCTCAAACCACATTAATTCACTTTTTTCCTTTTTCTCATAATCATTTCACCCAAAACAAGGCATGGAAGCTACTAGTGCTCAGGGAGGAACAGTGGGAGAAAAACAAGTTACATGGGATGCCGAAGAAAGAATGGAAATCAAAGAGATTGATGAGATGTAAGTTCTACTCGAGCAGCTTTTTCCCTCAAACTGCTGCTTTGTAGAACTAACTCCAAAGAGGATGCTTCTATAATCACTGCAATCTTAATCTAGGTTTAACAGTAATCTTCCCGAAATATAAAAAAAGACTGTGCCTCTTACAATGTATCCTTCTACCGTGAGTGGCTTTCGAGTCTTGTAAATATAAACATAATTGTAAAATAAACTAAAAAAAAAAAAAACTAAAAGAAAAGAAGGGAAAAACTCATGAATACGACATTAATCCGTTAATATAAACATATCATTAAGATTCATTCGTGCCTAAAATGAAGTAAAAAGCCAAATCCTTAAAGTGAACCCAAATCAAGTATATGACTAGATTTGGGCTCACTAGTTGATCTCCGGGTAAGACTAATCATAGGTGAACATATTTCATTGTCGACATTTAAGGATAAGGAATTACATTCTTTACGAACGGACAAAGGATCGAAGACATTTATTGATTAATACACTTCACAGTTGTGTTATCAACTACGCATAAAAACAAATGGACATTACAGTCCTCATAATTCATAGTTAAGATCGATAAATGATCAGTGAACCTTCATCCCAGATGACATCTACTAAATTGTCTGAAGGCGGGAAAGTGAGCGGGAGATCATGTGACCTATTGCAATAGCGGATACCAGTCAGGTCATATGCCGAGAGAAGAGTCCTGTTCAACATGGCCGTCAAATCACCCAATGAATTGTATATTGGCAAAGTTCCATAACAGGACATTTGCCTATTGGCCTTTTAGTTTGAACCATACAATCTGAAATATTCGTGCTTTATCAGGTCGAATAATTCACGTCTTACCTTCCGCTTAGAAACTCGCATATGTCTTGTCAGGATGTTTTTCACACGTTCGTGAATTCTGAATCCTTACATTCATCTTTGCGTTGTTTTCTTTTGATGTCGCATTTTTTCATATATATATATATATATATATATATATATATATATAATCCCGCCTACATCCGACCAACCACGACTTAGCATTTCTTTTGGCGGTCGTCACTAGTGCGTTCAGTGATATGGACATTTATAGATCCTCGGCTAACTGAAGGTGTTATAATGAGGATAGAGTGGGGAATACATAGAATGTATTCACCGAGTGAGAAAAACTCATACTGTCTGTTGTGGTTGGTTAGATGGACACTGGATTAATATGATAAATATAATATAAATGTTATGATATTTTGTCTTTGAGTTATTTTTATTCTCCCAATATGAACTATTTAATAAGTTAGTTAATTCTGTGTTATATATATATATATATATATATATATATATATATATATATATATATATATATATATATATATATTCCCTCCTCACTAATGGGAGAGAGACAATTGCGAGGTAGCGTCGGCTCAGTTCAATAAAGAGACAACAGCGAGGCATTGACGGCTCAATTCATTAGAGAGACAACAGCAAAGCAGAGTCGGCTCAGTTCATTCTCTTTACTACCAGTAATTGAACTTTACTATCTTCAAGAAAGCTCTATCTGCGTGTTTGCTCTTTAACAGTGCCTTATTTTTGAGACAATTACGTCATCGAGTCGTAAAGAATATATATATATATACACATATACGAATGAAATGCTGCAGATTTTATGGTTCCCTAAAAATAATCAAAAACTGAATCGTAGAGATGAACTGATTGTTTTATGTTAACATCGAAAATATTTCTCTTTAAAATTTAATTAATTACAATGTGTCATTTTTATCTTATAATTTAAATAATTACAATGTGTTATTTTTATCTTATATGTCATTTATATCTTTTAACTTAAAAATATATATATATATTATGTTTTATATTATCCACACAATACTTATTTGGTTTTCTTAATTACAATATACATTAATATAGTATAATTATTTACTTTTAATTCTAACATAAATATTCTAGCCCGTCTACTCATGAGGTAGTACAAAATCTAATTTAAATAATACAACCTAAAATCTAACTTGGTGTTAAAAATTATTTTTATCATTTAAATTTTGTATGGCCCCATTATTTATTTTACCCAGACAAAATTAAAAAGCAACATGCATTGACACCAGGCCATTTTTCTTCCTTTCGTGACCCAAATTTTCATCTCTAATTTGCCTAATTCTCATTTTTGATTGAAGAATATTGACATACCCACAAGCATATTCTCAAATGACTACACTTTATTTTCTAAATAACCATGAATTCATCTTATATTTTTTTAAGTAAATCGTTTTTAACATTTATGTTAACGTATCAAAGAAGAACCCGCCCACTATATCAATTTTGTTATTTATTTTAAATGTAGTTGTGGACTCGACTACAGATGTAGAACGACACAACGTCTCGATGTTAGGATTAAACAGTATGTAACTGCTAAACAACTTGACAAAAGTTTTTGTCTGGTGATACCATTCAAAATATACATACGGGTCTTCTATAGCGGATTAATTGATAAATAATCCGGGCTGTGCTATGGATTTCAGTGTGAACTTGTTCTCTGTTTTAACCACAGCACACTCGTTATTCCATCTGAAGGGGTTGGAGGTGCTGTTCATCAGGTCCTGAAAACCCTCTCTTTGTAAACAAAGAGACTGTTTACTTTGGTTTGCTTTGCTGTGTCTCTAGTATCTTTAGATGTTTTAACTTTTATTATTTTTCCATGTTCATTCATTCAGGTCATCCGAAACAGACTTTCTTTTCATAATTTGTTTCTCCGTTTACAGTTCTGAGGAGAGGGAACAAAACCGGTCGACTGGTCTTTTTTTTGGAGAGAGTGTTTTGTTAGAGGTGTTGGTGGAAGTTAGCGATAGGGGAATAAGTCTGTGACCGTTGGATATTTTGAGAGGTTGTTTCTTAAGTGGTTGATTAATGAAAGTCTTTGATTCTAGACAATTGTAAGTTTTAATTATCTATTGGCTAGAGTATATCTTTATGGATTTCTTAAACGAGCCGATAATAGTTGGTCTGGATATTTTTTTATTTGTTCTTATTTAAGCAGATTCTTTATAATTAATGTAAGTTTGCATGTTTAATCTTAACTTTGTATTTAGGGAATATGTTTTTTGTTTTAAATTTTGAATTTTTGATTAGATCATAGTTTGGAAACCGTTTCCTCTATTAAATTTTAAATTTTAAATTTCTATTCTTATATCTAGTCAATATATGATTCATCTAATTATGGTTAAGGTTATCGTTATTAACCTTACTCTAATTATGGTTATTAACCTTATTAATTATGGTTATTAACCTTACTTTATAGTTAATATTAATTAATAATAATTATCATTATTAGCCTTACTTTATTAATTAAAACTAATTATGGTTATCAACCTTACTTTATATTTAATATTAAACCTTACTTTAGAATTTAGTAAATCGATATATATATATATATATATATATATATATATATATATATATATATATATATATATATATATATATATATATATATATATATATATATATATATATATATATATATATATATATATATATATATATATATATATATATATATATATATATATATAACGGTCATGTAACGTTGGATACACCGGTTCCCGCTCGATCACCGAAGTTAAGCAACGTTGAGCCTGGTCAGTACTTAGGTGGGTGACCACTTGGGAATACTAGGTGCGGTGGATGTCGGCTTGGAGGGGGAAATCGGTGAGCCGAGTTCCAATTTCAGTCGAGCACGCTGCATTCACTTGCGCACTGGTACCCTTGGGAAAGGTATTAATCCGTTCGTTCCCTCCAATTATGGGTTAAATAATTGAGGTCTGCTGTTCGTGCGATCTGTGGCAGTCATCTGCACCAATTGTTTGTTATCAGCAGTTCCAAAAAGTGTGGATGGTACTACACAATGCCTTCACCACTATAAACAAATCTCTGTGTGGTTGTCTTGCTGGAGAAAGGTTGGACCCTCATACGTTGAACGCGACGGGAGAATCCATTATATATATATATATATGGGGTCCTAGTTCTGGCTCTTTTAGTATTTGTTTAGCATGATTGTAAAGGTAGCTCTCTGATGTGCTTGCAGTTTACTGTGGTTTCATACCTCTGGTTTAAAAGCTTGTTACTGTTCATATATTTAAGGATCTCAATTTCTTTTTGAAGACAGAGGAATCATGGTTCCTTTATAGATTTATCTGTTCTTGCTTGTTTAAGGGTTTTCCATTGAACTTTAGGCGTTTTATTTTCGTCTTTTAACTTCCACATGTGTTTGGAGAGTGATGTCATGTTTTGTTTTTCTTTGTTATTGAAGGATGAAAGTTGATTGTAAAATCGCTTTTTAAATACGTTCATGGTATTTCCGATATACAATTTTTCATTCTTAGGATTCTCCATGGATGAGATCGAACACATATATATCAGAGATTTCGTTAGATATTTATTAGTCATGGGCATTGGTTAGGGTTTCTACAGTTACAGAGGTTGTAATTATGGGCCGGACTGGTATTAGTGTTAGAGTTATTTTTGTTGGGTGCTTTTAGTATTTTGTTGTTATGTATTTTAATTATGTTTTCTAGATTATTGGAGCAGCTATAGCTTAGTTTACTTGTATTTTATTGAATATTTTATTTAGAGGGTTAATTTTGGGGAAATGCTTATCTATTAGTTGAAGAAATTTATGTCCCAGCTTGAAGTTAATTGATTGATTAAAAGGAGGGTGATGTCATATGATTTTTTCAGTTTCTATTTTTGCTTTTTGAACTTCTGAATTTTTCCACAAAGCTGATTTTTGATGACTGATATCCGCTATCCTTAAGAATTTTATCGTAAATTACCTTGTGTTTATCAAATAATTATTTACTGGATGAGTGTGTGTTAATGCGGCGTTCTATCGATGATGGGATGTGTTTGATAATAGATAGCGGGTGGGTAGAGTTGGGGTTTATATATATTGGGTTTGCATTGTTCTTCATGTAAGGTTGGAAAGTGTTCGATACTAAGTCTAATGTTATGTCTAAGAAGTCTACTTGTTTGATGTTGGGGTTAATCACTACGTTAAGACCAAAGGATTTAAGGACTTTATGAAATAATTTTCTAGTTCTATCGACCTTACCTCCAGTAGATTCATTTATTATCATGAGTCCGTCATCTCTATATAGTCATATATTATTCGTATCGATTCTTTATGCACAGTGAGGTTGTACAACAGGAATAACCCCACCAGATCAGAAAAAATTCTGCAGAATCCAGGGCTCTCATAGATAAATCAAAATCATCCATTGAATTTTTAGTCTTCTGTTCGTAGTCGTGAATGAGAACTGATCTTCTACAGTTCAGGATTATCTTGATTTCATCCTTAGTGATGTCTGAGTAGAATTCGGCGAATTCCAGGGCGAGGTTAAAGAGGTCCTTAGAAATCGGTGGGTAAAAATCCACGATGTCCAAAGTGACATTATTTTTCTCCCCAAGTTTTTCAAACCATTTGATAACGTTCATTGTACTTCTCCATTGCGTTAGTTGAATTTTTTCCTTTATTTGCTGGTTGGTTCTTTTTAATATTACTTTGCTAATCCTACCGATTTACGATTTTTTAGGGTTTATTATTCTCGTTGGCAATTTACGGTAAAACTCCGGTTTATAGTCTTTTAAGAGCACATATGCCTTCTTTGTTTTCATTTTGGGGACTCTGTCGCTTATTTTTAATTTATACGTAATTTTTTTGTCTGCTTGGTTTATCCTGTCTATGTGGTTTTGGTGCTCCGTGTTGATTTTCCTGTATTTTTTAGTTAAGTTTTTCTTAATCAGGTCTGTGTACTCTTTGGAATTCATTTTCTAGAAGTTTGAAGTTTTTTCCGATTCGACAAAAACCTTATTAGATTTAACTAGTGTGTCCAAGTGATTGAGGAATTTGTTTTTGTGCTTGTGGAAGGTGATTTTATTTAATATCTCGAACAGGTCGTTCTCGAAGTTATGAAGTTTTTCTATGAGAGGAGCAGTTTTAGGTTTTTAAATCCGAATGTTTCCTTGTTGTCAGTAGTTCCCTGACCTTTGATGAATGCTATTCAAAGCCGTCTTTCCTCTTCCGTTCTACTTAAAAATTCTTACAAAGATTTGGCTTTTCACCCTGTATTTGAATTTTAGTGAGAGTTTTTAGGAAAATCACCCCTGTCCTAAACTTTTGCACACTACCGGTAGTGTGCAAAAGTTTTAATACAGGGGTTATTTTAAACTTTATTTTGATGCCTCATAAAAGATAAAATAGATCTTGTCCTTATACTTTTGAACAGTACTATATATATATATATATATATATATATATGTGTGTGTGTGTGTGTGTGTATATATATATATATATATATATATATATATATATATATATGAGATAAGCATTGCAATTAAGAATTACATTGTTTTCTTTATCCTTCCTTTCTTACAAATGTTTTTTTACTGACGTTTCAAGACTAATTATCCTTCCCCTCTAAAGAAATCAACATTCAAAATATTACACTTAAGTCAGCATAAGATGTCAGAGTAAGTTCACACCTAAAGTTACCAAAAGCACGAAAAAGGTATATTTTTAGAGTCAGAAGTAAAATAGTAGTAAGAAAAGTAGAACTTTTCATATAGAACATTCTAGAAAAAATGAACTCATGATTTTTAATCACAAACACAGGCAAACGTACATACACATGTATGTATATATATATGCAGAGTCAAGTATAAATAGAGAGATCCAAATTCTCAGTGTCAAGACAAAAGCACATTATTCTTGGTCATTTTCTTCTTCTTCTTCTTGACTTTCTTCATTCCTTCTTCTTAAAATTTTAATATCATCATCAATATCCTTTCTGACTAGAAGAGGCTTCGTCCATGGATGACGCTCCTACGTGCAGCTAAGTGAAACAACACTTTCAAAGCAGTGCTGCCATCTTCACGCCCCTAATGAAGACAGGTATGTGCGTTGTGGTGCAGTGGATATCGACTCGGACCGAAAAATCGGGGAGCCGAGTTCGAATTCCAGTTGAATTCCTTGCATTCACTTACGCATAAATAAAAGGTAATAATCTGTCTCTTCCCTCCAGTTATGGGTTAAATAATAGAACAGATCGGGTTCTATAGCCTGCTTCCCCCACCAATCTACCGCAGAAAGCAATGGCAGCTTACTACTAGATAATCTTCTGCCAAGCCAATCATGTCTCTTAAGTGACATGATCGCAGAAACGTATATCACATATGGCATTAACTGACTGACTGTTTCTCAATGCGACCAGAACAGTGGAAGGATTCGCAGAAATAGTCTCGTGTTCATCAACGACTAAAAATCAACTGGCGCTGCTGACTGGTATATTTCTTTATTTTGTCTGGTACCTTTATATTCCTTCTCCACCGCTTTTTTGGTTTTTATTCCACTTATCTTTTTTTTTTAATCGTATCACCTCGAGCAAGTCGGTAACGCCACTGAAGCACAGGGGGATACGTAAGAGTGAAAAGATTGGAAAAGAGAAAGCCGGAAACCACATCCTAAACAGGGAACAAGAGATGAGCAATAGACGTGGATGGAGTGTGAACCCGGCGATAGATAGATCTATCTACTCCAATTTAAAAGAAAAAGTAAATAAAGCAGTGAAAAGATTGGAAAAGAGAAAGCCGGAAACCACATACTAAACAGGGAACAAGGGATGAGGCTCTACACCTGTTCAATAGACATGGGTGGAGTGTGAACCGGGCGATAGTTTAGTCTATCTACTCTAATTGATTATTATTAGTATTATTATTATTATTATTATTATTATTATTATTAATGTACTCTAATCGTCTAAATGACAGCAACTGTTTGAAAGTTTTGATCATGTGATGAAATTTAAGAAGTATTGAGTTTCAACAAAAAAGATACAAAAGCTTAATAATATAAATTACTGGCAAATGAACCGTTTAACTATTTCTTTCTCTTAATATTTTTAACATTTTAAGATTGTTCATTCGAATATATGATTCATTGAATACTCCGCATATTATATAATTTTTGTACTCATCATTTCATGTAAAAAGTATTTAATATATATATATATATATATATATATATATATATATATATATATATATATTAAAAAAGGATTAATTCAAAGATGTTGAATGGCCATTTCGATATGAAGATCCCCATGGGGCACAACACATCACACATATATATATATATATATATATATATATATATATATATATATATATATATATATATCCCTTTAATGGACGTCTATGTTCTTCTTTTTCAAATCTTCTGCTTTCGATATATATATATATATATATATATATATATATATATATCCATTTTATATCCCTTTTATGGACGTCTATGTTGTTCTTTTTCAAATCTTCTGCTTTCGATATATATATATATATATATATATATATATATATCGAAGGCAAATAATTCACAAAAGAACAACATAGACGTCCATAACGACGCCTCTTTCAAGACCAAAATGAATCAAGCTGGATCACTTAATAGACAATGTTGTCTGAGTGTCTCACATGAAAGGCTTGATCGAATAAGACATTAATCTAGAAAATGTAGGAATAAAATAACTGATTAAATGACCCATACATATTGCTCTGGAATAATTCTGTAAATGCAGATAAATATTTTATTTGTATAGATTATTAAAACAAGTAAGAAACCAATCACTCATAAATATGCTAAATACATTGATTTATCTCCATTCATTTGATCAAAGAACATATAAATAAATACATATTGATATTTATTATATGGTTTGAATATTAATGTTGTTGCTGTTATTTTATTAGTTTGAATAATAATAATAATAATTAATTTTTCGTATTTGTATCGATATATCTATCATTTAAAAATATTGATTTCTGATATTAAAGTTTTCTGAAATCAGTATATATATATATACACGATATCATCCGATATAATTTCTCATTTTTATTACTTATTTTATTGTTATTATTAATATTGGTTTATTTGTGAGTGTAGTTAGGATGATATTAAGAAATATCTGCTTGTAAAGTGGGGAGAAAAATCTTCTATTGCGTTGATTAATCATTTCCAGAAGAAAAAATAAACAAAAATATCAAAATGGATTTCTTGAAGAACAAATGGTCTTTTCTCTGGTCAGATCATTTAAAAAGCGGTGAAAATTTTTACCTTAGAAAAATGAATGGATTGAGAAAGAGAGTAATAACGAAGAAAGCTTATTGCAAGAAAGAAAGAAAGAAAGAAAGAAAGAAAGAAAGAAAGAAAAGAGGTAATGTGTAATTAACGATAAAGAGCAACCAATGATAACAGCGAAAATATAACGAATGCTAAAACGAAGAAAATATATGTATTTTTATTTGTGTGGAAATTGCGTAGAGATTGAATAAAGAATTCATGGATTGAGGTACGAAGAATAAAACAATAAAATAGTCAGTTAAAAGCAAATAAACACAATATTTGGAACAAAATATTCAAAAGAAAAAGTAAACGAATCTGTCAAAAACAATGGGGAAGGCGATTAATTAAGATTTAAAGAAAATGGATACAAAAATAACAATGGATACAAAAATAACAAAAAACAGAAGAATGATAAACCTTGTAAGATGAATAAAATTATAAATATAATGTTAACAAAAGTAGAACAATTATTAAGAGAAAGTTGGTACCATGGAAATTATCTCGATATATTCGTCTTCAGATAATTGCGTAAATGTATTGCTAATTATTAAGAAGAAGTAAAGTTTCAGATATTTAAACAGCTGTACAAAATTGTTGAGTGTATTCAGACGAATTCAGAAGGAGCGTAAAAACTGACGAAAATGAAACCAAAATGAAGATTTATTTCTATTGATCAACACATTTTCATTCTTTGTCTTTTAAATGGAAATGAATCGCCATTTTCTGTGAAATAATTCCGCCTCTGAAGGATATTCCTTTAATGTCTCCGCCTATATTTTCTTAATTTTCTCTTTTTTCAAATTCTTGCCCAACGCTTTCTTTCACTTCTCTTTATGCGTGTGAACCCCTCTTTCCTTTTTTTTTTTTCGGTTCACCTCAAGCAGAATAATAATTGTTTCTGTGTTTGAAACATTTTTAGCCTTTTATTGTTTTCTTATTAAATTTTTGAGACTAAAAGATATCTCTAACATAGAATTGCAGCTGCGAATCGATTTATTTGATAATAATAATAATAATAATAATAATAATAATAATAATAATAATAATAACAGAAATCATCAGCGGATGATTCCAATATCAGAGGATGATTCCACATCAGTCAACACATGCGAACGAAATAGAATCAAATGAAGTAGCGGATATTATAATGAACTCTTTCAAGCATACTACTAGGCTGTGCCCACACGATTGTCACGGCTTCGGTAATTCCTTATAAAGACATTTACCATAGCTGCCGAAAGGATGTCTTAACGAAAATGATACAATTTCCCTCCTTCCATCGGAAATGGACATATTTCTAGAACAAGTAATGCATAAAGTTGGTTTAAGAAATTTAAATAATCTAAAACCAACAGGATTATTCAAGAAAGATAATCAGAAAGCAGAAACAATTAATATAAACGAGTTTGTTTGGATGAACATGAAAAATAGGATAATAAGAAGCTAAAAATTGCTTTATGCTTGAGGACTATGAAATCGTGTAAAGTCATGAATACCCACTTCCTGAAGAAACATACTGCAAAAGCCAAGATATACAAAATGACGTCACCTCGCGGAAATCGCCGCCTGGCTTTGGCGGTAAGTTTTTGACGACAACATTTTACTTAATCCTTGTAAAAAATTTGCATGCAAAATTAATTGTTCCATTTTTGCATCTCGTTCTATCAAAAATATTTGGATATATCAGAGAGAAAAGTTAGAAAAAATTACATTTAAAATTATCATATTACTGGCAGTATAGCCCGGCTTTGCTTGGGTGTAATGAAAGCTTTAAAACTAATCCATGGTCCTGGAGCTCAGACTCAGCCTAAAGAATATTTGAGTGAAGTTTGGTGAGAATCGGATAAAAGTTGTGGATTTGTATAAAGGACATACAGACAGATAAACAGATACACACACAAACATCTTGCCTTATATATATATATATATATTATATATATAACTTACAGGGATAGACTACCAAAAAAAAGTTCTACGCAAAAGGTGTGGAAATGATATACCCCAGTGATTGTAATAAAGGGTTCTGTTCCAAATTTCTAGCACCTGAAGGAAGCCGGAGCGCACAACGGCTGAAACGCTGTACGAATGGCAATAAAGATGAGAACAATAGTCCAAATAATGTAAATACTGTAAAATTATCATGTTTGGTGTTGTTGCTGCTGCTCAATTTTCTCTTTAACAAAATGAAATAAATGACTGTAATTGTATTATTTATATTTTATAAATGAGTTCCAGTTTGGAATGTTGTATAGAGGGGTGTCAACATTCGACATTCACTAATGTCGGCACAAACTTTAGCTTTGTCCGGAATTAAAAAATTGACAATGAATGAAGTATTTTGTTTTTTCACAATTTCCATGTATGTTGTGAAGCAGTGGGTATCGGCTCGGAACAAGAAATCAGAGAGATGAGTTCGAATTTCTGTCGAATTCGTTGTAGTCACTTACACTCAAATACTTTTGGGAGAGTTATTAATACATTTTCCCTCCAGCTATGGGTTAAATATTAGGTTTTATATCTTCGTTTTGCAACCAGTCTAACGCAGAAAAATGGAAACACTACGGGGAAATATTCTGCCCAGTCAGTCATGTTTTTTCGATAATCGTCCAAGCGTGTAACACGTAAAGCGCAACTGACTTTCTTCGAACTGACCGTAACTAACAACTATCAAATTGTTCAAAAAGATTTTACTGGACAAAAACTAAAATTTAAACATGGAAAGGTATCTCGCTGTGGAAAATGTAACTTATAAAAACCTGTCATTAATTCAGAAAAGGCAATATGACATTTTTTAAATCCTTTTTATCAAAAGTTGGTTCGCTGTCTCTTTTTATTTATATATGTTTATGTTAATTATACTGATATGATTTTCTCTTTGATACCTCAAATTTAAACATATAAGCGTAGTACTATACCTTTTCAACTGATAATAATCAACTTGAAATTAGATTTATTTTCAAGTAAAAAGATTAATCAAATCCAAAATGGATTAATCAACGTCAAATTGAATCAATCAACTTCAAAATGGAACAATCAACTTCAAAATGGGTCAATCAACTTCAAATTAAGAAAATGTCAAAAACCTAAAAACACTTAACTTTAAAATAAGAATATTCAACTTCAAATTGGAATAAACAACTTCAAATTGAGATAATTTTTTTTGGTAAATTAAAAATTAATGTTTCAATTAATTTACCCCATGAGTTAGGAAATTGACTGTTCGTCTTCATTATATAGATAAAGAAAAAACAAAATACAAACAACTTATAGGACAAGAACGCATTGGGTGAGCCTACAGTAAAAGTAGGATGAGAAAGTCCAGTATGGGCAAAAATGATGATTGATGATGATGCTGGTGAAACTTCTACAAAAGAAACTGAAGAAGAATTAACAACAGCTCCAAAGAGGACTTACCTCAAGAAAATTGTGGCTGGCAAAAAAAGGCCCAGATTTTAGCTGCACATGCAGCAGCAGGAAATTGGAAAGACCTGGCAATAACAATTGGTGTTCCTCTGCCAACAGCGGTTACATTTTATTGGTTTCACAGTAAAAGTGAAACCTAGTTTCTAGTCTAGTAGCTCAAGTAAATTCAAGCATAGCGTACAACAGTGAGCTAATTTCATCGGAGCAGTAGCCGTGAAACTATTTGTAGAAGAGACATTACGCCGGTGAGAAAGTGTTTGCGTCTTAGCTGCCAAGTCGGGATCGATCACATTACAGATTCTCCGTTGGATTTTGTCGAGAATCACGAGGGACACCCGACCAGATGTGGCTGAAGTATTCAATACATGAGCAGATGGCAGATTTATATATGTTCAGGATGGATTCAGACGGGCAAAAACTTCTTGGCCCTACACAGTGAACCGAGCTTCTTAGCAGCAGATTACCTATGGATTTAATATAGTCATTCCACTTGAAGTCTGCTGAGAGAGTTAACCCGAGAAGGCAGAGAGTTTTGCTTTCAGGGCCTGATATGTGTTAATGGTAGGTAGGAGCGATTGTCTGTGATGGTTAACAGATAGCAGCTTCGTTTTAGAATCATCAAAATACACAAGCCAATTTTTACCCCAGTCTACCACAATTAAATTTACGAAATATAAAGTTGAGTGGTCAGAAGATTAGTTTCAGTGGTCAGAACATAAATGTGAGTGGTTGGAAGATTAAACTGACTAGCTACCAGATTAATTTGAGTGGTCGCAAGATTAATTTGAATGTGTGAAAGATTAAGTTGAGTTGGCGAAAGATTAATTTGAGTGGTAGCAATATTCATTTGAATTGTCTAATTATTATATTTGAGTGGTAGGAATATTCATTTGAATTGTCTAAATAATAATTTGAGTGGTAGGAATATTCATTTGAATTGTCTAAATAATAATTTGAGTGGTAGGAATATTCATTTGAATTGTCTAAATAATTTGAGTGGGCGAAATATTAATTTGAATGGGCAAACTATTAATTTGAGTAGGCGAATGATTAATTTGATAAGAACAAGGTTTACTTGTTTTTATTTTTTTTTAATTATTTTATCCCAAGCAAGGCGTTACCGCCACTTACATACAGGGGCATACGTAGGAGAAGTAAAATTTTAGACAGAGGAGAGTGAAGACAAAGACGAACCAGCTACAGGGGATGAGAGAGAAAGGACAAGAAAAGGATGTGAACGCAGGAGTGAAAATTGTTTCGAAGGTAGAGAGAAAGGAAAAGAAGATACACGGGGTGATGTGGAAAGGGATAGAGTTAAGTGGATAAGAGATGGGAATTGACATTGCATTTAAATTCTTGTAGGCTGTAGCCGTCAGGAAAACAAGTAGGGAGTTCCACAGGCTGGGAGCGCGAGAATAGAAGCTGCTGTAATAGATTTGTCACCTGCATTTTGTTGATCTAAAACTGTAAAAGGGTTGGACCTTGTTGCCAGTCTGGTTACCCGAGTAAATTCTTGTGGAGGGGGAACCAGTGACCTAAGTTCGTCAGAGCAGAAACCATGAAAATATTTATAGAATAGACAGGGGGAGGTCAAATCCCCCCAATGAGAAAATGGCTAAAGTCGAGCTGCGAGGTCGGGACCAATCACATTACAGATTCTCATTTGGAGCCTGTCGAGAACACTAAGACGAACAGCAGCGGCGCCTGGCCAGATATGACAACAGTATTCCATGCACGGTCGAATGGTTTATCTGTATATGTTCAAGATGGATTCAGGCGAAAAAAAACTTCTTGGCTCGATACAGTGACACAACCAACAGTGGATTTAACTATTGATTCAATGTAATGATTTTACTTGAGGTCGATAGAAATGGTAAGGCCGAGGAGGCGCAGTGTATTGCTTTCAGGGAGACTTGTTGGTCTAAGTTTATGGGAAGCAGGAGAGATTCAGGTTAATGTTTCAGCTTTGTGGCAATTTGTATACTCAGTCAACTCGACGACTACTAGTATATACAGTTAATAACAAGGTATATAAACACAAACCCAAGAGCAGAGATTATCTTGCATTCACACAAGGATGTGGGTTTCACGTTCCTATAGGGCTTCAAAGATATTCACCCAAGTCCGGCGTGAAATATAATTATAGTGTTAAGCATGAGAAATCAAAGCCTGTGCCTTCATTACTAGGCACAACGGAACTATTATTAACTCCTTGTCTCTACTCTGTACCCAACTACCCAAAACTGTTAGGCAAGGCAATAAAGAAAGCATAAAAAAGGAACAACCATCAACTGTAAGAAGACGAAAGGTCTTTTTGCTTTAGCAACAACAAAATGTGAGCTCCAAATTTCGGATATCAGAATCTCTCATGTAAAGGTATTAGAATATCTAGAAAGTATTTTAACAGACGAAAGAAAATCGGCGACTTAAAACAGAACACAAATTTAATATGCAAGTTTGCTATCCGAAAAATCTACTTCAACGAGAAAGAAACTATTAAAATATTTGAAAGACGTAATTAGGGTTTGGAATATTAAATACTTACATGACTAATTGAAAGCGAAGGAGACAAACTGAAAACTTGACAAATATATAGAAAAGTGGCGACAATAAGGCGTAATGTCAAAATGTGTTCTTGTGCAATAGATGAATTCGTTATATTCACTTCCGCACAAATTTTCTTGGGAAAGGTATGAAATCCATCTCTTCTCCCTCCAGCTATGGATTGCATAGTATGATATATTAGGTTCCATATCCTTGGTTGATAATCTGTCTACCTCAGAAAGTAATAATAAATTTGAGGGAAAATCTTCGTCAGTCATATCTGGAAGTAGACATGATCGCCCAAGCGTGTATCATATACGGTACTTAACTGACTATGAAAAGAACGGTGTTTCCTATGACACCGCTATTACTGAACTCTCTTCAGCCTTTAAAAATATTGTTTTAAAAATTCAAATATATAAAAATTAAACATATGAAAAGTAATTTATACATTTCATTTGTTCTTGAGAATTGAAAACAAACAAAAAAAACACAATTTATCTATCAGATTGGGTTTTATTTAACACTATTTAGTCTCTCCTGAAACGATTGGCAAAATATTGGCTAAATGCCAGCTGATTCGAACAATATAAAATGGTAAATCAATTTCGTTATAGTTGTTTCAAACATTTTAATAATTTAGCAAATGTTTACAAATTTATGGATAAAAAATTGTTTTCACATTTTCTCATAACTTCATAAATGATAAAAATTGGATTGCATTAGTTGTAATTGTCCTTGCCTCTACAATGTTGTAAATATAAACATATTCTTTGAATAAAGAATTTAATAAATAAATTGTATTTAATAGTTTTTTTTTGTCAACTTTTAAGAAGAAAAAAATGTATGAATTCATTTTCGTATGTTTAGATTTTATTCCAATTCTAAAAATCGCTTTTTAAATCAACAGACATCACCGAAGAGTGAAAGTAGTTAAACAAGCGTTGTAATGGTAAAAATCGTACGTTTGATACTACTTCTTACTTCTCTAATGGGTTATTGAAACTGTATACTTTATTTACATTGTTCAGATTGTTGTCTTATATCACTGTTTTCATTTTTACGACGGTTCGCTTTTTGTAAGCTTCAGCCTTGTTTAGGTGATTCGAATTTCGAGCTGAACTCTTTATTTTGTCTAACGGCGTATATTGTTCTCGTTCTATATGCCATGCCACTTCTGGATACCTCCGTTTCAATTTCATCTATTTCAATTTAGCCACTCAGCTTTCCAAACATGTGTTCACCTCTGCTTTTTGGGACATGAGTGGGTTGGCTGAAGTAACTCATTGACCGAAAGAGCTGTGAATTTAATATCTGGCCACAGCAGAGTTAGTAAAAACTTGGAAAAGTGAGATGATAATGGTAAATAACTGAAACTGAGTTATCCGAAAGAGGCATGACAAATTAAACTAGAACAATATACTCCGATGAATGAAATAAAAGGTTTGGTTCGAAATTCCAATCACCTGAAGAAGGTAGTAGCGTACAACGGCCAAAACCTCGTTAATATGAAAACATAGATATAAATAATTTAAATATGTTTGTCTATATTCATCAAAAACTTATATAAATAAATACCAAATAATGATTGGGAAGTATAAAAAAGAAATACTATTTAGTGTGGCAAATTATATGAAAGACGTAGAAAACATTATTTACGTTATTCGGACTATTATCCTCGTCTTTGTTGCTATTTGTACAACGTTTCGGCCGTTGTACGCTCCGGCGTTCTTCAAGTGCTAGGAATTTCGAACCGAGCCCTTTATTACAATCACGGGAGTATATGATCTTCATTTCTTGCGCAGTAATGCCCCGACTGGAGGTCATGAATTATCTTCCTTTAACCCTGCAATTTCACCACTGCTGTAACCTGGTATTGAACTCACAACACTTTGGGTCAAGTCACAGAATCTAATCAACGTATATATTCACTGGGCCATGTGCCCTTAAATACAACTCAATTTTTGGGACTCATAAAACTAATGTGCAGTAACCCTTATTTACCAGAGCTCATATTGCAATTTTTGATGGGTAATGGTTTTCTCTAGTATTTTTCATGTTAATGTCTGAATAATGGAAATACTGTAAATACTACGTCATCTCAGAAATATAGCGAGGCATAGAAAAGATGACCAAATATACATAATGTCTAAAAATAAAAATAATTTTATATTCTCTCAGAATTTCTGTGGATTCATTGAGGGGGAATATATTAGCATATCTGCAATTATGAAGTAGTTATTTATACAGGATAAATTAAGTATAAACGATTTCTGGTTTGCCAAATTCCTTCATGATCAATCACATACATAGATGACATTCCAGTAGCGTAGTGGATTACAAGATCAATATTTCTGACCAGTTGTCGATATATCACTAAATAGGAAGGTCATCTCCAAATCACGCAGGTCATTACAAACGGAGTAGAGATGCCGATGAATTACAGATCGTGCCACTGCGTTAATATATATATATGTGTGTGTATATATATATATATATATATATATATATATATATATATATATATATATATATGGTGGAACTGAGATCAAACCCAACGTTTAAGTATGAAACAAACTGTTGTCCCAGGGTTTTAACCTTAATACTCAGGTATTGAACTCACAACACTTTGGGTCAAGCCACTAACCAACATTCACTGAGCAATGTGCGTTGTGATGCAGTGGATATCGTCCCAAAGCGACAAATCAGGGTGCCAAATTCGAATTCTAGTTGAATTCCCTGCTTTCACATACGCACAAATAACCTTGGGAATGGTATTAATCCCTCACTCACCTCCAGTTATATGTTAAATAATAGAACAGATTGGGTTCTATCGTCTAGCCTGGCAACCAGTCTACCGCAGAAAGCAATGGCAACCCACTGCGGGATAATTCATATGCCCAGTCATTTATGTCTCTTTCGAGACATGATCGCCCAAGCATTTATCATGTATAGCCCTTAACTGACTGAATGCATACAACAGTGTTGGACAAAATCTTACTGAGCTGAGTTAAAAGGAGAAAACTATAATATCTAGAAGTGGCATGACACACACATAATCTATCCAGTGATTAAAATAAAAGTTTCAGCTCGAAATTCCAATCACCTGATGAAGGTCGGAGTGTACAGATATTTAAACGTCGTGAATATAGCAATAAGAATGAGGACAGCAGTCCGAACAATGTAAATAATGTAAACTGCTTCAAGTTGAATAAACTAATTTTGCTCAAACAGTCTCCAATACAGTCGATTGCCAAGTATCTATAAATGACGATCCAGATCCCCTGTTGATCACATTCCTCAAACGTAAATAAAAGCAAGTCTCTTGATACACTGTCACAACTGCTTTCCAATAGACTAAGATACTCAGAACATCAATGTTTTGTGGTCTGGCCCAAGTGCTTACGGTCAAGAAATTACCAAGAAAATGTCAGTGGTACTGTATTTGATATTTACTGTAGTTCGTAATAATTCAACATCACAAAAGATGTATATGTTACCACGTCAAATCAATTTAGATTCGAAACCAGGATAGCGGTTGTAAGATTACAGAATTTGTTTAATCATTTAAAATTATTACATTCAATGCCAATATCAAATCAATTGCATCATCTTCTACGAGAAATGTTGATTCATTGTGTCTTGCAAGGAAGTTTTTTCTCTTCAAAATCAATCCTTCACATTTAAAAATCTACCATTCCGCTGTGCATTAAATACTCTTGCCATATCTTGTCTGGTGCCCCTCTTTTCATCTCAAGGTTATTAAGAAAATCCAAAGAAAAATCTGTAATGAAATTGATCCAAACCAGTCATCTCTACTCCAGTATCTTTTTCATCATTTGCCATTGTCTATCTTTTTGCAACATGTTCATTTTTGTTTTATTCCTCAATTCTCTCGATACTCAGTTTTCTCTTTCATTTTCACACTCTATTCCCCCTTGCGTACTAGTGGCCTTATTTGGGGTCAAATGTTTTAAAAAATATCCAGACTTCGTTCAATTTCGCATAAAAATCTTAGAGAATTACATGAATTTATTCATCCTACTCAAATCAGAGTTGTGCAGTAACACGACTACTTTAAATATAAACCATAGAGAAAGCAGCTGGAAAGATATTTTCTATTTTGCTGAGTATTCATAGCAATTGACAATTATTGTTACAAAGGAATCTAGAACTGCCTACGCCCAGAGGATAAAAAATGTCTGTAACAAATTATGGACGTATGTTAAAAATCAAGTGGATTTAAAATTTATATTCATACAAAAAGGTCAAATAATATCGCCTGAGCTTAAAAGATGTCGATTCTAAATTCGTTAGAGTATGTGAATACAAGACAGTAATCCCTATTCTAATGAAATTCACATTTGCTGGCCATCTTGTGAAGTATTAACAGTCTAACAGTGCACTGACATTATGTTGGCTTCAGATTGTGACGTGGGCAACGGCGAGTTTCAGTGTTTAGAATCGAGTTCAAGCAACGAAATGACCACACGAAAACATTTACTATTTAAAATAGTTTGAAATCAACTAATATCATCGAGTATAGTGGCCTAAGTTGCAATAGCCGTTTACTTATGCTAGGTATTGAGGAAAGGATAAGAGATGAACACGGTCAACAGATTGAGGCCGTGTTCATCGTTGATGCTAATGATTACTGGCTTTTTGTTTTATAAATAGTGCTTCCATTATTGTAAATATTTATTCATAATATATATATATATATATATATATGTATATATATATATATATATATATATATGTATATGTGTGTGTGTGTGTGTGTGTGTGTTAAATACAGAAATAATAGTTGTTCCAACGAGTGAAATTGGTATAGAGTAAAAATTGCGAGAAACCGTGAATGCTTTGTTTAAAATGTAGATTTATTGTTACTATTATTATTAATATTACTTGCTTTTTATCTGATATATTAACTGTCCATAATGGTATTTGTGTGGCTACATGTGTTTCGAGTCTAAAATTTACTCTCTTCAGGCAAATAAACTTGTAACTTCACATATTTCCGATAGCAAGGTATCGTGTATAAATAGTAAGTTAAGTGGCGGGCAGATCAGAGTGGTCATATGTGTGCGTGCATGATTTTCCTATGTACTACATACTATGTATGTATATATACTACATACTATGTACGTATATATATATATATATATATATATATATATATATATATATATATATATATAAGGCATTGATTATAATTTTACATCGACAGTCGTCGAAGATACTTAGTTTTCATTTTTATTTACTAAATTGTCTGAGTCAGATTTTTCTAGATGCTTAACATAACCACCTTAATTCAGTATTTATAGCGTTTGTTTTGAGTTTTAGCATTATTGATCGCAAATGTTCATAACAGTATTTTTCTGAGAAATGTAAATATCATGTATGATCTTGGACATAAGACACCTAAATTTCGGAAAATACATGTCTTTTATGCTTTACCGTTCATCATCAGTGAAGCTTTTAGCCGAGTTTCATTCAGCATCATACCTACTCCCCATGATAAACTGGCCGATACTAATCTGATCGGGTATTGACCTTGTGTCAGCCATCAGGTACAAATATTCTCGGTTTGAGTAACACATTCCGACTTCTCTTGGCAATTTATAGTCCAGTCTCGGATAAATTCAGTTTTATTAAATCAGATACAAGTTTAATTGGAAGCGCTTAAATTATAGTTTAAATTTTTAAGCCAGCATACGTTTATCTATCTATCTATCTATCTATCTATCTATCTATCTATCTATCTATCTATCTATTATAATTTTATGATAGGTTATTACTCATAAAATAATGTAAACTTTCAGAAATACTGACATTCTTGCAATTGTTGCTGCCAAGATGGCTTCGTCATGCAAGAAATCTTTGTTGCCTGACGAAAAGTCGTCTCGGTTGAAACGGTGGTTGCAAGAATATCAGTACTTCTGCGATCGTACATACTAATTTACACGTACAGATTATAAATAACCGTACTTTACGGCCATTAAGAGAAGTACAAAATGTAAAAAACATCTTGAAATAAGTCTTATTATATTGAGTACATGCGAAAGCGATTCTTACACTTCTGTACAATCAGAGTTCCGAAATATATTACTGTTTTCAAGAACTTGATTAGATTTGAAAAGTCACGTTATGTGTTTTCTCCAACGTCCGCTCGGTTGAACTGCAAAGGATCTGAAAATGAGTCGGCGTAAAGGGTTACTGAATATTTTCCCGCGCAAATATTTGATAGGACTTGAGGCAGAATAAAAGCCATAAACGGCTGGCCACAGAAAACAAGAGGAGTGTCAGTGATTATATCTCGGACGTCGAACGAAGGTCTGCCTGGAAACACTTTATTATTACGACTGCAGGTAAAGAAAGGACAGTGAGCGATTAGATCTCGAACAACAAGACCTTGCCATAACAACGCGTCTGACAGCAATAATTTTTATACATTGAAAAACATACATAGCTGTGACGAAAATATGTCATGCTTCCTCTGTTTTATTCACCTATTTTAAAATTATTGCTGAAATTATCGCACACAGCAAGTAGCCAAACACTCGTTAACAAGGAGCGCTATCTACAAACGCACACACATACATAAATACATACATACATACATACATACATACATATCTATTGTCATACATACGGGTAGTTATTTTACACTTACAACCGAATCACTTCGAACTGCAAAAATTATTAAGAACTCTCAAACTTTTGGTCTTTGCATGGCAGCAACAAAGAATAATGAAATTTAATATTTAAAAATGTATTTTTCTATATAATCTTAATGTAATATTTAACTTGATTTTCTTTCTTTTCGGTGAAAATCATTTATTTAACATGTTTATAATTTTATTATTTTTCAAACTAAATGTTAAACGACCACTTACACCCTACATTGTCATTCCATGAAAATAATGCTGAACATTTTTTTTAAACATTTGGCCTTTCTTTTGGTCAGTATTAGTTTTTGCAAAAATTAAATTATATATATATATATATATATATATATATATATATATATAATGAATTATATATATATATATATATATATATATATATATATATATATATATATATCCGAGTGGGTACAGAACGAAGAAAGAATTTTTTCCGCCCAAAACATTAATTTAAAACAGTGCTCGATATATGATGTATAGAGCTGTGGATATTTATTATAAATTATGTTTTAGAACATGTACATTATTTTTTAATATATGTCCTCGACAATCATACGTTTGTTTCAACGTTGGACACCCAACGTTGAAACAAACGTATGATTATAAACATAATTTATAATATATATATATATATATATATATATAGGAAAGAGTATTAATAAAAAATTTTTTGATTTTTAAAAAAAACGTACTTTTTTAAACAGTATTTGTTTATTTTTAATATAGTTTTATATTTCAAACCGACCTTCAATTGTTTCCGATGAAGAACCGAGGTCGGTTTGAAATATAAAACTATATTAAAAATAAACAAATACTGTTTAAAAAAGTACGTTTTTTTTAAAAATCAAAAAAATTTTTATTAATACTCTTTCCTATACATAGTAAGACAGTATACGTGGATAATCATCAATATATATATATATATATATATAACTTCGTTGACGAAAATATTTGTAAGCTGAAGAAGACATGTCAATGTAGCTGTTTTTCCCTATTTTGGCATATCGATATATCTGGTCAAGATTCTCCCTGATTTTTTGTCCTTTGTAGCTCTTAATTTTGTCTTTTTGTCATGTAACCAAAACCTATCACCGCTATTAATTTGCGCACTTTGATAGAACATTTCAGAAGAAGACAAATTAATTTCATAATATTCATCAAGTATGTTATGTGCTGTTTTCCAATGTCTGTCTTGCCCTCAATCTGTACTTTGAGTATCATAATTTCCTTTCTCATTATGTGTCTCAAAGATTTTTCTGTCTCTTCCTGATATTAAGTATAAGTTTCTTTATTGTTTTCATTTTCTCAAAAACATTGTCGTTGCTCTTATGTTTGATCCATTATATACTCAGCAACATTTTATATAAAAATATATTTCTTGCTTCAAATTTCTTCAATATCTTTCAGATCATTCAGTATTCACTGCTATACATAAGGACAGTTCAGTTCTTTTCTTTGTTTCTAACTGAATGCATAGTCATCAGTACAAAGAGAACACCGAAAGGCCAACCACAGGTCGGGAATTCTAAAATCAAGTGGGTACAGAAATATTAATACTTCTGAAATGTTCTAACAAAGTGCGCAAAGCGTGACACTGAGATCCGAAGACATATTGGCATGGCCAATGATTCATTCTAAAAGCCGAGTAGAAAATTGAAAGACATAAATTTTGTTAGAAACAAAAAAGAGAGTACTGGATTGTTATGTGATGTCTCTCGTTCAATATGGCAATTAATACTGGACAAATATTATCAAAAACGAACGAAAAACTTGAAATAACAAAAATGTGGTTCTACAGAAGGATACTGAGAACACTATGGGCCAAACTTATCAGCAATGACGAGGATTTGAAACGAAAAGGAGACTGATACTTAACATCAGGATGAGATAGCTGACGTTTCTGGGACATGCAATGAAGAAGAAAGGCTTAGATAACCTGATACTCACTAGATAGATAGATAGATAGATAGATAGATAGATAGATAGATAGATAGAAGAAGAAGAAGAATTCATCTCAGTGTCACACTTTCCGTCTTCTGTTAGAAAATTTTGCAGATATTTAAATTTTTGTACTGGCTTGATTTTGGCATATTATATTTGTTATTAGCATTTAAGTTCACATTTTTGTTAACAAACATCCATTCTGACATCAAGCAAATCTAAATTTTTTCTTCTTGCTTTCATTCACTGCCATTTGTAGGAGATTTTGTCGTTTTAATTCCGTGGCTGATATCCACAATGTGTCATTTGAATATTTTATTTTGTGAAGATTTTGCCCACAATAATTAATTTCGGTAAGACACTTAATTATCTCAGAATAATCTCGCTGTATAGGTCCGGAGAGAAGAAACATCATTGACATACAGTCCTTTCAATTTTTTTATATTAACTGAAGTCATTCTCTCTCCGTATGCAGGTGGGTTTTTTGCTGGTATAGGTTCTTGATTATTCTCATATCCTTCCGAAATATGTCAAGGTAGTTAAAAAATTTCCAAAGATCTGACTTATTTATTAAAAACCTTTGCCTAATTTATAAAACACAGGTAAAAGTATTTTATGCATTTGTATTTGTCTTTCCGATATCATTCTGATCACAAATACTGAATTCCCTTTTTGGCATTGTTTTTGTCCTATCTCTCGTTTGGTTATCTGCCCTATTCATAATACAGATGTTGAGGGCTTTTTATATGCTTAATTAGTCAGAGTTTTCGATTGATTCACATTACTTTATGTCTGGTTTTTCAGACAGTACTATAAAAACAAATCAACTTATGTCTTCCGCTATATTCCGTACATTTTATTTATTAATTCTGTAATCTTGTCAGTGGTGAAATCATCTAAGGCTTCCACCATCTCCATTTCAATTCTGTCTGGCTATGTTTCTGCTCACTTTGCCCAGTTTCCGTTTCTGTTTAATTTTAGGCCCATTCCGTTTTTGCCCAAAAACTTATACATGTATTTTATCTAACTGTCTGATTACCCTTTTCTACATGTATTTTCTTCTGCGTCTCTATCTATATATATATATATATATATATATATATATATATTGTTTCCTGATTGCTAGCACTATTCAAGAAAGAAGCCATACATCAACCTAGCACGCTTAGAGATCAGAACAATAAGAAGCCCTTAAAATAATTAAATACCTACATAATTTGAAAACATAACTTAAGTAAGCAACAAGAATTACTCACAGAGAAACGTAACGCATTATACTAAAATTCATATACATATGGAAAAACATTGGAAAACAGCAGGCAATAAGCAGCCCCTGATGAGTGAAGAGATCATAATAATGCTTTCACTAAATTCCGAAGTCGCCTTGACAGAAATAACACTGCTCAGTCAATTAAATAAAAATCCTTTCCACATTAATTCTAATAACGCTCATGTTGATATTGAGCATTTTTATAAAAAAAAAAATCTCTTCTTGCAAAAATGCCTCTCTATCAGGAGACTAATCTAAAGTCAGCAATTTTGGAAATAATTACAACTGTAATTCAATAATACATATATATATATATATACTACTGGCCGTAAGTATCAGGTTGACCCAGTTTTTTAAAAAAATGATGTATTTTATGGTATTTTTTAGTATTTATTGCCAAGTGGATAATTCTAAAAGAAAATAAAAGGGTCCTTTTGTTAATACTGCACAATAACATGTGCATCAACTAAACTGTTCTGGTATCCAGTTTTTGTGCTCTCTTCCCAATACTAGTCTCTTCTTTGTATTGGTTGGCCAAAGCAAAGGTTTCCTAGCTGCCTTGTAAAATTTTAGAAAGTGTTAACAAAAGAATCATTCTATTTTCATTTAAAAATATCCACTTGGCAATTAATGCTAAAAATAGTATAAAATACATAATTTTTATTTAAAAACTGGAGTGGCCTAAAAATTATGGCCGGTAGTTTATGTATATATATATATATATATATATATATATATATATATATATATATATACATATATATAAATATATATATATATTATTTCAAATGTTAATTGTAGTGTATATCCGTAGATACAGCCTTTTGTTAAACTTTTCTTCGTTTGTATAACTGCGAGAACCTTTGAGAAAACATAATAAAGATAATATCCTCTCTGTTACGTTTTAAGGAGAAACCACTATCTGATTCGACGTGCTGTAGTCCAATCGGCTACGAAAGACGTCACCTTCAAACAGTGTTTCTATTTGCCTAAAAGGCAAAATAAACACTTTAAAAAACGGGTCATTCTGCTCACATACATGTGTCCTTTAAAAATAACGTTTGATTTAATATATATATATATATATATATATATATATATATATACACACACACACACACACACACATATATATATATATATATATGTGTGTGTGTGTGTGTGTGTGTAGGTGTAGGTATAAGAGAGAAGTAGTGATTGAGAGACGAGTGTTCGGAGGAAGCGAGTTTCAGAACATCAATTTTATCTTATTTTCTTATAGGCCTACGTACACTGTTGTTATTCTTCTTGATTGAAAAGTCGCATCAGACAGATGTCCAAAAATCATGCAAGTGAAAAGATGGAAGCAATAAAACTTAAAATTGAGCATATACAATCCTGTGCGTATTTACATACCTATCCACAGAAATATACGCATATTCACAACTATGCACCCACACATGTATACTCACATAGATAGTGAGAGAGACATTAATCTATGTTTTTACTTGAATTATTTTTCCTGCGAAAATCCAATGGCTTTGCACAAAGCGATATTGTGTCTTTCAGCTTTCATTTCGTTTTTCCATTGTTGGCGGTTTTTTTTTCTTTATATTCATATTTTGAAAACTGTATTTTTGTCTCTAATCTTTTGATATTTGTCTATATATTTATTTTTATTGAGAAATTTCGATTTCCATTCACTTCTAAATTCTGCTTTCTTATATAAATCCATTTCTTTGTTCTCTCTGTATCTGTCTTACCAATTTCCCTTCTTAAAATTTATTATAATTTTTTTTTCTCTTTATCATCAGTTCTTTGTATGGTCTCTGTTTTCTTCTTTTTTTTAATGTTTCTACGCCTTTTATTGCTAATTTATCTCTTTTCTTATCTTTTATTTCTTTTTGTCGTTTTATTTTCTCTGTTTCATTTTAAATTCACCGTCTATTCTATTCTCCGACTTTATTTCCGCGGCGTCCTACAACGTCTCTATTTATCACTTTTTCCCATACATTTCTTCCACCCTCCAGTGCTTCTTTTGCTTTCTATTTTTCAAAATCTTTACAAAACATCGGGCTAACATTCGATCAATTATATCTCTTCTGCTGAAATCAATATTTCTGGTATCACATGTTCCGTGTTCTCATCAACCTCCGCGAGTCGGTTCTCATTCAGTTGTCCTTTTTTTTTCTTTGCTTATAGGGCGATGCTATCTTCACTGTCCTCGTTTTCGATGCCAATTCTTGTCCAATAAAGAAAAAAAAAAGGTGTTGGATGGATCGATGAAGATCTTTTGGGGAGGAACTAAATCTCTTTTTGAAAGACTGGCAAGAGACAAATATTGATTGAATGCATTATCCTTTATCCCTGACTAACTAATGCCTCGGGTTTCTATGTCTTTTCATGTCTCCGTTTCTAGTTTCATTCTTTCATTTGGACTTTCAAGCTTTTTTATTCGATAATTCATTTCTCTTGTTTATCACTCTTTCTTTCTATACTCTTTCTTTCTTTCTTATTTTTTCTTTCTTTTCTTTTCTTTCTTTTCTTTCTGTCCATCTATTTTTCTATCTTACTGTCGTTTTATTTTTATTTTTCTTCCTGTTGTTCTTTCTTTCTGTTTTTCTGTCGTTCTTTTCTTCTGTCTTTCATTATTTTCTTTGTTCTTTCAGTCTATCCTTTATATCCTTTCTTTTTACTGGCTGTCTGTTTATCTGTTTAAATTTATGTTCTTCGTCCTTTCTGTCTGTCTGTTTTTCATTCTCTTTCTTTCCTTGTCATTCTATACCTCTGCCTGTCTGTATGCGTTTCTTTTCTTATCTGTCTGTCTCTCATTATCTTTCTTTCTGTTTACTTTTTCTTTTTTCTTTCTTTATTTCTTTGATTTTCTGTATTCTTTTCTGTCTTTCATGATGTATTTAGTTTTTTCTCTCTACCTGTTTTCCTTCTGCCTATTTTCCTGTCTGTTTGTCTGTCTGTCTGTCTGTCTGTCTGTCTCTCTTTGTATGTCTGTCTGTGTCTTTCTTTTTGTCTTGGTCTTTCTTTGTCTTTTTGTCTGTCTTTCTGTCTTTCTTTCTTTCTACCTGCTTTTTTTCTTTCTATTTTCGTGTCTTTCTGTCTGTCTTTCTATCTCTCTATGTTTGACTCTCTAACTTTGTCTTTCTTTCTGTCTTTCTTTGTCTTTCTGAATTGTTTTCTTTCTTTCTTTCTTTCTTTCTTTCTTTATGCCCTTCGTTCTTTTTGTGTACTTGTTTTTCTTTCTGTCTGTTATTTTATTGTTTCTTTTTTTTAGTTTATTTTTCTGTCTGTTTCTTTTCTGTCATTCAATTTTTCTTTCGTTATTTGTTTCTATCTATCTTTATTTCTCTGTGTCTGAGGTTTCCTCTTTTTGGTTTTCGATTTACTGTTTCCAATATTTATATTTTCTTTTAATTTTTGAAATAAAAAATTCTTAATCTTCTATATTTTGTTATTCGTTTTCTCTCTATTTTCTGTAATATTTTTTTTATAGAAAGCTTGTTTGTCTTATACAACCTTACGGCTCTAAAAATATGGGCAATACATATAATAAAATATCGAAAAAATGTGAAAACGTTTTCACTTCACCTCTAAAAAATTGCCTGGTCTTATATAACGGCTCAGGATTAGAATAGATATTTTTTCTATGCTTAAGAAACAATCCGCAACAACCAAGTGGCATAAATAAATGCACTCTCTGTTTATCAGAAGCGTTTCTAATAAATGCCTTTAGCATCTCTTATGTGCCATGTTACTTTAAGATGTGGACATTGACGGAGCTCTATCAGTTCCTGTTTTTGAATGCTAGAAATCACTTCTGACGATTTAACGTTCCTTTTTGTCACCATTCTCCCATTCATTGCCAATATCTAGTTAAGTGGTCATGGTCCTCCTAAACTTTCTGTTTTTGAACCCTATAAATCACTTCTGACGCTTTACGGTTCCATTTTCTCACTGTTCTGCCATCCATTGTCACAAACCCGTTCAACGATCATGGCTCTCCGCCTGATCCTGTTTTGATTACTATAACTATAACATATCACCATTTCTCATTGTCACTATTCTGCCATTCATTAGGACAAACAAGTTCAGCAGTCATGTCCCTCCCATACTTCCTGTTTTGGGGTATTGTTAGCTACTTTTACCTCTTTAATCTCCCACTTGATCATAGTTCTAACACCCATTGGCAAAATTCGTTATGTGGTCATAGCCATCCGCCAATTATCTTAAGTAACTTTTGCCTCGTTACCCTTCCTTTTTGTTCTCTATTTGGTGTCTATTCACAAACTCGCTAAATAGGTTACTCATTCTTACCTCCTGCTTTTCTTCGTTTCAATTTCCTGTGAATTTTACATTCTCTAATCTTTCCCTCCTCATTTTGTGTTCCGGAATTGTCAATTGTCTCTTACTGATTGTAAGTATTTATTTCCTTGTACTTCCTGTTTTCTTTAAAAAAAACTTATTGCTCACATGTACTCTTCAATGTATTCCTGGCATCTGTTATCACAAGTACTCCTCTGTCGCTTTAACTGTCTTTAGCTCTTAAGAGATTTCTTGGTTTTCACTACTGTAAGCATAATTTTCTTTGTTTTGATTTCTGAAAAAAATTGCCAAAAATCATTTGTTTTTCAATTTCTTATCGCCTTCGATTTTTGGTGTTATGATTCTCAACATATGTCATTACACAATTCCAGCATTTCTTCTATGTACCGTATCCTATCAGGGCGTAAGTGATCATAGCCCTCCACATCCTCTACCTCTGTAGCTCTTTTTCTGTTGTTACTCCTCCTAAACCCTGTTTTGACATCCATTTGCTGAAGCTCTTCAAGTATATCATGCGTTGCATTCCCATTTTTCCTTTTCCCTCTATCTGTCCTGAAAGTATCAGATTCTCCAAGCCCTCCTTCCTCATTATGCGTCCCAGAAACTTCCGCTATTTCTTCCTGGCGTTAATTATAAGTTTCCTTTTCGTTTCCATCCTCTCCAAAATCTCGTCGTTCGGTCCATGCTATTCTCATCATCCTTATGTAGAACCACATTTTATTTTCTTCAAAGCTTTACTTCTTCTTTGATGAGATTGTCCAGTATTCGATGCCATAAAAAAGGACAGGTATCTCATAAGAGTCAAGTACTCTTTGTTTCCAACGGAATTTTCCTGTCTTGAAAATAGTCGGCTTAGCTTTTGGAATGCGTCTTGACCACGCAACTACGTCTTCGGATCTCAGTGTTGAACATTCCGTCCTCTGATAGAACACTTCCCAGGTCATAAAATTTCTGTGCCTTCTTGTTTTTAGTATCACTGGCCTGTAATTTTGTTTACAGTTGACATCCCCAATATGTAAGTAAAAACTCGGTCTGTCACTTTTGCTGTCATCAATTCATTCTGTCTTTAGCAATTATCATACTCTTCTTGCTTTTGTTTTTTACAGTGTCTAATATTTCTTATGTGTGTTTTAGTGCAGAGAATATCGGGTCGGAACGAAAAATCGGGGAGCCGATTTCGAATTCCAGTTGAATTTCTTTCATTCACTTCCAGTTAAGGGTTAAATAACAGGACAGCTGGTTTCTATAGCTTTGGCTGGCAACCAGTCTACCGCAGAAAGCAATGACAACATACTGCGGGATAATCTTCTGCCCAGTCAGTCATGTTTCTTTCGAGACATGATCGCCCAAGCGTGTATCACGTATGGCACTTAACTGATTATTTCTTACAATTTTCTAAATATGCCTTCAATCAACAAAGCGTCATCAGCGTATCTTAAGTTGCTAAGGTTATGTCTACTTATAATAAATCCTGGTTGAACTTCTGGTGCACTTAAGATAGTCTCGGTCAATCATCGCCACGAGTCCCGTAAACTGTGCGATGTATGGGTACTACATGCACTCCTGTCAGGGTAACTGTGGTGTTTCCTCTCAAGACAACAGAGTCGAACATTCTCTAGTCTGGTTTTAATTAAGAGTTTTTCATCTTCTAGACTGATTACCACTCAAGGATAGAGAATCTAAACTGCCTTTACTCATAGGTAAGGTGGAGAGAGAGCAAACGACACTCCATAGAATTTGCATTCAAATTCAATCATCTCCAATCATCTAGTTCTAGCTTAAGTTCTTCGAACCCATCTTCTCTGCTATTTACCCATATCTGTGGTGGTGAGAGCAAACACTTATCTTTTTATTTTTTAGTTCAAATTGAACTTTCTCCTAAAACGGTTGCCTTCTAAGGCTCTACTACAAAATCTACCCTGCTATAACAAAAACAACATCATCATCAACAACAACAACAACAACAACAACAATAACAACAACAACAATAACAACAACAATAACAACAACAGTAATAATAATAATAGCAATAATATTAACAATAATAATAACAATATGTAATAACAATATGAACGACAATGATACTTACAGTAATAATGATAACAATATATAAAAAATTTAATAACAATAATAAATAACAATAATAATAATAATAATTATAATAATTAAAATAATAATAGCAATACTGTTAGTAATAAATAATTTAATAATAATCGTAATAATAATATTAATAATAATGATGAACAATAATAATGAACAATAACAATATTAATAATGAATCGTCTTAATAAGTACAGCCAACACACTAAGAACTTTGTCTATATAACGTTAGTGATGTTATAGTTGTGTCTTGTGATTTTATGGATATCGGGTCGGAATGAGAACGAGGGGAGCCGAATTCAAATTCCAGTTGAATTCGTTGCATTCACTCAGAGAAATATCCTTAGGAAAGGTATTAATCCGTCTCATCTATAGCTATGGTCAGCAACCATTCTTCTTCTTCTATGTGCCCTGTCCCTTCAGGACGTAGGCGATCATGGATCTCCACATCTCCCTATCACTTATGGCTCTTAGTATGTTTGCTCCTGTTGCTCCTGGCAACCCCCGTTCCGTCATCCACCTGATCAGACCCTGCAAATATGTTATCCGCTGCCTTCCTCTGTCTCTCCTTCCTTCTATCTGTCCAGTCAGTATCAGGTTCTCCAGGCTCTCCTTCCTCATTGCATGTCCCAGGAAGTTCATTTGTCTTTTCCTGATGCTCAGCATCAATTTCCTTTTTGTTGCCATTCTTTCTAACACCTCGTCGTTGCTTGTATGCTCAGTCCACGATATCCGTAGCATTCTTCTGTAGAACCACATTTCGGCCGCTTCCAGTTTTGTCCTCATTTTCGATGATATTGTCCAGCATTCACAGCCGTATTGAAGAAGCAACCGTTCTACCGCAGAAATTAATGGCAACCGACTGCGGAAAAATATTTCAGTTAGTCATGTTAATTTTAGAACAAAAACACCCAAGCGTATGACACTTAACTGACTGTGGGATTTTAGGGAAGTTAGAAAAACAAATCATGAAATACAGTCATAATAACACACCACTAATTGCCGCAAGACTTTCCATAGTCGTAGTAGCAAATAATAATAATAATAATAATAATAATAATATTTTACATGGATGACTTAAAGTTATATGCTAAGAATGATAATGAGCTGGAAGGTCTTCTGCAAACTGTAAAATGCTTCAGCGAAGACATTGGAATGAAATTTAATTTGAATAAATGTGCTAAAGCTACAGTTTTACGTGGATCAATACAAGAAACATCCTCAATTAGCCTAGACCCTGCTGTAACAATAAAAGAATTGAAACCAGAAGAAGCTTATAAATACCTAGGTGTAAATGAGAGCGAAAACATTCACCATAAAAAAATGAAAGAAATAGTGCGTAAAGAGTACTATAGAAGGCTACGAATGATATTAAAAACTGAATTAAATTCACAGAATAGAGTTATGGCCATTAATAGCCTTGCAATCCCAGTTGTCCAATATAGCTTCAACATCTTAAACTGGACTCTAAACGACATCAGGCGAATGGATGCTAAAACAAGAAAGCTTCTTTCTAAGCATAGGATGCATCACCCAAAGGCTGATGTAGACCGTCTATACATACCCCGTAAAGAAGGTGGAAGGGGTCTTATTCAGCTGGAATTGTCATACAAGACAACAACTATTGGCTTACTAACATACATAGAAACAACAAAGGATTGGATGATACAATTAGTAAGGCAACATGAAGAAAGAAAGAAAAAATATTCAATAATAAAAGAAGGCAGTAAATACAAACAAGAATTACAGTTAGTAGATTCTGTAGAAAAGCAAAACAGTAGCCAAGAACCAACTATTGCGGCAAAAAATATGAAAATGAAAGCCAAAGATAAAGCTATTGAAAAGAGGAAACAGCGCTGGCAAGACAAACCTCTGCATGGCCAATATCCAGTACGTGCCAATAAATCCAATGTTGACAAAGTTAATACTCATCGATGGTTACGTGCATCTGGATTAAAGTCTGAAACTGAAGGATTTATACTTGCAGCACAAGACCAAAGTCTTTTCACGAGAAACTTTCAGGCAAATATTATGCATAATAATATGGATCCAAAATGCAGGTTTTGTGATAAACACCAAGAAACAATAGACCACCTAATCTCAGGCTGTTCTGTGCTTGCCCCAAACGAATATAAAAATCGCCACGATAGAGTTGGGCAATATTTACATTGGGCAATGTGCAAACATTATGGAAAAGCTGTAAACAAACACTGGTATGAACATCATCCAGCACCGGTTACAGAAATAGAAGATGTAACCATTCTATGGGATTACACCATCTACACAGACAGAAAAATTGAAGCAAACAGGCAAGACATTATTGTTAAAAACCAGAAGGAGAAAACTTGTCTATTAATTGATATGGCTTGTCCAGCGGATTGTAACATAGCAACCAAGGAATTTGAAAAAACTGTCAAAATATAAAGACCTGGAAATTGAAATAGAAAAAATGTGGAAATTGAAAACAAGAGTTGTGCCAGTGATAGTAGGTGCACTTGGAATGATAAAAAATGGAACAAAACAACACATTGAAAGAATCCCTGGAAACCCCAGCTTAAGAGATATACAAAAAAATTGTCTTATTAAGTACAGCCCACACACTAAGGAAAACGTTATCTATGTAATGCTGGGGATGATAGGGAAGATAGAAAAACATGAAATGGAGTCATAACAACACGCCACTACCTGCCTTAGGTCTCCCCGCAGACTTGGTTGGTAGTGAGACCAATGCAGAAATCGAAATATGATGATGACAAAATCAACAACAAGAATAATAGTAATAAGAATAATAATAATAATAACAATTAGAATAAAAAAAGTCGTGTTTTAGAGCAGACGACAATAGAATATTATCAAAACCTAGCAGGGCAAATCTGAGAAATATATCAGAGATATATTTCCATTTAAAATATTTTGACCAAAAAAGCGATTAATACTCGGATTATAACACTGATAGCCACCATTGATCGTCTAAAAAATATAAAGGGAACTGATTAATTAAACGGTTCGTTTGCCTGTATTTTTAGCTATGAATTATTTATCTGATCATTATTGAATCTAGTGTACACAGTTTCAAGTCTTTTGTTACATTGCATCTCTCTATTAAATCTCTCTAACCATTGCCGACATTTTTTGGCGTCACAGATACACGAGTATAAACCTAAAAGTAACACCGAAAACGTTCAATGAAAAGTAATCATATAAAAGTTTCTGGTTACAGACTGATTGATTTTTCTTAGTGTACACATTTATAAACAGTTATTTTTTTCTTTGTTTTCCCATCTACACGTGTTCAATTCTGTATCACAAATGATATATTTTATGCTTAACTTATTATGGTATGAATCTATCAGTATGAGTTAGATTTTCACGATTTTAATGAAATATAGAGCCGGGTTCGAGCAAGATTGCCTGTTGACAAATTATTCAATCTCAGTATCCTAATCTATATTTCAACTGATTTACTTATTTAAAGAAATACCTATATGCGTCTGTGTGTGTGTATGTGCGCGTCTGTAAAATTTCAAATGAAATATATCTAAATATGTAAACGTACAATATGATTAAATAAAAAGGTTCAAATTATCTTAGCCAACGCCTTTACTCATCTGATGCTATGATCTCAATAATCTAATCAGAGAGCTTTCCTTTTGTCTTTATGTATATATATATATATAAAGTATATACCAAGTATATAGGTTTTATCAAAAGTACGTTTTTAAACGTTTGGGGAAGGATTCTTCCCACTAAACAATGGACAAAGTTCTTCCTTGGTGAGTGTTCAGGAAGCGAAAGACCTTGCACACTTTCCAAATGATAGTGATAAAGCGCTGCTCTACTCTCCATGCGATATCTAATTTACTAAGCGCCGCTTAGATGTGGAACAAGGCCAAAGATATGGGGTACCCAGTGAGGATCTAACTCATCATGCAAAAGTATATGTACAAATATCCCAGTGCAACTTGAAATGTACAGCTACTTAGATTGTCTCAGACAATTTGTAAAATCTGTTTTTTTATGGTCTGGCATACGAGCGGATCATTTTCTTCATCGATCCATAATTCCTGTTGAGCCGGATCCTATCTCAGGATCGCGACAATAAACAACAACAAAGGATGAATGACTCGGAAAAGCCTAGACCAAATTGAACACATGAGCGGGAACTCCGACCTGTAGGAAGAGCCATGATTTCCATGAAGATACCTGAACAATCCCTGGCTTCACAACATTCTTCATGACATCCAGGTAGACCTTTTCATCACGGTCTAAGATTTGCCAAAGAAGTGGGGAGGCATGACGTCACCTTCATTGGAGATAATAACATTGGAAGTCCTGTGTTTTTTCTCTGATGAGTCAGGGACTCAACTCCAGTCTCATCAGGCTTTTTGAACGTCTTGGCAATGTCGTAGAAATTAGATTTTTGGAAATGAAAAAACTCATCAATTTCATTATGCGTGCGGCCACAATGTAGGGCCACAATAATTTGTTCTTAATTCAACAGATTGCTGTCACATAAATCTGAAACAAGAATTAAAAAGATATATTTAATATGGTTGTCATTTTATGCCAAGTTAAAGGTAGTCATGATTTTAGCGCACACACATGTACATGCAGATAAAACTTTGAGTCTCACATTGCATTGAAATTTATGTACTGTTTTTTACATATTTTGCAAACATACAAGCACACAGTCACACATTTACATATATATATATATATATATATAGGGAGTGCATTGCGTATGGCTTACACCGCTCGTTCACGAATGATTCTACTCAAATACGAGTATTGATTAACAATATTGTTCAAACAAATAAATTGAATATGTCGGTTGTTAAAAGCATTTCGTTAATCTTCAGGACTTTTCGTAACATTGTGTGTTAACATTTGGTAACATTACCATACATTTCAGAGCAGAAATGCTAATTTACGGAGGGACTTTCCGTAACATTCTATGTTTACATTTGTTGATATAAAGATACTTTTCAGAGCAGAGATGGTTATTTACATAGAATCATATATTGTGTTATATAAGTCTTGATTTGACTTCAATTAGACTGTGGAATCGAACGGAGTCGAGCGGTTTAAGATGTATCAAATCAACTGGTTGATTTCACAATGTTGATAAGGGTCGCAGGTTCGAATCCTGATGAATGACACACATTTTTGTAACAATATTTATCGTACATAATTAAGCCTGTAAAAAAAATAATAAATATACTGCTTGATAAAAACAGAATATCTACTCAAATACAAGTATCGATTAAAAATAATGTTCGAACAAATAAATTAAATGCGGTAATCTTTAGGATTTTCCGTAATATTTTATGTTGACATTACGATACACTTCATAGCAGAGATATTTCTTGACGTAGAATCCAAAAATGTGTTACAAAAGGCATAATTTGAGTTCGATTACATAATGGAATCATCCATGGTCGAGCGGTTTAAGACGCACCAGATCAATTGGTGACTTTCCCTATGTTGATAGGGGTCGTAGAATCGAATCTTGCCGAATAAAATAGTTTTTTGAAAAAGATTTTATCGTAAATAATCAGGCCTGTAGAAATAAATATACTGTTTGATTAAAAAAAGACAACCTACTCAAATACTTAGTGTCGATTAAAAAAAAATTGTTCAAACAAATAAATTAAATATATATATATATATATATATATATATATATATATATATATATATATATACCAATATATATATATATATTTATATTTATATATATATATATATGTATATCCGAGTGAGTACAGAACGAAGAAATAATTTTTTCCACCGTCCAAAGCATTAATTTAAAACAGTGCTCGATATATAATCTATAGAGCTGTGAATATTTATTATAAATTATGTTTTCGAACATGTCAGTCAGTTAAGTGCCATACCTGACACGCTTGGGCGATCATGTCTCGAAAGATTATCTCGCAGTAGGTTGCCAATGCTTTCTGCGGTAGACTGGTTGCCGACCAAGGCTATAGAACTCAATCTGTCGTGCTATTTAACCCATAACTGGAAGGAAGACAAGATTAATACCTTTCCGAAGGGTATTTGCGCGTAAGGGAATAGAATTGATTAAACTGGAATTCGAAAACGGTTCCCCGGTTTCTCGTTAGAACATGTACATAATTTAGTCTATATATGTCCTCTACAATCATATGACTGTTTCGACGTTGGGCAGTCAACGTCTCATCAGGAGGAATGGGCAAGAACTGAAATCATCCGCTGCCTATATTTGGTTCACTGTTGTTGTGGGGCTGGTTGGGCTTATTGATAATGAAGGGAATATGTCATTCGTGTTGACCGTTAGACTTTTGAAGAACTTGGTGTGTAAATGATAAAATGGTTGTTTAAGGGCATTATCTGTTAGAATGTACGTTTTTATTGGTCGGGTATATCTTTTGGTTAGAATTTTGAGGAACGTGGTGTGTGGGGGTTGATTACTTGGTCAGTTTTGTGTGTGGGGGGGTTGTGATTAGGGAGCCCATCTTGTTTGTTGATCTTAAGATTTTTTAGGACAGTGGCGTGGTTAGCTAGTGCTTGACAGATTTTATGTATTCTCTTTTATTTAGTGGGTTCCTTAGATGGACGTGATAGGAGTGGGGTGTTTTTTTCTTTTTTCTTTTTGATTTTTCCAGGACTGAATATTTTTGTATTTAAGTAATGTTTTTATGGGTAGGTTTCTAATCTGATTCGGAATGTTAAATTTTGCTTTAGAATTTAGTAGTTTGATCTTTTCTATAGAATTGTTTATTTTTATTTTTATTTTTATTTTTATTCTTATTTTAGCGGGATAGGGGTGTTAATTCAAGTGTTGAGTATTATAGTATTTAGGCGAAGTTATTTATAAAAAAAATTTAAAACTTGTATTTTTAGAAGGTAAATGCAGATTTGTATTTTATCAGTTTTTTATAATTTATCTAAATTTGTATAGTTAATCTTAATTTTGAATTTAGGGGATTGATTCTTTTAATTTTTAATTTTCCATAGCTTATAGTTTGGAAGCCTTTTTATTTCATTTAATTTTTCATTTTATTTATTTAGATATTTTTGTGGGTATTAGACGTATTTTAAGGATTTATTAGATCGATTTTTTCTATAGTATTTTTAATCTTTTATAATAAAAGACTCTAATCAATTTTCTAGTATTTCTTTTAGCATGATTGTAGGGCTAGATCCCTAATGTATATATATATTAGTCATCCACATACAACGCATACAAGCCTTTTTCGCTGTATTACTGCTCATCAGTAAGGATATATATATATATATATATATATATATATATATTTATATTAGTACATCACCACACACACATATATATATATATATATATATATATATATTTATATTAGTCATCCATATATATATATATATATATATATATATGTATATTAGTCATCCATGTATATATATATATATATATATATATATATATATATATATATATATATATATAAACACCAAATGAACCATACAAACCTACTTAGGTTTCAACTAATCGGATCGCCAGTGAAAGGTTTCCATGACGATCCGTTTAGGTGAAACATAGCTAGGTCCATCTGGCACATTAGATGTTTATTTATTTATTTATTTCGATCTACTTCTGTATTGAGCGCTTTTTGTTAGTTGATTACTCGTATCGGGGTTTTTTCTTTGGGCTTCGTGCCGATCTCAGTCCGAACTATTTTGACTGACGTTCGCTCTTCCTTTTTTAGAAACATTTTTTTACTTCTTTCGATAATTTTTGAAGAAGGTTTTTCGACACTATTATAATGTTTACAATCTCACTTATATATATATATATATATATATATATATATATATATATATATATATTCAGAAATTATAACGTGGATACGTTACAATATCACTACAAAAATAGTTATTTTCTTTCGACACTTCTTGTGTCTTGTCAAGTGATGCGGTTATTTTAAAACTAAAGTAGATATAATAGTTAACCAATAATTGCTGATCTCAATTTAATCAAATTTTAATACCAATGCCCACCAAGATTAATTTTAGTCTGCCCACATATTCTCCAAATTAGAAGTTGCTTTAGTCTGATTGGTCCACATTGTGCATACAATAATGCTTCCCTGATTAAAGGGTTCTTGCTTGTTTTTAACCTTTTAAAACCATTCAATTTAAAATAGCCACATCACTTGACAAGACACAAGAAATGTTGAAACAAAATAGCTACTTTGGTAATGATATTGTAACATATCCATGTCATAATTTCTGAATAAATTTTATTAGCTCTAGTTTGTATTGAACACTTTTTAAAAATAGTGTTTTTTTGGACAAGGAATATTATTCCACCCAGACTTTGATATACAAATAAACGGTCTTTTCAACTAGATAATTTTCATATCAACAAAATCCCCTAAAGAAGAAGCAGCCAAAACACATGGATATATATATATATATATATATATATATATATATATATATATATATATATATATTAAACATGTCAGATTAAATACTTTGAAAACACTATGTTTGCTTATTTTTAATAAAATCCGTTCATAATCACGGATAATCTTTCTCGTATTACAATCAAAAGATGTCAGAAATGAGCTCTAACGTTAACAGATGTTATTTTTATTCATTTCTTCAGGTACACAAGTACGTTTAACTTCTTTCCGAGGTCATCCTCTGGGATGTGAGTTATGGTAACAAATGTAACCGGAAAACTGTGTTGCTAAAAATTACTGTATATTTTTCTGCTTCAGATATAATATATGTATATATCTACTGTATATAGAAATCAATACTGAATGCCTTCAGATTTTTTAAGTAAGCCAACACAGACCCTATCCAAAAGATAATGTGAAGAGAGACCATAAAATATGCAACTATTTAGAAGCATGAACAGACGTAGTCTGATTCATCTTCATTATCATACTTATCCTTGGTAAGTTGTAAGCATAAAACTCGAATTTCATTTCAGTGTATTTACTTGGCTCAGGAGTCTTTGATGCATAGTTACTTTAGTATTCTTATTTCCCGACCAAGGCTGATGATATGAATGAAATATTAAATGGGATGGTCAGCGCTTCAATTTCGCAATTTAGTTCACACTTACCCATAAATTGAACAGACATTCTCTTCTTTGATATTATATTACTCTTTATATTGTTATAATAATCACAAGGCCGACTTCTACATAGCAACTCTAAATTGTAGATATAAACACCTAACTCCGCATATTGCGTCATTCCTTGCGCATATTATACACTAAGTTAAGTCTTCTTTGACTCAATCTAATATGAGGATGTTTGTTTTTTCTTTGTTGATTTTTCCACTCTAGTCACTTTATCACCGACGCGACGTGGTTGCTTTCTGATCTCTATGTAAATATTCTCATGGCAACTGCTCTGACGAACTTTTTTCCAACATACTACGACTACATGAATTTAATCGTGCTACTAAATTGGCATTTAGCTCCCAAAAGTTTACTGTTGAAATAGCCAAATGCAAACCTTCTTCTATTCTAACAGTTAACATTCTCCAACTTTTTCCTCGTGGAACAACCTTCCGTTTACTTGCTTCCCTGGTCAGTTGGGTGCCATATCTAATATACGCATGGGCGATCATGTCTGGAAAGAGACATGACTTACTGGGCAGAGGATTTTCTTACAGTAGGTTGCCATGACTTTCTGCGGTAAACTGGTTGTCAGCCAATGCTATAGAACCCAATCTGTTCAATTATTTAACCCATAACTGGAAGGAAAAGAAGGATTAATACCTTTCCAAAGAGTATTTGCGCGTAAGTAAACGCAAGAAATTCAAATGGAATTCGAACGCGGTTTCCAGATTTCTCGTTTTCGAGCCGATATCCACTGCACCACACACAATCCGCAAAGCATTAGAAGCAAACTTAAACGCGATCTTATAACTTCTTGAATCCCCGTCATTATTTTATTCTTTCTTCAATTCTCCCTAAACTCTTTTTTTCGCATTCACACACTCTATCATCCTGCGTACGAGTGATATCCCTGCTTTGCTCCAAAAATGAGACAGTTGTCAATCATGACATGAATTTTTGATGTACGTAAAAACTTTTTAGATGGATGTACTGGGTACTGAAGAAATCACCGAAACGCTTCGAATTTACGAACTCTTCTCCCCCGAAACACATTATGCGATTTCAACCAAAATGGGTAATTTATAGATCAAGGTGCGAACCTTTGATGAAAACAAAAAATTTCTCGACAAAAAGCAACGACAAACAATTTCGAATGGTTATTAGCGCACTTTTATTCATTTCTCCAAGACGCTTCACTCAAACTCAAACAAAATCGAGACAATGGTAGATCGAGGGCTGATGCCTTAATATACGAACCAAAATTTTAATTCACATAGAGGATGCTGAAAAATTAATGGAAAAGCTAGTTTTTGCAATCGTTTATTTCTCCGAAATACAACAAAAAACATTTTTAACTGACTCATCAAGTCAAGCTCATACTACTAGAGGTTTTTAAATATGCACTTGACTTTACCATTTCAATATAACCACAAAAAAAACACTGTGCAAGGCCGAGTTACACAGCTAGTATATATATATATATATATATATATATATATATATATATATATATAGTATCGAGGCAGCAAATAATTTTCTAAACATATACTGTTAAATATAAGAGACAATGTCTATTATGTTTAATCATGAGCCGTTCTAAACGTCGTATTCTGGCTTTAATTTCAGGTGAAAATACAGACAAATATTCTCAAACATTAGGATGATTTTTTATTAATTTGCTTCTAAGCTTTCGGCTGAAGATGGCTCATGTGTGCCGAAAGCTTAGAAGCAAAGTAATAAAAAATTATCCAAATGTTGGAGAATTTTTTTACTTTATTTTCAACTGAAATTAAAACCAAAATACGACGTTTAGAACGGCTCATGATTAAACATAATAGACATTCATTGTCTCTTATATTTAACAGTATATGTTTAGAAAAAAAAATATATTTATATAAGAATATATAGAGGTTTATAAATGTAATTTATGTGTAGATTAGTTAAATTATAAATATTTAATCTCGCATATCTTGAGATTAAATAAACGTAACCTAGTTTTGACACAAGACCGAAAATTTACGGGTACCCCATAATGATCGGGATGACTAAGTCAGAATCGACTTAGTTACACAAGCTTGCTAACCGTCTGCACCGCATCGGAAAACCTAAATCATTTTCTAAGCTACGTTTAAATGTGGCAGAAAGTCGAGAGTTTACTGCATCCACTGAGGCTATAATTACTCGCCATATGTGATTTTCTGCGTAAAATATATTTTAATCCCACGAATGATGATTGTTTGAATTTTGCCGAAAACAATTTCGAAGAGAGACATTTTTAAATAATTAATAAAATTTAGTTTATCATTTCGATATACTACATAACTTCAAATATCATTTTGAATAGATACTCCGTAAATGAAGATGTTTAAGAAAGGAATGTCTACTTAAACACGAGTATCCACAAAAAATAATGTTTGAAATAATAAAGTAATGTAGAGAAGAAATCAATTTCTTTTTTTAGATTTTGGATAACTAAATAAATATTATTACTTTTTTTATAATAAAAGTCCTGTTCTTGATCATTGAGCTGTTGCTTTTCAAAAATACAGTCCTGTCTTTTTCTTAATGTAATTCCAACCGAGATTTCAGGGAGAATAATTTTATTATGATGTATTATGGTACATTTTAATGGGAATCTTAAAATAAAACTCTCACATTAAATATGTTTTATTTCATTTCGGACGTCATCAATTATTATTCTCCAGTGTCTGCGTCTTTGAGTGTGTGTACGCACACCTGTGCGTCTATGTGTGTAGCCCTATGGACGTCAAATAAAACTGCACCCTATATTTTTCTGTGCAACGTAAAAGTGACTTCCTTTTCTCTTGGGCAGGTTTTTATCTCTCTATCTATGGCAGTTCTAAACCATAGATAATTATAATTAGTCTGTTATAGTTAGTTATAATCTGTCTAGATTATAAATCTATCTATATATTTTTCTTCGACAGTTTCTATAACTGTGCATAGATTCTTTTTTATATCATCAAGCAAGGTACGACTGCCACTTGTGCGCAAAGAGTTACAGTGGAAAAAAACAATGTACAGGGAATGTCGAAGAAAAATAAGAGATGAATAACTAGATAGAATATGGCAATTGACGTTGTATTTAAACTTTTAAAAATTGTAGCTATCTTGAAAGCAAGAAAACGAAAGAGAGTTCCACAAATAACAAAATGGGAGAAAAAAATCTATATGCTAATCTTGTCGCGTAAATACATGTAGTCGAGAAACCAGGGAAAATCTTGTCACAGCACATTCCATAAAAAATATTTGTAGAAAAGACAGGAGAAAGCCACATTACGCCTGTGAGAATAGGCTACCAATTAAGGATAGATTATATTGCATCTCCTCATTTGGATTTCGTCGAAAACCTAGAGATGAATAGTAGGAGCACCCAACCAGATATGACAACAATAGCCAATGCCTGAACGAATGATAGATTTATAAATGTGCAAAATTGATTCTGACGAGAAAAATTTTCTCGCCCGACACAGTAACCAAAACTATCTAAGAATAGAGGCAACTATGGATTCAATATAGCCATTCCATTTTAGGTCATTTGTGAAAATTTGTGCACAGAAACTGAATGTTTTTCTCTCTTTAGCACCATCCATTCTGGTGGTAGGCAGGAAAGTTTCTGTATTGTGGTTAAAGCAGAGCAGCTTCTTTTTGGAGGCATTAAAATTTATGAGTCATTTCCTGTTCAAGTATTTGCTATCTATGATAGTTCTATCTATCTATCTATCTATCTATCTATCTATCTATCTATCTATGACAGTTCTAACTTGAATGTTTAGATTATCTCTCTATCTGTCTAATTATTCATATATGTATCTTATTATACATGCTTCTATCGGCATGTGGTCGAGTGGTTAGAATGTCACTTTTTGACTAGAAAGCCAGGGTTTGAATCTCACCAAGTCGATTTGTCAAGAAGGTGAATTCTTTATATTATCGGTTTGGAGTAGGTGATTCTAGCGTGTGGCACTTTTGGAAAATACCTACAAAACATGCCACAGGTTGACTTAAGCCCTGTAAGTAAAAATTGGGTAGACGGCCCTTTTTGAGGAGCCGTTGATGGTTGGGCTAGCTCGAATTCGCAAATTGTGACCGAGGGCTTAAGTGTCCTGGTTGTGTTCTAACTGTTGTTCATGTTAGATAAAGCGCTCTTAGTTACAGAAACTGTAACTAAATTCCGCTCAGCATTGTTGTAGCACAAATCATAGGTGGGCTCTGTGGGTGTACCTGAGCATGTTTCTACATTAGCTAGCCGCCCCGGTAGACGGTATGCTCGAATATGAGTGGCCAACATTCATTATTATTATATCTATTATTTTCACGCATACATTTAAGTTGAGGGTGAACCGATATTGCGTGTCTGGTGGATAAAAATTATCTCTCAGGCGAACTGTACAGCTGGTTTCTCTGAAGGTCACAGAGTGCAATCTCTATTCCAATGTGAGTCACATATAACAATATAAATAATTCGAATTTTTCCCAAATGTTACAAGAAGATTAATATGAAATAATGTAATATAGCTTGTGGCACTCGTTTTTGTCAGTAGTGACTATTATGATCAATTTTAGTGACAGTAAGAAAATATACGTTTTAAAAATTTTATGGGAGATCATTTTTGATCATCTAGAACCACGAACAATAAATCGTAATGTTTTCATTTATGTTTTTCTACTACATTTTGTGTACGATTAAGGCGAGTAAGGCGTGGTCAATCCTTATCCCCACTACATCCTATTTTTTGCAGCTTGAGATAAATATTTGTTCATACTTCTAAGATAAGGTAGTATGTACACTATTAATTTTTCGGACTATTTTTCTCATTTTATTGCCCTGTTCACGACGTCTCGGTTGCTGTACACTCCGGCCTTCTTCAGTGTTAGGAATTTCGAACCGAACCTTTTATTCCGATTACTGGGGTACACCATTCTCATTTCATGTACGATGCCATTCTGGTAGCCATGTAGTTTTCTGCATTATTTTAGAAGTGCCATCACACATGGAAAGAGAATGATATACACAAGTGATTGTAATAAAATGTTCGGTTCAAAATTCCTAACACCTGAAGAAGGCTGAATCGTATAACAGCCGAAACATCGTAAACATGGCAATAAAGATGAGGACAATGTAAATAGTGCTTGTAATAAATGTTAGTTTATGTTGGTTCGGATACCTCGGATGTTAGTAAAGGAAATGTTAAGGGGTTTAGGTGATATTAATTTGCCTGGTTTAGCTTTTTTAGCGGAGATATGTGTTCATGTTTAATGTTGTTGTTGTAGAGAGACCTCGAGTAGAGGAGGTAAACGGTCATTATCCGCGACAAGTTTTTTTGCTATCCATTTACATAAGATCGTTAAATATCTTACTCGCTGATTTCATCTCATATTTCTTCATTATGTATGCTACAAATGTCAACTTTCTTTGGAATCAATGTTATTTTTTTGTTTCCACTTTCCTTAAAACCTCTTTCTTATCGATTGAATTTTTTTCCATTTTGGAGGGATGATATGTAATGCGTGCTGATTAATATTGCTATTTAGTATCTGTGATGACAGATTTTGTTTGTTCCTGCTAAACTAGTGTATATTGTTCACTATTGGAGGTACGGATTGACCTCAGACTCACTATATGACTGTAACATATGTTTACCCAAGTCTCTGTCAACTGTCCGAAATGGTATCACTCGTATATCTTAGGAGATTTTCCGTGTTTCAACTTTAACTAATTTGAAACTTCTTTTTTAATTAGAGTAGATAGACCCTTCTATTGCCTGGTTCACACTCCACCCTCGTCCATTGAGCAGGTCTAGAGGTTAATCACTTTTTCTCTGTTCAGGAAGTGGTCTCTGGCCATCTTTTTCTCATCGGACCTCAGTAATGGTGCTTATACGATTTTCCAGCGATGTGCGTGGTCGTTGGCAGCGTCTCTTTATTGTGAGGGTACCGGGTTGGCAGTTTTCTAGTTGCTGCTTCCGACTGGTAGTTAAGAGTCCAACCTCTTGCCTAACGTCAAGAGCGACCGCTCTGATCAAAAGTTGCATAATACCGGGGTTCTTGCAGTGCCATGACGTGCATGGATACGTGTCCCTGCAGGTGCTTTCGGTGGGCATCCCAGAGGCCACACTTTGTTCCAGCCCGCGCTAGTTCCCTTCCAGTGCATGTCGCAGCTAATGACCGTTTGCCTCCGCTGAAAAAGCTAAACCGGGCAAATTAAAATCACCTAAACCTCTTAACATTTCCTATACTAACATCCGCGGTATCCAAACCAATTTCAATAGCATTGAATCTTTTCTCCATCAAAAGTCCCCTGACATCCTAGGTCTGTATGAAATTGATCTTAACTCCTCAATACCTTCTTTTGACTTCTCTATCCCTGGCTACCTTCTCCTCTTCATAAAGGACTCCAATGTCCACATGCATGGGCTTGGTGTTTACATTGGTGAACGCCTTCCTCTAGCCAGGATGATTTCTCTTGAATCCCGACATCGTTCTTATATGTGTTTCCGTTTCTCCCTTCTAAGCTCAGTTAGCTACCTCTTCTTTGTTTACTGCTCCCATCATCTCCCGACTGTTCCGTTCTTGACAGCATCTCCAACAATATCGACAAGGACATTTCATCCCACCCGTTTGCCCATATAATTTTGTTTGGCGACTTTAACGCCCATCATGCTGATTGGTTGTATAACTCCGTCAAAGATCTCGCTGGTTTACACAATATGAATTTTTCTATCACTCAGCTCCTTACGTAGGTGGTGGAGTTCCCCACGCGTTTCTGTAATAATTCTAAGGGACACAATTCACTACTAGATCTGTGCTTTACCTCCACCCCTGACTCTTGCAATGTCGAGCTACTCTACTCTCTTGGAAACTCTGACCATGCATTAGTTTCCGTCAATATCTCCTTCCACCTCCACTCCACCCAAGAACCTCAGACCATCAGAATATCTTACTGCTACCAAAGAGCCGATTGGGACCCGTTCCGCGATTTCCTGTGTGACGTCCCTTGGAATCAAGTACTTAGCCTTCCTGTTGAAGACTGGTCGGCTGAGATCTCCTCTTGGGTTAAGACTGGCATCGATGCTTTCATCCCTGCCAGAAAGTTGAGACTTATATCCCATTCATCCCCCTGCTTCTACCCTGCCTGCTCAGTTTCCATCGCCTATCGAAATTACTTCTTTAGGCTTCACCGGAGTCACGCGTCAGATCATAACAGGAGCTTTTTGCCTCAGCTCGCAATGAATGAAAGAAGGTACTCAATGGAGCTAAGCTGATGTTTGCAGCCAGAATAAAGCAGCGCATAGCATCCCGTAAGTTCGGCTCCAAAGACTTCTGGAGGCTCTATAAAAGCGTGATGAACAAAATTAAGCTCTCAATCTCCCCTATAATCAACGAATTTGAGGTCCTCACCTCTTCAACAGACAATACTATTACTTCGCTCGCAGATTCTCCACTAACTCGACAGTGGACTCGACTGGAGTATCTGTACTCAACTTCCCTCTCCGAACTCAGGCCCAGCTGACTGACATACTAATTACTCCCTCGGTGGTCTTCAAAATAATTTCTAAGCTTGATCCCGATAAAGCGAGCAGTGGCCACAGAATACCCATTGTCCTAAGGAAATGTGCTCCTGAACTCTTCTCTGTTCTCTCTAAATTCTATAACTTCTGCTTTTCTGTTTCCTGCTTCCCTGCCTACTGGAAATCCTCCTCCGATGTACCTAATATATATAAAAATATTGGAAAACCCTCTGACTAGGCTAATTATCGCCCTATCAGTCTCCTATAGATCTTTGGCAAAGTGTTCGAAGCCATTATCAACGCCGAGGTGGTACAACATTTCACAGCCCATAGACTCTTCTCTGACAAACAGCATGGCTTTCGCTTCACCAGGTCTACTGCTGATATGCTCACGACCATCGCTGAGGATAAAAACCGGGCCTTCGGCAAAAACGGCGAAGCTCGAACTGTGGCTCTTGACATCTCAAAAGCGTTTGACAGAGTCTGGTATGCTGGCCTTCTATGCAAACCACAGGGATATGGTATAACTGGACAGTTCTTTGACCTAATCCTGTCCTTCCTCTCAAATAGTACAATGAGGGTGGTATTGAACGGACAAGCCACCAATACTATCACTTGAATGCGGGTGTCCCTCAAGGATCTATTCTAGGTCCTACTTTTTTCCTTATCAATATTAAGGATCTCCCTGATGTAATAAGATCCCAAGTGGGCATATATGCTGACGACACTTACTAAGCAACGTTTCTTTTTAGATTGGGGGGAAAACCTAACCGATTGCTCTCCCAGCAACTACAGGGCTAGTACGGATTGTGTGTGTCTGTGTGTGTGAGTGAAAAAATTAGAGAGAGAGAGGTGGGGGGAAAAGAAAAATGAAAAAAGAAAAAAGAATAATATAAGAAAATAAAGAAAGAAAAAACAAAAACAAAAACAAAGAAAAAGAACTAGAGAGTAACAAAGAAATAGCACTACCTAGGAAACAACTGTAAACATGGGAAATAAAAAAGTGACCTCGGAACAGAATTCATATGAAACCGTGTCGGTATTTATCTTACACCCAAATGTGGTGGAATGCGACACGAGATCATTTTTAATGTGGGATCTCCAAGTTATTAAGCTTAGTCAAAAATATCCCGTAGTCTCTGTAAAGTGAGGTACCTGCATATTTTCGTCATACTAGGCACTGCCCTTCCACTAAGCCTAATCCAGGTTCCTCTTAGCTGATGTAGAGCGTCAGATGAACTTAGATGGCATTAGTCTGACAATTCATTAAGTGAGCATTTATCCACTAAAACGGAATGGTTAACATGATCATTTTATAATGGGTCCACCGAGCTCTTAAGCTTGGCCAAAATATCCCGTAAATCCTGCATAAGGCAGGGTCGGACATATCTCTGTTTTTTCTTAGAAGAGACTCTGTCAGTCGGCTGAGCCTCGTCTGGGTTTTACACAACCTGGAGGCAGAGATTCTGACGGCGATTGCCATAGAAGCAACAGAGTCTTCTCGACTGTTATTTTAGCGTAGCTTTTATAGGAATGAAGCATCTTACAAAGACTCCGATCTTCACCGGTTAAAAAAAAAGATCATATTTAGGAAGACATTCAAAATTGTCCCTCTGCTAACTGCAAAACCCGTATGTAACTGGTGTCGATAAACATACCTGTATCTGTACTACCTTTGTACTGGCGAACGTTCGCCAAATATTGTGATTAATTACAATACTTCATATCAAATATATAGAAAATAAATCACAAATAACACCATAAGAATATCATGTCTCGATACCGGGCAGTGATTTGAGCAGAAGGCATCGAAAAGAGGCAACATCGTCTTTCGATTCTAGCAAACGATTTTCATGTAGCAACAAAAGAGAATGTCATAACCACAGGCATGTAAAATTGTGAGTTTTACTAGGCTGACTTTATTATTTTCATAGTTATTTTATCTTGTTTACTTTCGGAATATGGCACACATAAAATTGACCATTATAAAGCTAGAAACACTTCTTTCAGAGCTGTCTCATTTCGCAACATAACCATAAACCATCAATATGTGCTAACAACGGTGCTGCGTAATATCAATACACTATCATAAAACATCGCACTTTCGACAGTCATGAAAACTCCTCTCATATGATCATACTCATAAAACACAAACCCTGGCTTGCAACGCAATAGAAAGGGTGATTGTATATTGGACAAAGAATTTAACCTTTTATTCATGTCTTATTGGGGAAAATGAATAAACATCAAATACGCGCGTGGATGTACGCTTCCCACAGATGTGCACACACTCATGTAAGTATATATATATATATATATATATATATATATATATATATATATATACCTGAATATATAAATATATATAAACATATATATATATATATATATATATATCATGTACACATATATGTATGTAATTATATTACAAATGGGAATATGCATATATATATACACTGATGTAAGTATATGCGCCTATACCTGTGAGTAGCGACTGTCACCAAATCGGTCGAGTTTCAATCACGGCCAGAAGCAAGTGGATGAGCTGAGATACAGCGAAACCGGCTTATATGTGGATGAATAATATATATATATATATATATATATATATATATATATATATATATAGAGAGAGAGAGAGAGAGAGAGAGAGAGAGAGAGAGAGAGACCAATGTACGTATTAATGTAGTGAGTTAAGTGACTACGCGATCATATTTCTTTCCAGACATGACTGGCAGTGCAGAAGATTTTCCCGAAATCTGGTTGCCAAGAAAGGCTTTTGAACCTAATTTTTTCCTGACGTTTAATCTATAATTGGAGAGAGAAGATGAACGTTAATAACTTTTCCAAATGTATTTGCGCATTAGTGAATGCAATAAGTACACATGGAATAAATATGACTGCTGGATGACGCAAATTTTCATGGAAAAAATATTGATTACTCGGTATATATATATATATATATATATATATATATATATATATATATACTGTTTAAGTAACAAATAAAAGAAATAAAAACAATCTACTCAAATACAAATATCCATTAAAAATAGTGTTATCTATCTATCTATCTATCTATCTCTCTCTCTCTCTCTATATATATATATATATATATATATATATATATAACCTTTCCTTCAGCCATATTTCTTTGAATGTAAAATACAAGGACAAGATAATTTTATGAATCATTTCCTTTATCTATGTTTTGCCACAAATACTTGACAGAGATGCTCACCAATCTTGCAATATTCAGGAAAGACATTACATTAATTAAGAATATGTATTGGCAACAAACAGCCTGTATAAAGACAGTTCAGAAGACATAAAAGTATCGAAAAGGGTGTAAGACAAAGATATGTCCTCTCACGAGATCTATTCAACCTATACATTGAAACAATTATGAGAGAAATAGAAGTCCAGCCCAGATTCTTTACTGCCGGAAGCAATATAAAAAAATATAAGATAAGCAGATGATACAGTGCTGAGAGCAAACACAGAAAGGAAACTACAAGAAATCCTGCAGATGGTAGCTAGAGAAAGCGGAAAGAAAGAAGTAGATATAAACTACAAGAAAACCTAATGCATGATCATCAGTAAAAAGAGGATACCAATATGCCATCTACTATTCGGTGATACAAAAATCAAGTAGTTAGAGAAATTTCATTGCATCGGAAGTATTTTAACAGATGACATAAAGTGCGACATTGAGATCCGAAGGCGTATTGGCATGGCCAAGTACGCCTTGCAAAAGCTCAGTAGAGTATTGAGAGACAGTAAAATTTCGTTGGCAACAAAGAAGTGAGTACTGGATTGTAATGTGATATCTGGCAGTGAATGCAAGACAATCTCATCCAAGATGAAGTAAATATTTAAAGCAACTGAAATGTGGTTCTACAGAAGATGGTTGAGGATACCATGGATTGAAAATGCTAGCAACATCAATGTTTTAGAGATGGTAGAAACGAAAAGGAAATTGATACATAACACAAGTAATAAACAACTTGAGTTTCAGGAACATGTAATGAGAGAGGACGGCTTAGAGAATCTGAGACTCAAAGGACAGATAAAGAGAAAGAGAGACAGAAAAAGCAACACATGACATATTTGATGGGCCTGAGAAAGTGTATAACTGAACAGCATTTAGCAGGGGTAACATGAGAAAGGATGCTAATAGCTACAAGGGATAGGGAGATGTGGAATCCATGACTGAATACGTCCTGAAAGGAAACAGCTCATTGAAAAATAATAATATTCCTATATTTTTCCATTTGAGTGGGAGAATAGAAGCGAGTAAAAGTTGTCTCTAGAGTGTATTGTTCTAAGCGCTTTCGTTCACAATAAATATTTTCAAAATTTTTGTTGGTGCATGTTTTTAATTTGTTTGCAGTGTTGACTGTTTAAGATATAGTGCGGGATGCCTACATAAAAGTAGCTCTTATTCCGAGCCTCCCGAAAGGTTCGTAGCTGCAGTTTGAGTTGGTGTATTTCTATTTAAAAAAAAAACCTTTAAAACTAATTTTCTGTTGCTAAACAAGGTGAGATTTATACTGTCTTCCAGATGTTTTATGTCGAGATCATTTCTGTCAATGAGATCTCTTTGGTTTTGGCCTTAATTTAAACTATGCAAGTAATCATCTGTAAATATGACATTTCCTCCCTTTAACATCTTGGCTTAATCTTAAATAGTTTATAATAAACTTTCAGCGTCTTTGGTTATTCGATCAGTGTAACCGGTGGCGTCGTAGAAAGTGGAATTGTGGCGCAAGTTTCGAACTTCCTGTTAGTCTTTGTGGTCACTTATAGCATGAGTGTGTCCTTTCTCTTCCAGTTATGAAGGAAATATCTGGGCTGAATGTCTAGTTTTGTGTATATGTAGAAAATGCATTCAAAGATTTATTGGCGTTCAAATCTTTTGCTATTTATCGTATGGGAATAAATAACAGTTTAATTCGATGGGAGACATGGATAGATGTTCATGGTTCCCATTTCGATCCATTTAAACTTTAAATAATTAAATACATGTAAAATAGTTGATGCAAAACTTGGGCATTATTTTCGGAACAAACTGATAATTCCTAGAACGTTTCATTTTTCCGTTTATCATTGAAGCTATTTGCTTCTTAAGCCAAAATATTTCATGCCCATTCCTTCTTTGATGACCACTTCTTCTAGTTTATAATTCATCATCGTTTTGTTGTGCCTCGTCTTTTGCTAATTATTTCACTTCTGCATTTTCAGTTTTATCTCTCTTAAAATTTTAAAACCAACTTTTCTTATTCATCATTTTTTTTGTTGGCGTTGAGCGTTTCCCTTTGTAATTGTAATTTCCGTATGTTTTCGCTGTTATCTCTAGAGTTTCCTTAATTAAAGTTATCAATTTGCTAATCATGTTTTAATGTTATTTTCATCATTTTGCCATTCCTGGAATCGGTTAATAATTTCAACTTGAAATTCAATAATGTTCTTCCTGACCTTTTTGCTTTCATTCTGAGAATTATTTTGATTCTCCTAATTTTAAAGTCAAAAGTAAATCTACAAATTACCGGTCGATGATAATTTTTGAATATTAACTTTCTTTATGAGAGTTACATCTTTAACATGGCGAGCTCTGCTAGCAATTATGAATTCAATTTTCTTTTTCGTTCTCCAATTTGGGCTTTCAAATTAATTTACGGTCGCGTCACTTCTTTTTTTTTTTTTTTTTTGATAATTACTGTTTTGTGTCTTTCTGAGAAATTAACTAAATGTCCACTATTTTCTTTTCTCTACCATTTTCCAATATTCATGCATTACATTCACTTTATTTCTTATCCTTACTGTTGAATTAAACTTGGCCATTAAAATCATAAATTTTATTTTCCTTCAGAGACTGATATAGTGTACAAGGGCTAAAATTCCTCGAGAATATTTTTAAATTGCTGAATAAAATAACATGTTTTTTGCATAATCTAATTACATTATTTACATTATTCGGACTGTTTATTGCCATGTTTAAGACGTTTCGGCCGTTGTTGGCTCCCGTTTTCTTCAGGTGCTAGAAATTTTGAACCGAATCCTTTATTTCGATCACTGGGGTAGCTTTGTCTCGTTCCATATGACATACCGCTTCTGGAAGCTATGTAGTTATCTCCCTTTTAAATCAACAATCTTCTAGTTATTTGTTCAACATTGCTGTAGCCAGGTATTAAACTTACAACCCTTTGGGTCAAGTCACTGAACTAAACCAAGCCTAAATCTACTGGACCATGTGTCCTTAAATGTTGGATTAGAGGAAGTTAACTACATGGTATCCGGAAGTGGCATCACATATGGAACGAAAACAGTCTAAATAGTGATTGAAAAAAGGTTTCGGTTCAAAATCTTTATAACCTGAAGAAGGCTGGAGCATAAAACGGTTGAAACGTTGTAAGCACAGCAATAACGATGGTGACAGTCGGAACAATGTAAGTAACGGAAATACGAGCTCATCTCAGAAGTATAGACAAATAATCTGATTCCCATCTAAATTGCTTTGTGCGTTATAATGTCGAGACATACTACATTGCCCTCGATCTTACTATTGACTAAAAGTCGTCCGTTACTAAGATTGTCATTGATTACTTACCAGGTGTTTTGTGATCAGTAAAGATATTCTTCAAGATATAAAAGAATTTTGCATTTATGTACTTTTTATAAGTAGCGATCGTATTTTTGGTTGACGTACAGAATTTTTAATACATTGTTTGTATGTGAAATCTTAATTCACAACTTAAAAATATGTGAAAGAACTACATGACTGGCGAATGGCATGTACCAGTACGTACAAAAATTTATATCTATATAAAATTACTTTCAGGATATATATATATATATATATATATATATATATATATATATATATATATATATAAGCAGTGTTATGATATATAAAGGGATATCGTGTTTATGCTTAGGATCAATTCTTAAGTTGCCCCATTTTATAGATGCCTTATTCAAATTAATTAGCCTGTAATATAAAATCCCCAAAACATTCAGGAAACCAAAACAATTCAGGTCCGAAGAATTCTCAACCTGTATTGGTAGTTATTTTCCATAGCATTCAAATATCTTCTGCTTCAGGCGCCTTTCTTTCCAAATATTTAAGATCCGACGGTTTCCGTTATGAACAGAAATTGTTAATTCCCGCCGCAAATGTACGATTGAATTTAGGTCATGTAGACTGAGGATGGACAGTCATTTACCCAAACGATATTCATCACTAGATATTACCGTCCTTTTAGAAGATGGATCTCTAACAATAGTTTCTGATGCGATTAAAAGCGAATTCATTATATCGTCAGTTCTGGTGAGTCTTCAATTACCTTTTGTGTGAAATCGATCCCATAAAATTGCTACCATCATGATACGCTGTTGAGATGTTTTTGTCTTTTTTTATATCGTGCGCTGTTTTTTCTCCCTTAACGTTCACTTGCTGATCATGTCCTAAAAGTACTATTTTTATCTCGTCTGACAAATTAACTCTATTCTCAGATTTTTCCGAAATACAAATGAGACTATTCATATATGTTGTATTCAATAATGGTTATGTTCGTGCAACCCATTCATGACATTCTTGTCGATTCAGTGACCTGCGATATTTTGAGACGTGTAACTCAGTTTCAGTGTCTTTCAGAAATGTCTACATATATTTTAGACACGATTTCGAGTGGAAGAAATCTTCCTCTTTCGATATTAGCCTTTAGCAGACTTGAAATCTTATTAGACGACACTATCTTGAAATCATTAATTCGCTAATAATTTAGGTTCATTCCTGTATAATAGACAAGAAAGCTAGGCCGGATATGTCAAAGCATTTGGGAAGTTTCTCATAAAATTTCCTTGTTTGATAAACGCTCAATCCATTTGTCGTTCATATTCTGAGATTTTCTTTTTCTATGTTATGCGTTCATAAATGAATGTTTGTTTGATCTGAAAAAATATATTTACTTTTTCTAAAATGATGTCTCATACAATCTACAGTAGAATAAATAAATATGAACTGTTCAATTTGGTTAATATGATTTTTATGTTTTTAAGGTTTTTAATTTTCCACTGCTCATGTAAATTTAGATACAATGTTAGATTTTTTCGAGATAATGATGTCACAGATACAACCCGTTATAATTAACCACTGTTTGAGTTTGAAGAGCAAGATCCATATTGTTTCGAGGTTAAGTCTTACCTTTTCCAAGGTTATTTGCATTTAATTGAATGTAACGAACCAAACTTGAATTGAATACATTATTATACATTACACCACGCCTGCGTCCAAGTTTACATCCCTGGTTTATTGAAAGCCAGATAAATTTTTAAAGTTTTCTAATGAAATGGTTTTACAAATGGAATACGTATTAATCCCTAGCTAGGGGGATAGGGAAGAAGACGTGAATTCATGCTATTCTGAGGTGGAGTCATACCTTTTCTAATATTATTTGCACTTAAATTAATATAACCAATCTGAATGGAATTGGAACTCTGTTTCCATATTCCAATTCCAAGTCGTTATCATTTACACCATGTGCACATCCAAGCTTAAAGATCTTCCTTATTTAAAACTGGATAGATATTTAGATTTTTTGGAGATAATGACGTCACAGCTAGAAGCCGTAAAAATTAACCATTAGATGGAGGATGAGAAAGAAGATATGAATTCATAGTGTTCCCAGGTGGAGTCATACATTTCTTAAGGTTATTGGCACGTAATTGAATATAACGAACCCGATTGGAATTATAACTCGGCTTTCTGATTCCCAGTCCTGTACCTTTATACATTACACCACTCCAATATCTCACCTTATAACGTTTGATAAATTTTAGATTTTCTGGATATAATGATTTTACAAATAGAAGCCATACTAATTAATCCCTAGCTTTGGCGACTAGGGAGAAAGAAAAAATGGAAGTGATGCTTGCTTGCACATATATTAATATAACCGATTCTGCGTAGTTATCATTTACACCAAGAGCATAACCAAGTTTAAACCTTTGGTTATTTAAAACCGGATAGATTTTTAGATTATTTGGAGATAAAGATTAATTAACCCCTATTAGGTAAGAAGCAACGAGGAAAAAATAGAATTATATTTTTCGTAGGTGGAGTCAGGTTATTTGCTTCTAAGTGAACATAACAAACCCGACTGGAATTGGAGCTTGTGTCTCCGATTTTCAATTCCAAGCCGTTATCTTTTATACAGCGCGCATATCCCAGATTCCTAAGTTGTCACTCATCTAGATATTAGCCCGTATCGAAGTTGCTTAACTTCGGTGATTGTACGTGAAATGGTATTTTAGGATAATGTGACGAGAAGTTTGGACAATATGAGGTTGCAGGTACTTCAGCAGGCATTTGTTTTAGTGTCTGCATTCAGTGTAGAAATCTCAACGAATCTCTAGAACACTACGCACAAATAAATAATGACCAGATAATTACCAAGAATCGCATAACCTACATCTAACAAAATCTCTCCCAAATACCAAAACGTAGAACAAAAAAATACACCAAGAGAAATATCGAAAAATAAAAGGAATATAGCAATCGATATATAAATAATCTATCTCGTGAATATGTCCATAAACTATTGGCATAGACACTTTCTTCTGCCACTTAACCAGAATAAATAATCTAGAAGACATGACCATGTATAAACTTAAGCAGCAGCTTCTCCTCCTTAGTTTCTTAAATGCGTATTTGGCCATGTCAATGCGTTTTTGAATCTTCATGTCGCACTTTCCATCCTCTGTCAAAATACTTCCCAGGTGTTTGATTGTTATTTACTTGATTTATTTTCGTTTTTTCGAATAAGAACAGTGCTGATTCGTCAAAGCCATTGGGACAAGGAACGTCATATCCTTTATTAGGATGCTCTCTGACAGGGCAATACAAATGAAGAAGGACTTATACCTGTGCTTTATTGATTATGCGAAGGTATTCGACAAAATACGCCACAAAGAACTGATGGAGATGCTCAACAGCCTCGACATAATTGGGAAAGACTTTAGGGTAATTAAGAATCGCTCCTGCATACAGACAGGCAACGAATTCAGCAGATATACAAAGATAGAAAGTGGCATAAGACAAGGATGTGTATTTTCACCGGATCTATTACAGCGAGAATATTTTGAGGGCCCTAGATGTTATACCAGAATTCGTCATCGGAAGCCACAACTTGAACATCAATGATACTCAGACGACACGGTGCTGATTGCAGACACGGAAAAGAAACTGCAAGACCTTCTGAAGAAGGTAGCTGAAGTGAGTGACAAGAAAGAACTACAATAAACTGCAAGAAAACTGAATGCATGGTCACCAACAACAAGAGCAACCCAAAATGCCAAGTACATGTGGGGGATGCCAAGCAGGAACAAAAATTTAAATATCTGGAAAGTGTTCAAACTGAAGACGGAAAGTGCGACACAGAGATTCAAAGGCGAATTGGAATGGCGAATTACACATTCCAGAAGCTGAGTAAAGTATTAAGATACAGTAAACTTTCTCTAGAAACAAAGAAGAGAGTACTAGAGTGATATGTGATGTCATTTCTTCAATATGACAGTGAATGTTAGACAATATCAACAGAGATGAAAGGAAAACATGAAGCAGCAGAAATATGGTTCTACAGAAGGATGCAGTGGATATTGTGGACCGAGCATATATGTAATGACGAGGTGTTGGAAAGAATGGAAACGAAAAGGAAATTAGTATTGAACATCAGTAAGAGACAACTGAAGTTCCTGAGACATGCAATGAGGAAGGAGGACTTGAAGAACCTGATATTAACAGGCCAGTTAGAGAGAAATAGAGGCAGAGGAAGGCAACGGATAACATATTTGAAGGGCCTGAGCAGGTGGATGACAGAACGGGGGCTGCAAGATGTTACAGGAGAAAGCGTGCTAAGAGCCGCCAGGAATAGAGGGACGTGGAAGGCCATGATCGCCTAAAAGAACAAGGCACATAGAAAAAGAAGAAGTTGGCATATTTGGCTCCTCTTTTTGCTGATCATGATACATTCAGTTTTATTGAAATGCATGCTCATTCCTTATTTCTCACTTTCTTTTGCTACTTTCAGTAGAAGGTCCTGCATTTTCCTTTCCGTGTCAGCTATCAGCTTCGTGTCATCCGCGTATCTGATATTGTTGAGAGTGTGTCCGCCGATGATGAATCCTGACAGCCCTCTAATAAATCATAGATATTGGTATGAATTTGGTATGAAGATCGCATTTTAATATTAAACTGGCGATCACCAGACAGCATTGATTCCTAGGTCTACACACTTTCTTGGTGTAATCTATGTCTGATTCTCAACACACTTTCAGTGTAAATACTGCGCATATCAAATAATGTATGTGTATTTTCGTCGCTATTTAGCCTTTTCTATCACCTTTTTTGAATGGTCGTCGATGAAACCAGCTCCCATACAATACATGGGCCTGGTTAAAAGGGTAAATGGAACCCTAGCAGAGCAGAAATCAATAGTAAATGGCGAATCAACGTTTACGAACCCTAACTAAAGGTTAAATAGTATCATTAATGCGCAATTGATCAGCGTTGTAAGTACAGCTACACCTTTGAACATGTAGTCAGTCAAGGAGGTGTTCTTCCAACAAAAATGAGAAGAGCTTAGGTTGTTAAATATATATGATCTCTTTAATTATATTTTCGTGTGATTATTATTATAATTTTATTTCTCCTATGTTCAATATATATAAACCCTTTTTTTTTATTCCCGCGAGTCTTTGTATTTGTAATCTATAAAATCATAAGAATTACATTTTTTTCAAAATGAATACAATCTTTGGATTGATGTCCGAATTTATATAAGAAAGATTTATTTCTTATAAGTATCTGTCTTTTGAGTTGGTTTTATTTTCTTTGCTACATGAAATCAAATCATATTAGATTCCGTAAGTTGCGTGAATTTTTACCAGTTGTCTTTTTTCCAACACGGCTTTTTGAATTAAATTTATGAACCACTTATATTTTTGTTAATATGAAGCAGAAACAATCCCGTCAACATCTGGGCTAAAGTGAAGCATATATATATATGTGTGTATGTGTGTAGAGAGAGACGTTTAAAAACAAAACGAAACGCAAACCCCTGAAACATAAAAAATCTATACGATATTTTTTTTTTCATTTCTTGCGCAAATATTTTGGATGATTGAAAATATCTAATATATTATAACTAAATTAAACGTATATAAAAACGAATTATTTCTCAGGCAAAAATAAACTAAAGGTTAACAGAGAATAAAAAAGAAACGATCATACCAACGAATCCATTTTAGTCATCTAAAAGCAACTGGCAAATCTAACAAGAGTAATCATAAATTGAAAGTCGATTTTTCTTGTCAGATATTCATGTTTAATAATTCAATACACACTGATATTCTTTGGCTTTGTCCCCGTCGAACAAAAATAAAGCCTATCTAAAAGTTAAGCTCAACTTGCTTTCGGTGTAAACAGCTCACGGCGGGAAGCCAAGGCGATTATCGTATTGTCTTCTTCCATTTGTACGTCTCAAGGTCGGTTTGAGTCCAGCGCCAAACAAAGGCAACAAATTGTGACAGACAGTCATATGGATAGTCTAATAACTATTCCTTTTTTTGTATTTACTATTGTTTTCGGAAATCGATAGGCCGGGTATTAAGATAGAAAGTGAAGATGTGATATTAAAAATATTACTGTGTATTCGGTAGGCAGAAAGAAAGAAGAGAAATGTATGAACATAAAAAAGGTGGGTTTTATTATAATCAGATATGATTTGGATATAGACTTGAAAAACAGAGGAAGTGAATAACTGAATAAAAATGGTGACCAGAATTCACATAGATAGTTTTTGATACTCAGAAAAGAATGAAAAATAAACAGAAAATATTGTTTGGAGTGATTCTATACGATATCGTATGGATAATAAGATTAGAGTTAATTGCTAAGAAAAATTACACACGAAAGATTAGACGAATGCAAAGAGAAATCGTGGTAAATAGTGTAGAGGGGAGAAAAGCAAGGAAACAATAGAGAATTGAAGAGAAATATAAATATGACCCGGATAAATGTAGTAGCATTTGCAAAAAGAAAAGACGTTACACTAATAAGGTTCTGCTTAACTAGATTGCGAAGCATTACTCAATAGAAAAACTAACGATATTTTTCTTCTTTTATATGCCTTGTTCCTTCAGGACTTGGACGATCATGGCCTTTCACGTCTCCTTATCCCTGGTGGCTTTTAGCACGCGTTCTCCTGTTACACCACAGATTCTCCAAACCTTTCTTCCTCGTTGCCCCAGAACTTTAGCTGTCTCTTCCTGATGTTCAGTGTTTATTTTCTTTTCGTTTCCATCCTTTCCGAAACATCATCATCGCTCACGTGCTCGATCAGTGATATCCGCAGCATCCTTCTATAGAACCACATTTCAGTTGCTTCAAACTTTTCCTTCATCTTCGATGAGATTGTCCAGCATTCACTGCCATATTGAAGAACTGACAACACATAACAATCTAGTAGTCTCTTCTTTTATTCTAGCGAAATTTTCCTGTCTTTTAATACTCTATTCCAGCTTCTGGAATGCTATGTTCACCATGCCAGTCCGGATCTCAGTGTCGTACTTTTCGTCTTCTATTAGAACACTTCCCATGTATTTACATATTTGTGATTTTAGTATCTTCCCTCTATTTGGAATTTTGGGCTCCTTTTTTTGCTGATGACCAGGCATTCTTGTTGATTATTTGTAGTCCTTTCTTGTCACTCACTTCATCTACCTTCTGTCGGAAGTCTTGTAGTTTCCTTTTTGTGTCTGCTATCAACACTATCATCTGCGTACTTTATGTTGTTCAAATTCTGGCCTCCAATGAAGAATCCTGGCATAATATCTAGGGTTCTCAGAATAGTCTCGCTCTCCAAGTTGAATAGATCCGGTGAAAAGACACACACTTGTCTTACGCCATTTTCTATCTTTGTATGTCTATTGAATTCATTACCTGTCCGTATCCAGGCGGCTTGTTGCTAGTAGAGATCCTTGCTTAATCTAAAACCTTTCCTAAATATGTCTAAGTTGCTGAGTATTTCTATCAATTCTTTGTGGCGTATGTTGTCGAAGGCCTTCTCATAACTGATTACACATAAGTATACGTTCGTTCTCATTTGTATTATTCTTTTGGGTAGCATCTTAATCATGCGTATGGCATTCCTTGTTCCAGTGTCTTTGAGGAACCCGCACTGTTCTATTTCTGGCCCCAATCTTCTCGCTTTAATCATCAGGATTCGGACGATGAGCTTTGTAATGTCGCTCATCAAAGTGATTATTAGGTGGCTTCTTTTGTAGTGCTATAAAAATGAACTTGCTTATTACACCACTAATATAAATTTCCTTTATTATTTCTGTCATTTTCTCGATGTCGAATTTTTTCACGGCCATCAGCAGCTTTATTACAATGCCGTTTGCTCTAGCTACTTTGTTTCTATTCAGTTTGGTCATTGCAGCTTCTATTTCGGACTTTAATATTTGCGGTCCGTCCTCATTTTTATGTATTATCTGTTGCTGTTTCTTCTCGTCGAAAATATCCTTTAATATATTCTTCCCATTGCTGGAGTATTTCCTCCTTCTCCAATGTGATCTTTCCATCCTTGGATTTTATGCACCCTGCTGAGAAGCATGTTTTTATTCATGTCAGTTCTCTTATTTCTTTATGCATATCTGTTTTATTAGTCCTGCTCAATCTCTCTACTTCTGAACATTTGTTATTGAGCCATTCCTCTTTAGCCTGTTTGCATTTACTCCTTATTTACTCGTGTTGTTTCCTGCATTCCATTCTATGTTTTGGCATCGTTTTCTGTCTCCTTTGCAGCATGTCGATAAAACTCTACAATCAACCATTGTTTTTTCTTCTTCTGCGTTTGATTTCCTTTGGAAGAGCATTGTTTGTAGACGTCACTGGCGTTTCCTATAGTGAGTTTCCCAATTTCTTATTCGTATTTGTTTTTCACGCTGTCAGTTTATATTTTCTGCAGGTTGAGGTCATTCATGAGCGTGTTGTATTGCAATCTTGGTGCTGCACTAAGCTTCTTCAGTCTCCGGAGTTTCACCCTTAGTTTGCGGATGACTGGGAGGTGATCGACTCCATATTTGGCACTTCGGTAGGTTTTGCATTGAACCGCTGCATTTAAAAACCGATATTTACTAAATTTACTAAATTTAATTTAGACTGTCACAAAGAATTTATAAGGTACTCGCGAGAATAAAACGTTTTGTTGTCGCAAAAGATACACACACACACACACACACACACACACACACATATATATATATATATATATATATATATATATATATATATACCATCCCACGTCCACGGTAAGACATGGAGCCACACGCGCCATATAACCTCCAGGTGCACACCTCAAACTGACATTCTAACAGATTTGAATCCAAGTTCACTCGATGCCAATTAAAACCAAATCATACAAAATTAAGTTACTGCTTTTTTAATAGCAAGATTAAACATTTAAATCGTCTACGGTTACATGTGAATATAAATGTAAAATTTAAATTTAAAATTAAAATTAAAATTAAAATAAGAAACAACAAAATATTGGGAGAAGAAATCAAAGTAGCCCAATCCATGTGTCCCAGAAATGGAAATATTCAAATATTACATGCAAAATAAAAATCTAGGGAAAATTAAAATGTTAAAATTCTAAATGAAAACAAGACAAAAAAAAACTAAAATGCAAAGAAAACACAGTTGAGGTTGAGGTGTGCAACTAATGGTTGCATGGCGCGTAAGGCTCTGGGTTGTGCCGTCTACGTTTATATATATTTGTTAGTACATCTATCTATCTATCTATCTATCTATATATATATATATATATATATAATGCATCTCTGTTCATACATTGTGCACTGTTTTATTAAAACTTAAATAATAATACTATACATATGTACACTTTTCTCATATGTATATTTATATATATATATATATTTATTAATTTACGACACGTATATATATGTGTGTATGTGTGTGTGTGTGAAAAGTGTATGTAAATAATTATAAATATCAATATATATATATATATATATATATATATATATATATATGCAGTTTGTTATATGTATTTTATTATTTATATATATATGCGTGGTATTTAAAATCGCTCAGTATCAGTGATAGAGCAGACATATTCATATCTACATGAATATATATATATATATATATATATATATATATATATATTCGTATCTATATCAGTGTTTTCATTTTAAAAATACTAAAACTTTTAGAAAGTTATTTAATACACATGAAATTATATTTGTATGATGTATATCTATGAACTGAGAGTTTCACACAGAGCGATTTTTTAAACTCTTATCATTACACACTCTCGAGGTCTGCTGAAATAAGGAAATTGCGCAGGAAGGAAATTATATTATATACGTCGGAAGACGTATATAGACGTATATATAGACGTAGGAACCAGGGAAGGAAATCATTTACATAGGATTGCCTGGTAAAATATTTAGAGAAAATATACAAACGTTTTGCTATCGCGCAAATATGAAAGAACTTACGGCCATATCACGTTAAACACTAGTTTCCGTGGGGTCATCTAAGTTAAGAAACGTCGTATTTGGCCAGTATCTTAATGAGTGACCGCTTTCGAATACCAGTTGATGTGATCTTGGATGTGTGGCTGGTGAGATTGATAATGCTTCCGGTTTTAAATCGAATTCGAATTCTATATGGTTTCGTCATATACGCTTTCCTTTGGGAATGATATGATCACGCCTCTTCTCCTCCAGCTATGGGTTAGTGGGTGAGATTTGTTCAAATTAGTCATTAGTCCTTCCCTCAAAATTCTTACAATCTGAACATATTTTCTGGGAACGTTGAGTTTTACCAGTATCTTGATGGGTGACTGCTCTGAAATATTACATGTTTCAGGCTTGGATATGTGAGTGATGGGATGTATAATGGCTTTTGTTAAACAGAGAACCAAATTATAATTATAATTAGGTTGGTTATACTCATTTTTTCTTGGGGGATATATGACTCCACTTTTTCCTCCACATATGGGTTAATTAGTAAGAATTGTATTGGTAAAACAATTTTACCTCCCCCCAAAATTCTGAAAATCTGAAAATATTGTATTTTGGCTTTAATTTTAGGTGAAAATAAAGAGAAAAATTGTCCAACATTTAGATATTTTTTTATTATGCTGCTTCTAAGTTTTCGACTTACATGAGTGATGTTCAGAGAGTTTACAGGCACGATAACGTAACGACATCCACCATCAAAATGATTTTATCTTATATTGACATTTTTGTCTTTATTTTTACTTGAAATTAAAGCCAAAATACGATGTTTAGAACGGTTCATGATTAAACATAATAAACACTCATTGTCTGTAATATATATATATATATATATATATGTATGTATATATATACATGTGTGTGTGTGTGTGTGTGTGTGTGTGTGTGTGTGTGTGAAGCACACTTCACTGAAAGTAGTTCAAATAGGTAGTACAGGATCTGTTCCTGACTGGTGGCACAGATCCTAAAATACGAAGTTCTACCACTATGTCGGTATATATTTCTTTCACTCTGAAAAATATAACTGTCTAGTGGCAAAACATGTGTACCTACTAAGTTTTTAAATTTATGTTTATACAGGAAAGTCGAATTAAAAAATAATTGCTTAATATAATTATATTTTTCTAATTATTGTAATATATTTGCTGATATATTTTCTCGTTGGTCAATGTTAAGACCCGCTTGATTGGAAACGGTTTTCTAAACTAAAAAAAGATAGGTGTTTACTTTCCTGTCTAGAAGCACATTTTTTTAAATAAAATTTTCGAACTCTAGTCTCATAGACAATAATTTAAGTTTTGAAAAATTATAATATAAAAAAAGAGAGGTGTCGGAAGAAACATATGCCTCCAATATTTATGACATTTAGAAAAAGTATGTCAAATCAAACAATCCATTCATCGCTTAAAAATTACTTCCTTCACGATTTGGTTTAGAAAATTTAATACACTGTTAAGGAGCAGTAATTAGCCGGAAATAAAACGAGTGTTTCTCACCGATTTCTATGTGAATTTGTATCAAATTATACAGTCTGAATTATATCAGTCAACTGTAAACTAACTCTTATATTCAAACAAAATGAACCGATTTCCTGTTTTCCCATATAAAACGTATAAAAACGTTTTACTTTAAAATTCTAAAGCAAAATTTAATGTATTCTTCTTTGCACTAAATGGCATCTTTTATTGTCACAATAATGAGGTTATATTTTCAAAACGCAGCTTAATATAGAAATCTGTTGATAATCACACAGCAGAGGGAACAATGCATCATCGATACATCATGTGTCGTGCTTCAGGAAGAATTAAATAGAAACCTGGCTGTTCTTTTGAACTATTTGGAATAGTCTTGCAGTGCACGAAGTTAGAATAGATAACAAGCATTTAAAAAAGTATGTGATAAAAGCTAATGAATAAAAAAATAATTGAAGCCAGAGTAAGTTAAGGAAGGAAATATTTTGAATGTTTTAGTGTTAGTGTCGACAGCAAAGTAATTATCTCATTAAATGAAACATTTTTTATTAATGACCAAAGATTTTTATAAACATTAAAATCCTTTCCTTTGTATTCCTGTTCTTTTACTTTGTTTTCAAGGATGTTCTCATAGTCGTTTCTTTTCTTCTACAGTTCTTTTGTCCTGATTTTGAATCAATATAAACCTAATTTGAGAATGATATAGTTACATTTTCGTAGAAGTAAATGAGTGCGAAAATTCCCCAATGTGTTTATTGTCCGAAGCGCTGTCAGTCTCTTCTTTAGCCATTTTTAAATGACTTCATTTAGATGTTTTAATTCTGATTTAGTCTTGATTCTTTAAAATGTATTCATCTGTGTTGTCTTGAATACAGGTAGGAAACATTATTCCGAGGCTTTGCTTGTTGAGTGCGGCTGGAATTAGCATGAACGTTTAATATTATTTTAAAACTCAACGCGTCATTCCCAATGTTAAATAATTTTAGATTACTAGAGGAAAGATATGTTATGTGAAAAGAAACTGATCGCATAGAATCTACGGTTACATCTAACCAACGCGACAGTAAATTGCACAAATCTATCTATCTATCTAGCTAGCTAGCTATTAGGTTGGCATATGTAATATGACTTCATAAAAGATAAATAAAATCCTTGAAAAATGTGAAATAACTCATTTATTTGGTTAAAATAGGCATTGTGTTGATGAATGACTGTTCTCCAATGTACCTTTGAATTCTTGAGCCTATCTGTAAAAACATTATCATCCTTTGATGTGACAAACGGATCAAATGATTCAATTAACTCTTCGTTAGTGGAGAATGTTTTATTGCGTGTGAAATGCTCAAAATATTTAATAAGTGATAATCAGTAGGAGAAATATTAGATGGAGGATGAGGCAAATTTCATACTTCAGGATACGCAGCTTTTAAACAGTTGATTGAGAAGCATGCAGCCGTGCATTGTCATGCAGTAAAATTGTCTTTAAATTTTTCATGAATACACGCAATTTATACATATGTCGAGGCTGTTGTTATTGTTTTCTCTTAAGGCAAAAATTAATAATTAATATCACCTTTGAAAGACCAAATTATAATAACGATTATAATTTCAAGGAGTAGTGGAAGTTTGAATTATTGTTTTTGTTATTCACTTGCTTTTAACTACTGGTCTAATCTCTTACTCTTTTCAAAGAATATCTATTTCTTATCACATGTAACGATTCAATGCAAAAAATAATAATTTTTGACAGTTTGTACTCATGCAGTAATTTTATTCGACATTGTTTCATCATAATCCTTTTCATTTATGCTGATAAAAGAAATATATTGAAAGAAAACTCTAACTTTTTTATATACTATAGAGGTTACATTTAAGAAAACAGGATCAACAACAAAAAAATTGTGTCATTTCATGTTTGACAATCTATATGCATATCTGGGTGTTCCAGTAACAATCCTTCTAGTCGACTAGTTGTCATTTATTATTCGTCTCTATTTCTGAGATGAGGAAGTATTTACAGTATTTGTATTCTTAGGAATATTTTCCTCCTCTTTGTTGAAATTTGTAAGACGTTTCGGTCGTTATACTCTCCGTTCTTCTTCAGGTGCTAGGAATTTTGAGCGGAATAGTTTATTACAATCACTGGCATATATCATCCCCATTCTTTGCGTAAATCTCGATTGGATGTCTTGATCTATCTCCCTCTAACCCTGCAGGTTATTTGTTCACCACTGCTGTAGCCTGGTATTGAACTCACAGCTCTCAGGGTCAAGTCAGGAGCTAGGCAACGTCTATATCCACTGGGCCATGTGTCCTTAAGACGACAGCTGTGGTGAACAGGTAACTTGCAGGATTAGAGGGAGATAAGTCATAACTTCTAATTAGCAAGACAGTTGAGGGCAACAGTCTGAATAATGTAAATACTGTATCCATTTCTTATCGCATGTGACGATTCGATGCAAAAATAGTATTTCTTTCCAGTTTGGACACATGCAGTAATATTATTAGACATTGTTTCATTGTAATCCTTTTCATTTATGCTTATGAGAAGAAATATATTGAAAGAAAAATTCAGGATTTTGAATATATACAAAGGAGGTTACATCTTAAGAAACCCGGATCAGCAAACAAACAAAAAACATGCGTCATTTCATGTGTGACAATATACGAGTTTCAGTAACAATCCTTGTAGTCATGACTAGTTATCATTTCATCTAACACCGACTCATTTATTTAAAAAAATATCTATCAACCGATACACAGATCAGTTGATCTGTCAATAATGTGATTAATTGTATAGGTCGGTATTTGAAGGCTATCACAATGCGTTTAGTATAATAGAGGAAGCTAAAGAAGGTATTGAGTATTACCTACTTATTATTCATTAATATTTCGAGATCAGAATCTCATCTTCAGAATGAGAGGAGAGCTTGATTTCACGTCCGCTTGCTGAGCGTGCCTTTCGGTGCTACTCCTGTCGTTAATTGTAATGAGTATGTGTGTGTGTGTGTGTACCTGTAAGTGAGTTAGTGCGTGTATATGTGTGTGTTTATGGTTTATATAAGTGTGCCCGATAGCAGGATTTGGCTTTTTCGCATTTTTGTTAAAGTGATAGCGGACGCCATTTTACGATTTTTGATAATATATCTTTCTGCTTTAATTCATGATTTAATATGTGCGCATTAGCCGAAGGCAGGGATTGGCATTTTTGCATCTCTGTCAGAATGGAAGTAGACGCCATTTTTCGACCTGATGTTATGTCTTTCTGCTTAATTGGAGGCATGTTTATTGCTAGATATTTCCTCTCCAGTATTAGTTCTCGTATATTTCTCTCTGTGTGTGTGTGTGTGTGTGTGTGTGTGTGTGTGTGTGTGTGTGTGTGCGTGAGTTCGTCATGTGTGTGTGTTTATGTGCGTATACTACTTGTATTTTTTCACTTCCGTGTTCATTTTATATATATATATATATATATATATATATATATATATATATATATATATATACATTTTCCTTGAAATCGGTTTTTGTCGAGACTAAAACACTTGCATATTTGGTTATTCGCACCATTTGTTAATGTCTGTGTCGTGACAGAAGATAAAATATTCAATGTCGAGGTTGAAGCCAGTCAGAATAATGTTCAAACGGTAACAAGTAAAGTATCTCTTCCTAAAAAAAGTTGCCGTTTTTTTTTTAATACTGAAATTTCATGCAGATGTTACTTTTTCATGTTATCACTACAATGAATTTTTGCTGTTTTGGCGTTCTATGTTATTAAACGCGTTTACTTTTTAAATATCTTCATTAAAACGATCGGATCTGATTTTATTGTGACAGCTGTCATATCAGCCTGGTTATGTTTTGAAAATGTCAAAACGAAACTTTTTTTTTGTTTATTAATTATGGAAGTAGAAGCAAATAACTAATATGGCAGATATTTCAACTTTCTTTCTAATTAGCTGTTTCGTTCAGTTCATATCTATCTATC
>JBBBDQ010000222.1:6450000-6557500 GCA_037127315.1 Ascarosepion bandense
AACTAACAGGGCGTAATATTTAATCAGGATAACACAGAATAACATTTTAGGTGACAAAGCCGATTTGCTGAAATTGCATGGGAGATTTTTAATCATTCAACGACTTTATTAGATATTTTAATTTTAGATTAGACTACGAAACCAGTATTCAGATCATTCATGTAAAAGAAAAAAATATGTATAACTGAAAAAGACACCCTGAACTGTTTTCAGCCCAGGCTCATTTTCAGAATATACTAATGCGCTAGACTATAAGATATCTGAATAAAGTGAGTAAATAAATAGAAAAATATCTATGCTAATAGACTATATATACTCACTTTATTCATAAAGTAAAATGAGAATATACAGTCAGATGCAGACAGATCTGCTTCGCTGTATCACAGCTCATCAATACCATTGCTTATATAGCCACGATTGAAACCCGATCGAATTGACAACAGTCGGCGATTCTACTTCTGAGATATGGGCGCTCATTAAAGGAAAACGGACTTTAGCGTGTTATATACAATGTAAACACACGTCAGTAGCCAAGAGTGTTCAAATTCATTACTGTATGAAAGATGCGTAGATGCAATAGCATATATATATATATATATCATTTCACCCCAAGCAAGGCATTCCACTGCAGGGGGTTACTAAGGCGAAGTTGCTGAGAGAGCGATTAGATATAATTAATATCAGAAGAATGGTGATAGACAAGTAAGGAGGTACATAGGGAGAGTGTAGCTGTCGGGGAAGCAAGTATGCGTAAGGGAATTTCACAGGTGGGAAGTGCGAGAAAAGCAGCTGTTGGAGTAGAAATTGCGGTTAAATTTTATCGGTTTCAATGTAAAATGGTGGGACCCAGTTGCTAATCTAGTATCTCATGCAAATTTGTACCTAGGAGGCACCAGTGATCTAAGTTCATCGGAGCAGAAGCCGTGAAAGTATTTATAGAAAAGTCACAGGGAAGCCACGTCACGAAGGTGACAGGGTGACTGCAGGCGGTCAGCCAAGTCGGTATCGAAAACATTACAGATTCTCCGTTGTATTTTGTCAAGAATCCCGAGGAGAATAGCAGGGGCACTCGACCAGATATGGCAAAAAGTATTCAATACAAGGGCGAATGGTAGATTTATATATGTGCAGGATAGATTCAGACAGAAAGAACTCCCGGGCCCTGCACAGAGAACCGACTTTCATAGCAGCGGATTTAGCAATGGATTCGATATAGTCATTTCACTTGAGATCGGCCAAGCAGGCGTAGTGTTTTACTCTCTGGGAGGCAAGGCTGTTCCATGCTAATGGGAGGTAGGTGCGATTGTCTATGGTGGTTAATTGATAACAGCTTCGTTTTGGAAGAATTGAAATTTACGAGCCATTTCTTACCCCAATCCACCACGGATTGGAGGTCCTTTTCAAGCTCGGCAGCGAGGTTCGCCCTGTCGCCCACACCAGATTTTTTTATCGAGGCGAGAGTAAACTGTGGTGTCATCGACGTATATGCCTACTTGGGATGTTATGGCATCGGGGAGACCATTGATGTAGATCAGAAAGAACGTAGGAACTAGGATATAGCCTTGAGGGACACCCGCGTTTGTAGGGTAGTTCTGGGAGGCATGTCCGTTTAATACCACCTTCAATGTGCGGTTATAGAGGAATAACTGGATTAGGTCCAACAAAAGTCCAGTTATACCATAGCTTCGCAGTTTCTGTAGAAGGCCAACATGCCAGACACTGTCGAACGCTTTAGAGATATCTAAGGCAACGGTTCGGGCTTCACCATTCTTGTCGAGAGCATATATATACTCGGTGATGGTCGTTAGCATATCAGCAGTAGACCTGGGGAAGCGGAAGCCATATTGTGTGGCCTAGAGGAGCCTGTGGGCTGTGAGATGCTTAAACACCTCGGCGTTGATAATGGCTTCGAACACTTTGACTAAGATCGGAAGAAGGCTGATAGGGTGGTAATTTGCGGGGTCCGAGGGTTCTCCAGTGTTCTTAAATATAGGAACTACAGAAGAAGAAGACTTCCAACAGGCAGGAAAACGGGAAGAAGATAGGCAGAAATTGTAGAACTTAGAAAGGACTGAGGATATATTGCCTGATATATATATATATATATATATATATATATATATATATACGTGTGTGTGTGTGTGTGTGTGTGTGTGTGTGTGTGTGTGTGTTTAGTTGCAACCGATATAGGCTTGATATGAGAAATCGGAGAGCCCAGTACGAATTCCAGTTGAATTCTTTGCATTCACTCACGCACAAATACTCTTCAGAAATATATCAATCCCTCTCTTCTCTTTGCAGCTATGGATTAAATAGAAGAACAGATTGGGTTCTATAGCCTTGATTGTTTACCAGAAAGTAATGCCAAAATCTTCTGCCTAGTTAGCCATCGATCGAAAGAAACATGATCGCCCAAGCATTTCTAGTGCATGACAGTCACTCTGTCGGTCAAGTGCCACACGCGATATACGCTTGGGCTATTATCTCGAGAAAGAGTAGGTTGCCATTACTGTCTGCAGTAGACTGGTTTTCAACTAACTCTATAGAGCCCAATCTACTCTGCTATTTAACCTATATCTGGAGGAAGAAGCGACGATTTATAACCTTCCCAAGTGTATTTGTGCGTATGTGAATGTAAAGAATTCAACGGCAATTCGAACTCTGCTCTCCGATTTCTCGTTCCGAGCTGATATCCAATTCACCCCAATACATTTAGAAGACGACTATAATTTACGCAGAATATATAATTTAACGTGGATAATAGTGTCTTGCTCATGTTGATTTTCTTGAAATCATATTTTTATGGTTACAATGATTACTCACTTGCCAAACTACGAGTTTCCTAACTTTTGTTTTTATAAAAGTAGCTTTACACATTAGATAAAGTGACACACATAAATATTGGGTACATGTTATTTTTTGTTCGCCATTTGGCCTGATATTTGGTAAGTAATATTTCGTAAGGTTGTTTTAGTTTTATGTGGAAGGAAATTAAAAACTCATGGTTGAATCCATTTTTTTTATCAAAAAATATAAATGATGTACATTTCGACAAACTTTAATTGGTCTTTGACATGTTTGCTTTACGGTAAAGGCACTTTTCTTGGTGATCATGAATGAAAACCTGTACGATATAGAGATCTGCTAATGGTATCCTTACTTACATTAATTCCAGCACTCTCAAGATCAGTTTTAATTTCAAAACGAGTAATGAAGGGGCTTTTTTGCACATTTCTGCAGATCCACCTTGAAGTCCTCTCATTTATTTTTCTCGGTCTTCCATTTCTTGGAAGGTTTGCTGTACCGTCGCCATACTTCTTATAATTTCTGATGATATTTCCTACTTTCCTTAGTGCTAGATTCATTTCTTTGCTAATTCTTCGGTAACCTTTTTCTCCTCTGTGACGTTCAATGATTATATCTGGCATATCTCTGGATAATTCTTTATTTTTTGCCATTTTTAATCCTTGAATTGCACAATGCACATCAAAGAGTCAGATGATTAGTAGCACAGTTGTGTAAGCAATTGTGTGCTTCTCAGATTGGTCAGAGATAACATTTCAATATTATCAAAAATCTGAATATTTAAAGTCTTTTAAAATACAAAGTTTCAACTGTAAATTTGACAAAAGTGTCATGTATCCAATATTTTTGCATAGGTAAATATTGAACTTTGATAAAAAAATTGATTCAACCATGAGTTTTTAATTTTTCTTCCACATACAACTAAAACAAGTTTACGAGATATTACTTACTAAATATCAGGTAAAATGACGAATATAAACTAGAGTTATAACAGAAAATAACATTTATCCAATACTTATGTGTGTCACTGTATTTCTTCATTTTCATTTTTTGCCATTGCCTTCATGTCCTTCATTTATATTCTTTTTGCTTCAAATCCTTCTTCAAACATTAATACTTGAAAATTCTGTCAATTTCGTTATCTTTTTAAATTCTTCTTCATTTTTTCTCCTTTACTCTTTTTTCTTCACTCTTTTTCTTCTTCATTCTTTTTCTTCAAAATAATTTTGCTTCAAAATAATTTTTCTTCAATTTTTCTTAATCATGATTCTTCTTCATTTTTTCTTCTTCATAATTCTTCTTCTTCATTCTTTTTCGTCTTCATAATTATTATTCATTCTTTCTATTTTTCTTTAATATTCTTTTTATTTTTCTTTAATATTCTTCATTCTTTTACATCTTCAAAATTTTTCATCATTGTTTTGTTTTTCTCATTCTGAATTCTTTTTTTTCATTCTTTATCTTTTTCTCCTTCTTCATTCTCTTTCTTTTAAATTAGGACAAATAGGCAAAAATTACTTATTCGGTAAACGTAACATTTAAATTTTAATAAATGAAAAAGCTTTCTTGAATCTTTCATTTCAGCTTTAATTAAAGCTAAAAGAAATAAATTTTACTACTACCATTAAGTAAAATACTCAGTGTTGTATTTCAAACATTAATATTATTTAACAAAATCGATTTCTTTCTTCAGTAAAATTGATCAAATTTGTCAAACGATAATTCTCGGATTTAAAAATGTTTCAGAAATATATATTTTATTTAATTCATAAATAAAATATACATTTCCAAAACATTATTTGACGAAAATAACCAAATCTAAATCTCAATTAATCTGATTTGAAATAAATATTACTTACATATAGCATAAAATATTCTATACAAGCATTTCTTAACTACGGAATTTTGTTTGTGGGACGTTTATTGACGTGTAACGTGTTGACAAGTTAAGTATAGTGATGCAAAATTGCTAGTAAACGATGTATTTTCCACAAGGGGAGAGAAATCTTAAAACACGCGACCTTTTATGTCAATATCAGGTGTGTTCTCCGTACTTATGAATTATGCATTTATAAACACACGCGATAACAAATTGAAATTTTTACAAATATTCTTGGTCGGCATATTATAATAAACATTACAATAATTGATTAGTAAATATAGTTTTACTTGATATCAATATTTCTTACGAGTCAAAGTACTGAAAATAAACTTTAATAGAATTTTTTAAAACTATAGATTATTCAATGTACAATTTTAAAAAATTGAAAATAAATCTCCTAAAAAGTAAATTCTTATCGTATAAATTATTTTAAATTTAAATAAATATATCTCATACATAATAGCGACTAAAATCTTCTTTGATTAAATTATGTCTTAGTTTTGTTTCTTTTTTTACTTTTCGATTCAGAACAGACTTTCGGTAAGACGCGGCTCGATTTTAAATAAGAAATAAATTGGTGCCTGAATTTCTTCAAATAATTTTGCTTTTTACTAATATAGTCACTAAAATAATTAATTTTTTATAACATTAAGAAGGTGAAACACATGTAAAATTTTTTTGGTAACAATTTTCTAATAACAAATTGAAAAATAATTTAATTCATTTGTGAATAGGACATGCAAATTTAATTAAAATGTGACAATTATTTGATTTTTACAAGAATTTCAAAATTAATGTGTCTGTTACAGCAAAAGATGGGCTAGAATTCGCTATGGTAAAACTGCTGACACAAGAAAAAAACATGTTTATTATTAAAAATTTTTTAATGCTTTAAAAAGAGTAAAAATGATTAAATATTGAAAAAAATATTTTTATCCTTCTTCTTAAAAATAATTTTGACAATAAACTGTTTTCATTACGTTTAGAGCATGTTTTCATCACGTTGGGATGACATTTTAGCGACTAAAGTATATATTTTCAAGAAATTATATTTTCAGCAAAATTTATCGAACTGAAATAATAATAAATAACAAGTTCCATGTGATTCCCATCATTTGTGAAGCAAACGTTGATATACTTTGCAAGAATCACGTGAACTCGAAGCAATAATTCTATATAGCTGTCAATTTTAACACATTCACTTTTGACGCGTTCAATCAAGTGTGTTTTCATTGTGTACACCTTCTTTATCATACTCCAGAAAAAGAAGCCAATTATCTCTTCTTCTGACAAACCATGTTTCATCTATTGAGGTGATAAAATAACGTTAATGAGATTTGTTGTGCGTCCAGAATTTACGTATATTCTGCATAATATGAGGTTGTTACAAAAATAATGGCCGATTTCAGATATATAATTTTAGTTTTGAAAAATTATTCTTGAAAAGTTGACTGAAGAATGGTTGAAATTGTTCAGAATACGAGCCTTGAGCATCAAAGCATCTCTTCCATCGTTTGACGAGATTATTCATTCTTAGCTGATAAAAATGCAACAAAACATTTGAAAGCTGATACCACCTCTGTTTTGGACCTAAACATTTTAATATTTAAAAATGTTTAAGAGCCTAAAAAATGATAATCATTATTGAAACATATAGAGGATGTGGTAATCTTTTTACCTCAAGTTTGTGAAGATTTGGAACGTCATTCTTGCAACATGTTACCGCGCATTATTGTGAAGTAGAATTAGACCAGGTTAAATTTTGCAGGTGTACATGCATTTAAGCAAGATGATTGCAGTAAAGCTCTGCAGTAAAGCTCAGCAGTAATGCACTGATTGATTTCAGTAAGCTCTAGTGGATAAAACCAGTTGCAGACCACCATACAATCCCCATAACTTTTTGCTGTTGTAACTTTGACTTTGGGAAATGTTTGTGAGACGATCATGATCAAGCCATTCACCTGATCGTTTACAGTTATAATAAAGGATCCACCTTTCATCACACTTGACTATTCGGTCTAAAAAGGAAGCATTGATGGTACGTAGAAAGGTCATCGTGCACACTTAAAAAATTTTGATTTTTTTAGAGATCATGAAGAAGCCATTTATCGACATTTGTTAACTTGCTAATACTCAGCAAACAGCGTGAGACTGTTGCAGATCTAACGGCAAGCGTCTGAGACATTTCTCTGAGACTGTGATGTCTCTTTGTTTTTCTCAACAGCTGCTTCCATTTGTTTGTTCTCAAAACTGCATTAATATCCTCCTCCTTCTTCATCTTCGCGGCTCTTATCAGCAGTACAGAATAATTTACTATCCGATAACGTGTGAATCTGTCTCCCCATGCTTTCTTGATGTTAACACAAGTTTCAGAGGAACCCTACCCAAGTTTGCACTCATATAATAAAATAAACGAAAATCATGTTTTGTCATGCTTTAAGAATATTTCTCTCTGAAGACAAGTTGTTTTTTTTTTTTAATCATATCACCACGAGCAAGGGGGTAACGTCACTGATGTGCAGGGGCCTACGTAAGAGTGAAAAGATTGGAAAAGAGAAAGACGGAAACCATATCCTAGACAAGGAACAAGGGATGATCCTCTTCACCTGTTCAATAGACGTGGGTGGTGTATGAACCGGGCGATATTTTAGTCTATCTACTCCAATTGGAAAAAATAAAAAAGAGAAGAGTGAAAAGATTGGAAGAAAAGTTATTAAAGAGCATCTATTTAATTATTATGTAACAGTCAGTTAAGTGCCATACGTGATACACGCATGGGCGATCATGACTCGAAAGAGACATGACTGACTGCGCAGAAGATTATCCCGCAGTAGGTTGCCATTGCTTTCTGTGGTAGACTGGTTGCACACCAAGGCTATAGAACCCAATCTGTCCTGCTATTTAACCCATAACTGGAAGGAAGAGACGGATTAATACCTTTCCCAAGGGTATTTGCGCGTAAGTGAATACAATGGATTTCAGCTAGAATTCGAACTCGGCTCCCTGGTTTCTCATTCCGAGCCGATATCCACTGTACCACAACGCACATCTACATATTATGTATACCAATGTTAAAATGGGTTTTCAAAATTAAACACTTCGAGCGGCCATTATTTTTGTAACAACCTAATATATTATATTTTAACCGGTATTATAATTAAAATTTGCCAGGTAGTTCTAAATTTAAATATAAATGACAGAAATATGTTTGCTTGGAGAATATTCTTAAGTAAATATATTTTGATTTGCATTTGTCCCTATAGCTGTGAGGAGGTCATAGAATATTGTATATTATATTTATTAATCTTTTATCCTTCTTTACTACATCAATTTTATCTTTACTCTGTCGGCTGGATTTCTGTTACTTAGACGCACTTTCAGATTGAGGCAGTTGCTTTCATTGAGACAATGAAGCACTTCCAAGTTCATAAATTTTCGGTTCCGTGAGAACAAGCAACTTTGCGGACGAGGAACACTTTGTACAATTTGAGATGTCACAGTACCGACCGGTTTTTCTAAACCTAACGTCTTTGTTCAGCTACTTTCGTCTAGTTTCAATTATCAGTATGTTGCGTTTATAAAGAGGGGCCCGGAGTCATTTGCTTTCTTTATTTGCTTCAACAAATGCTGCACCTGGAAACGTCCATTTTCATTATTTAAGTTCCAGCTATATAAGAACTCCGACATGTTTTAGAGTTATTCACCAATGAACTGCGTCATTGATGGTGATATTTAATATAACTACAGTTTTCATGATAGTCTCGGGCTTAAACAAACGTATATACAACACTCTTTCCTTTTAACACCGAGATTATATTAGTCAGCAGAAGTTCTTAAGTAACTCGACATATAGTTCTGCTACCAAGTAACCGAATAATTTCTGCCTCATAGTCAGATCATCTCTGACTAAACCTGTTCTACCACAAGAGTTTCCTGTAGAAATGGGTGGCTAGTCATATACATTAATGTTTTAAATGTCCTGTGACATTAGTGAAGGGAACAACCTGAAGATTCAATGTTAATCTAGCACAATCGTGTAATCATGATTTCATAGATATGTATGTTAAATATGATTTTTCCTTTTGTTTTAATTCTCTCCAAAACATCGTTTCTGCACACACATCCTCGGCATCTTTCTGTAAAACTACATTTCTCTTTATTCAAATCTCTTCATCATGGAGGAGATTATCCAGTATTTACTGACATAAACGAGAACAGATAGTTCAGTACAGTTTTGTTTATTTCTAACGATATTTTCACTTAATATTCTGCTTAGCTTTCCTTCACTACGAATATATTGATAATACTTATGTATATTTTTTTATTTCCCAGTTACTAGTTGTCGTGGACATATTTTTCAAACAAGATTTCTTGAGTGTTGAAGCCGATATATATATTAAAACAGAAATAAATGTTGTTTCCAACGAGAGAAATTGTAGTAGATAAAAGTGCGAGAAGCCGTGAAAGTTTTGTTTAAATTGTAGATTTATTGTTGCTACTATTGTAATTTTTACTTACTTTCTGTATGATATATTAAGTGTCCATAATGGTATTTGTGTCGCTACATGTGTTTTGAGTCAAACGTTGACTCTCTTCAGGCCAAGAAACTTGTGACTTTACATATCGAGATTCGTTTGCTTTTCTGATGGCCAAGTTATCGTGTATAATAAATAAGTCAAGTGGTACATAGGTCAGAAAGATTCATATGCGTGCGTTCGTGCTGGGTTTTTACTCACTCGCACGTTAAGTTTCTCCTGTCACCTTCATTGACAGTAATATTTTTTTCACTGACTTGTGAAATTGGATTTCGTCTTTTTACTTCAAAATTGTTTCAGCGATTTTGATTTAATTCTATTCAACGGCTAATCTAGTTCTTTTTTTCTGTTATTGTGATACTATTAGAATTTAGCATGTGTGTGTGTGTTTTAACGCGTTTGGTTTTTTTTCATGTATCTGTGTGCGTGTGTTTGTGTGTGTGTCTTAAGTTTTCATGTTTTGTCAGGTGAGGGTTTGTATATTATATATATATATATATATATATATATATATGTTTTTTAATTCTAAATGGCAGAATATATGCCCAAACATAAGTATCTATTAAATATAAAGTTTAAATGAATAACTTAAGAATATGTTGGAGTTAATTCATTTCTTAAAAAAATCTTATATGTAACACTTTTAGTCTTTGTTTTATAATATATATATGTATATATATATGTGTGTGTGTGTGTGTGCGTGCGTGTGTGTGTGTGTGTGTGTGTGTGTGTGTGTGTGTGTGTTTATATACCAGCGCGTGTTTAGCTGATTCCCAGCATTTTCTTGATCAATTTAATTCACATGATTTTATTGATAGATTTGATCTTTTTAGCTGAACAGGTTATTTAAAACCGAGCCATAATTTAGATTGAAATTATAATTCTGTTTTCAAAGCGAATAATGCGTTAAATCATTCTTTGAGAATAATAAATTATTTTATTTGCGTTTAAGACCTACTATAGAAATAAAGGCAATGCCAGGATTCGACATTAGCAGCCATAATCTTAGTAATATCAGATACGCGGATGACACAGTGCTGATAGCAGTTACGGAAAGGAAAATGCAGGATCTTCTACAGAAGGCAACATAAGAAAGTGAGAAGAAAGTGCTGTGTGTAAACGTAAAGAAAACTGAATGTATGGTCATTGTAAAAGTCTGCTAGAACAACCAGCCAGTAATCAACTAGAATAGAAGTTAGATTTGATTGACCAAAAAAGCCCCCAGGGCAAATTGGTAGGTGGTTTAAATAATAACCTGGGAGATTCCATTCTGTTACAGGCAGGTTTATTCTATAAGTATTGATTGGCTGACAATTTCAGTGTGTATATTGAGCTCCAAAAATATTGAGCACAATATTCACACTCTTGAATAGACACATTCCTGCAGGGAGAAAAAAGGAGACAGCCATGTTGAAAGGTAAGTTATTTGACTTCTACAGTCATCAGCAAAATGTGGAGCTCAATATGCCAACTACAAGTCGGAGAAACAAACACACAACAAATAAAATATTCAAATACCTGGGAAATATTTTGACAGAGGATGAAAAGTGCGACATGAAGATCCATTGACGCAAACACGCATTTCGGAACCTAACCAGAGAACAGGAAAACCTCATTAGAAATAAAGAGAAGAGTGCAGGATTGCTATGTGATATCTATCTTTCTGTATGGAAGTGAATCCTGGACTATCTCATCAAAGATGAAGGAGAGGCTTGAAGAAGCAGAATTGTAGTCTTAGAGAAGGATGCTGAGGATACCATGGACGGAGCACGTGTGCAACGATGAAGTGTTGGAAAGGATGAAAACGAGAATAAAATTCTTACTAAATATCAGGAAGAGACAAATGTGGTTCCTGGGACATGCAATGAGGATGAAGGGCCTAGAGAACTTGACACTCACAGGTTAGATAAATGAAAGGTGAGACAGGAGAAAGGCATATGTGTTAGGTCTTAGCAAATGGATGGCAGAGCGATGCTTAGAAGTGATACCAAGAGAAAAAACTATTGAGAGCGACAAGACACGGAGTCAAGCGGAAGTCCATGTTAGCCTCCGTCCTGAAAGGACACCGCACATAAAGAAGATTAAGAAGAATTTAACAATAGCTAGAGGAGGTTGATTTATATATTTCCCAAGGTTATTCCTTTTGAACTGCTATCTTTACACCATCCACACATCACTTGATACACAGCTGATTCTAATATTTACTTCAATAGATTTTCTTTTTCTATAGCCTAGTAAAAAATTGTCTATATGAATCTATGTTCATATATATTTTTGCTCAATCTGAAGTTGTTGTTTTTTTTTAATTTTTGCATTAAAACATTTTATATTGACCAAATATATTTGAATAATTTTTTTAAGGTGGTTGCTTAAGATAGCTGTCCATAGATTATTTTTTTATTTTTATTTTATTTTTAATCATATCACCCCGAGCAAGGCAGTAACGCCACTGATGTGCAGGGGTCTACGTAAGAATGAAAAGATTGGAAAAGAGAAAGCCGGAAACCACATCCTAAACAGGGAACAAGGGATGATCCTCTTCACCTGTTCAATAGACGTGGGTGGAGTGTGAACCGGGCGATAATTCATACTTTGTAAATATTCTTAATTTTTTTTTTTAATCATATCACCCCGAGCAAAGCGGTAACGCCACTGATGTGCAGGGGGCTACATAGGAGTGAAAAGATCTAATTAGCTTGTGAAACCACGCAGAAAATCTTTTTCTTTTATGAATTTGATAATAAAAATTATGCAGAAGCATATTATCCAGATATATGTAATAAAAGATTTCTTGAATTAAAAAAAAAGAAGACAAAAAAGAAAAAGAAAGAGACCTTGTAGTTCCAAACCAGATACATCTTTCCAAGTCACGACACTATTCTGTGTGTTAAATCTGTTTTTCTTTTTTTAAACTTAACAGTTCTTTTGGTAAGTGGTATCTCAGAATCTAAAGCAATTATTTTCCCCCTCAAATCACCGGACAAAGGAGGAAAATAAGGAAAAGAAGGATGATAATTATGCAGTCCATAATTCATTTTGCCCCAATTATCAGGGTGTTTTGGAATTAAATTGCCATCATTCCTTGAGGAAAGAATCCTTATCACTTTAGTCTACTGAACTACTGATGAAGAGTCTGCAAAAACTTTTGATTCACTGTCTGACAAATCATTAGGCCTTTCCATTTTCTCAAGCCATTACAGATTAATAGTATTTCACTTATAATAAATTTCAATGAATCAAAACACTAGTCTTTCAATGGCAACAAACTCTAGCAAATAAAATTAATGATTGACTATGAAAGCCTCTATGAGCGCACAAAAATTACCATAAACTTTATGAAAATAAATTCCCTACCAAATTCACATTTCTTAAGTCACAAAAAATAATTACAAGAGAGGGACACAAGAATTTATGTCAACATTTTATTTTTGCACTGAAAAAATTTTTTAACAAAATTCCTAGCACCACTAAGTTACATGAGAAACATTCTGGTAAAAATGATTAGTTTGAGACATTAAGAGGTTCACTTAGAAATGAGGTAACATTTTATTCCCAACATGGATTACAAAAACACTTATCTTTTTTTTATTATTATTATTATGTGTGAATTCCCATAAGACAACAGTGTAGTGGGTTCAAGTGGATTCTCGAAATTTTTTTTACATTTTTTTTATTCAAAAATATTCACTGACATTTGTCAATGTCCAAGTATAGAGAGCTTTTGTAGGGCAGTGGATACCAATTCTGAAAAGAGATCGGAGATCCGATTCCAAATTCTAGTTGAATTTTTTGCGCTCACTTACGCGCAGATACCTTGGGAAAGGAATTATTCCGTATCTTCACCCTTCAGCTGTGGACTAAATAACAGGGCATGTTGAGTTCTATAATCTGGCAATCTTCCTACCTTGAGCGAACTCCGGCGTTAAGGTGGAGTTATTTCCAAAAGGTTTAAAACATGTGAATTTTCTTCAAATGATGACACGAAAATTACTGTTGATAGATATTGTGATTCACAGAAATGATATATTTGATCCTATTTTTATTAAAACTTCCTCATTCCTCATATTCCATTCTATGTTGTTCTATCTATTCTCAGCATCATGAAAAATAGCACTGTTGGCTTAAGTCCACTCACCATCAAAGAAACAATAGTCCAGCATACACTACCACATAGGATGAATACTCTTGCTTTATAATTTGACACTCTTTACTTGATTTCTATCGAAATCTTAATATCCTAATATTTTGTTCAGCTTCTACAATGCATATTTTGCTTTTACAATACGCCTTCGGATTTTGATTTTACATTTTTATATCGTCTTGTTAAAACACTCCTCATATATTTAAAGCCCTTTACTTGCTGGAATTTGTGGCTTAAACTGTTCATCTTGTTGGCAATCTTACATTGTTTTTGTTTTTCAATACTTGGTTAGTCTTGCTTCGCGTTTTCCATAACAGTTGTTTCTGTGATTTTCTTTCTGCGTTTGTCAAAAATACGAGGTCATCTGCATATATTACATTAAGATTGCTTTTAATAGTAAACATGACTTGTCTGTATAGTATAAGTGCTGTGAGTCTTTGTAATTCTGATTCCACAAATTCATCCGGCGTTTAGGTGGATTTATTTCCAAAGGGTTAGAATGAATCGAACGCTGTTGTCTAATTCTTCTTCTTCTTTGTCTGTCTCTCTTCATAATATTAGCGATCATGACTCTCCACAATTTTCTTTCATGCGTATTTCTTAAAATTTATGTCTATTGTATTAATATGGTAATCTCCTCCTAATAAATTACAGTTGACATAGCTGAAGGTTAAACAAAATCAATATAAAAAGTGAAATTGAAAATATCTTCTCTGTTTTCCAATTGAGGACCATTATCATAGCACCATCTGTACATTCAAACAACTTCAGTGACCGTACGAAAATTGATATATCAATGTCATATAACTGTAAGATTGTTTTACTAGATACTTCCTAAATTTCCCTTTAGTCTTCATTGTATTTTAAATGAATATACTTGCTGCTAAAAAAGCGTCGGCATCTTCTCCAGCCGATCTTCAATTTTAAGATGACCATTGTATCACAAATATTTGCCGTTATTAAATATTCATAATAGTGACATAAAACGCCGCAGATATATTTCAAGCAATGAAACTTTCAAGACTCTCTGTTCATTGTAACTTTCCTGTATTAAATTATTAATGTTTACAGTAAAAATTTACTATTCTTATATATTTCATTCTATTCATAAGCACGACACATTCCCTAATCCGTAAGTCACTATATCTCGTCCTGTTTAACATGGCGTCATATTTATATTTTGTAATATTTTATTAATATTAAAGGCATAATAAAAAATGTTTTGTTTTTGTTCTGTTCGTTTTATGATTGTGCGTATTTTTGTCTCACTTGTTTTGTAACATCAGGCTACTGATTCTCGAAGGTTGTTGGTAAAATTAGCTACGTCCATGATAGCCATTCACTGTATTGCAGGTCGGTGAATAAAACGAAAGTTTTATTGCATAATATAGAAAAGGCAGCTGAATGCAATCTGTATTGCATCCTTATAAATAGACGCCCACATATAACGCCCTCTTCATTCTTCAGTCGGTCGTTTGTTCTTTGCCTGTTGGTGCGTTTGGTGGCGCTTTATTCGTTTGATAAAATTTTACAATTACTTTACTATATTTAATATTCTATTTTATTTTTCTAACTGCATTCTTCGTTGTATTGTCTTATATTTTATTCTTTGTATATTCTACCTTTCTTCCTTCCTTCTTTACTTTTTCCATTCCATATACTTGCTTTTGACACAACTTTCATTCTTCGTTATTTCCAATCTTCTACGTTCTTTCTTTCCTTCTTTACCTCCCTTCCCTCTTAAAAGTTCTACATTATTTCTTTTTTACCCTATTCCGTCTAAAAACTCTAAGTTCTTTCCTTTCTTTTTTTACTTCTCTTCCGTCTAAAATTCTACGTTCTTTCTTTCTTTCTTTACCCCCCCTCCGTCTAAAAATTTTACATTTTTTAATTCGTTTTACCCACTTCCGTCTAAAAGTTCTACGTTATTTCTTTCTTTCTTTACCTGCCATCCGTCTAAAAGTCCAACACTTTTCTTCTTATTTTTACCACTTCCGTCTCAAAGTTCTACGTTCTTTCTTTCTGTTTTTACCTCTCTTCTGTCGAAAAATTCTATGTTCTTTATTTTCTTTTTACCTCTCTTTGTCTAATAGTTTTACGTTCTTTCTTTTATTCCCAACTTTCTTCATATATATTTAACTTTTTATACATTGTTTATTCTTTATTTCTTTAATCATTTCCTCCTGTTCTACCTTCCTTCCCACCCTTTCTTAACTCCCTCCATACTTTCGATTACTCTCTTCAACCTAGCTTTCCATCTTAACTACCATCAATAATTTCTTTCGCCCTCCTTTCCCTTCATACCTTTCTTTTTTTCCTCCCGCGCTTTTCCTTTCACTTCTTTGCGACCTCTAACCCTGGACTGAGCATACAAGCAACGACGAGGTGTTAGAAAGAATGGCAACAAAAAGGAAATTGATGCTGAGCATCAGGAAGAAACAACTGAAGTTCCTGGGACATGCAATGAGGAAGGAGAGCCTGAGGAAGGCAGCGGATAACATATTTGCAGGGACTGATCAGGTAGATGACGGAACGGGGGTTGCCAGGAGCAACAGGAGCAAACATACTAAGAGCCACAAAGGATAGGGAGACGTGGAGAGCCATGATCGCCTACGTCCTGAAGGGACAGGGCACATAGAAGAAGAAGAACCCTAACCTTAACCCTAACCCCAACCCTAACCCCAACCCAACCCTAACCCTAACCCTAACCCCAACCCTTTCTGCCATCATGTTTTACGTCCCTTCCTACCTCCTACGCTCTTTCCATTTATATCTCCTTTCTTCTCACCTTAATTTCAATCCTTTCGTTACTCTTTCCTTTACCCTTTCCTTCCTTCCTTCCTTCCTTCCTTCCCTTATCCATTCTTACCTTTCTTCCTCCTCTACTTCTTTCTTATTTCCATTCTTTCCCTCATCCTTTATATCCCTTGCCACTATCTTTCTTTCATTCGTATACTCTTTCTTCTCTCTCTCTCTCCCTTCAATTTTTCTTTATTCCCTACTTCATTCTTGTACTTCCTCCCTTCTCTTATCTATTCTTACCTTCCTTCCTTCACCTTCCCATCGTTTATTCTTTCACATCTTTGATACTTCTCTTCCTTTCTTTCCCCATCCTTTTGTATTCCACTTTCCTTCCTTCCCCTATTTATTTACAACTGGCTTTCTTCGTCGCTTCCCCTAGTAATTCATACCGTCTTTCTTTCCTTCCTCCTATCCATTTAAGATTTTCTTTCTTTTTCCCTTTTCTTCTTCCTCCTTCTGTCACTTTATCCTACCTCCAACCTCTTATTTCCCTATCCTTTATCTTATTCCCTTCCTCTTCGCTTCCATATATCCATTCATTAATCAATCCATCCATCTTTTCTTTTCTCTATTTTTTACTTACTTTCTTAATACCTTCAGTCCTTTCTTCCCAAATATCCTTCCTTCCTTCATTTTTCCTCCCCTTCATTCCTTTCTATATGCTATTTTTACACATTGTTTACTATTTCTTTAAATCTCCAATCATTTCTTTATCTTTTTCTTCCCTTCATATAGAAACTTGAATTTTTGCTCGTTGTGTCGTCGTCTGCTTTCGCTTTCTTTCTTTGTTCCGAGATATTTTCCTCGTGAATTTCTGGTTTATTTATTTAAAAAGAAAAAGTACCTCTCATATATTTAAAACTTTCCCAAATCCAATTATATTTATATAAATATACTATTTTCGCACACACTTGCAAGTATATTATATTTCTCCTCGGCTGAGGCCATATCCAAACATATGTTCAGGTTCACTTTCAATAAATTAATTGTCATAAATCCCGACAATCTTTAAAATTAGTCACTAGTGTTAGGTTCACAAACAAAATCAAATTACTTATCGGTGCAAAGGATTGTGTTCAACACACTGTCTAATGGATATAATCGTTATATTTTTCTCGGATTTGGATGCATAATGTAATTTGTAAGTTGAAATTTATGTGCCACAAGTAAGATACTGATTTTATACTAAGTCAAATGTTTTGCTGGTAATGGTAAATAATAGTCTCTATTGTTTAAATGATTTTGTCTAGAAGAGAATAGAAATTAAAGAAAGCTGAAATGTAATTTTCGTTCTTTCTTTTGCTACCTAAAATCTTTGGCCTACCCTTCAAGTAACATAAAAATAAATGTCTATTTTCCTAAGTGCCTCTATCAAACATACTGTTGATATTTGGAAATAGTCAATCAGTATGACATTGAGAAAACACGGCAAGAAGTGTAATAAATATTGAGACCATGTTATGTAGACAGTAAAATTATATGTCTCTTCAAATATTATCAAGATAAATGTATATGATCAGCGTTACCATTTCTATGACTATGAGTGGTTGTAGGGTCACTGCGCGGCTAATTACCTGAACATCTAGTTTGCAAGCCTGAGGTATTCATTCATGATTAGCGTTTCTTTGGCAAGTATATCTTGTGATGCCTATCCTTCTCTTCAACCCACGATAAACGTCTTCCAACTTGCTGGCTCACCTTGGTCACGGACACATGATCGTTGATCTCATCAGAATAAAACCTTTTACTCTGGGTGCTGACATCAGTCTAGGAAGGCCACATTGGCTTCATACATTGCTATGGCGCCCTCATTAAGCTGGATGGATATTGGCTCTGTTTAGTTATCATTTTACAGATCTTGTTTTAATTCTAGTGGGTATCACCAACCACTTCACCAGGAAAGCCTGTTGGAAGAACTGGTTTATTCACCAATGACTCGATTCTGTTTCAGGTACTATGCGGTTACATAATATCTGTCGCTGTCATAAACTGATCTGATATGAATGCAAATACATTGTATAATTCCTTGGTAAAACAAGGGCACAACCATGAATCTTTAAGCCAAAAACTGACTGATCAGTTATTTTATAGTTTATCAACAATTTGTTGGTTATTTAATGACAGAAAATAGTTTTAGATTTTAAGAATGTTTGTTTTTTATATTGGTGTTAAAAAATATCTAAAAATAAAACTAAATAATCCATAGAGTTGGGTACATACCCCTCCAAAAGTATTTGCACGTAAGTGAATATGAGTAACCCAACGGGAATTAGAACGTCGCTCTCTGATTAATAATTTCAAACCATTATTAATTACACCACCTGCACGTGCACGTTTACAGCATCTGGTATTCCCGATTGATCACCCATCTTGGTAGTGACCAGCCTCGGCGTTGCTTAACTTTAGTAATCTTAACAGAACGGGTGTTTGAACGTCTTTTATAGCAAAAGAGTATATACATGACAAAATATGCTTCTTACATGCTGCAAAAAACTGAATATTGCTTACCTTGACACAAAGCTATTCAAAATAAACCGAAAAAGTTAAATAGTTTCCAGCTTCTCCATCAATTGCTTCAGTCAGTCAGTGATTTGTTATAACGCTTGGGCGATCATATCTCGAAAGAGAGATGACTGACTGGGTAGTAGATTTTCCCGCAGTAGTTTGCCATTATTTCTGTGGTAAACTTGTTGCCAACCAAGTTTATACAAACCTGCTCTGCTATTTAACTCATGGCTGGAGAAAGAAGCGACAGATTCATAACTTTCCCAATTTGTACGTAAGTGAATACAACGAGTTCAACAATAATTTGAACTCGGCTCTCCTATTTTTCGTTCCAAGCCGATACCCAATCCACCACAACGCACATTCTCGATTCATCCCTTAATCCTTTAAATATTATATATGAAGAATATGAAATTACAAATGATTTGTGGGAATAAAAAACAAAACTGCTGTAAGCAAAGTTCATATGCCGAAGGTTATAGAGTTTCAAGACAATTAATTATTTATTCGGTTATGAAAGATCTCGTTAATCAAAGTTATGTTTCCGTGTTCAATAAAGTTTGGGTTTATATATTAACCATAAATAATGGTGGAACAAAATTACATAGTAAAATATAAAACCTCCAATAAACTCCAATGATATATTGGATAGAGCAATAAAAGTATATCCCGAAATTTCTATAAAAATATTTTATTAATACCAATTGTACTGGTAATCATTTGACAAAATCTAACATATATATATATATATATATATATATATATATATGTGTGTGTGTGTGTGTGTGTGTGTGTGTGTGTGTGTGTGTGTGTGTGTGTGTGTATTATTATTACCTACAAGTGTATTAATAGTGGATAATCTTACTTGGAATAGACACCTCATTTTTATTCATTTTTCAGGGGATTGATCACTGCCGGGTGGTAGCAGGAGATAGTACTCACGCAATTTAGAAACCTACTGGCGAGCATGTTTTTGAGTCGAAATATTTTACTTTTTCATTTTTGTAATGCACACTGTTTATCGTAAGAAACTATCAATTGTGCATCTATTTAAAATACTATTATCCGATGTAATAACTCTCGAACTCAAAAATATACCGGATTAAAATAAAACTGTTTATTATTTAGAAATATATATATTAAGGAATTATTTACTTTGACATATTTTGCGAGAAAACATGCTTCATTAACAAAGTCTACATTTGTTAAACGAATTAGAATTCACGTTGTATAAATTCTAGCAGAACCCAGCTCCAATATTGTTTCTTAAACAACTAAAAGAAAATCAAGATTTATTGAAATAGCCTTGTCATATATTAAATGCTATTTATATCATTTTTAATAATATTCTCCCACGCACGGAAGTAAAGTCGCTAAGACACAAGAGCTTACTGAGTGTGAAAGAAAAAATATTAAGCAACGAGAAAAATAGGATAGTAATCAAGAAAAAAAGAGATAACAACTGACATTGCAGTGACATTTTTGAAGATCAGCATTGGTTTCTTCTTTTTAAAAATGACAGAGAAGGTGTGATGGTTCGGTCTTTATATATTTTTTCATATGATTTTATGATTTTTTTTCTTTTGGAGACATAAATTATGTACAAACTGTCCAAATATTTTCTTTATCCGATCGCTTTCGGCTATACTTTTCGCTATTTTCGAGAATGAAACTATATTTTCAGCCATTTTTTAGCATTTATCCAAGAAAATAACGAAAAGTGTATGTGTGTGCGTGTGTATGTATGTGTATCTAAGTGCGTGTGTCTGTGCGTTGTGTATGTGTGTGTATGCTCTCGCGCGTGTGTTTGTACACTCACATGTGTGTGTGTGTGTGTGTGTGTGTAAAGAAAGAGAGAAGACGAAGAAGTAATAGAACGACGAGGGAGCGATATATATAAATACTAAATAAAAACCTTTTAATATTGACCTCGTTGCTAAACGAAAACCTTTCAATGTTGACATCGTTGCTAAATAATATAATCCTTCAATAATGACCTCGTGACTAAATAAAATCTTTTCAATATTGACCTTATTGCTAAATGAAACCTTTTAATATTGACCTTGATGCTAAATGAAAACCTATTAATATTGACCTCGTTGCTAAATAAAATCTTTCAATATTGACCTCGTTGCTAAATAAAACCTTTCAATATTGACCGAGTTGCTAAATGAAAACCTTTCAAAATCGGCCTTGTTTTCAAATGAAAACTTGTCAATACCAACCACGTTACTAAATGAAAACTTTTCAACATTTGAGCTCCATTTTTGATGACTTTGTGCATCTTAACATTTGTATATTAATTTTATCAATGTTAACTGACACATTTCGGAGCAGTTTATTTCCTAAGCCAGGCTCGCTACATTAAACGCTAATGTTCAAGTAAATTGAATAAAACAGAAAAAAAAACTGCATTGGTCTATGTTGATACGCGTACTTATTGCTATTGCACTCTTGATTTACATATATATGGATTCGAAAATAGGGAGTCATTAATATGCAGCGCTTTATACTTGCCCGAAACATTCTACATTTTCCAATGCACCTAAATTACTGTCGTCCTTTTTAAAGATTCGCCACCAGACATTTCGGATTTATAATATATATATAAAATACAGAACAAACAGAAAAGTTTATCAACCTCACATGTTTCACTTTGGTTAAAGCTTCACCAGAGATTAAGATATGAAGTTAAAGAAAAAAGACAATCTGCTATTTAACTTTTCTCATATTTGATTTTCATAGATTAATCATGTTTCACTTGTTGAATAAATGTTAGCATAATTTGTAGAGTACCACATGCAAGGAGAGACGTCCGTTTGAATTCTGAACGCCATAAATTATACTAACGTTTATTTAACAAGTCAAATGTAAGTAAAGCTTGATTAACAAATGGAAATCAAACAGCATAAAAATACAAAAATTTGTTTCTTATTTTCCATATCTCATTCCTTAGTGAAAACTCAATATAAGTGAAACCTCTTGAAATTGATAAAAAATTTCTTTGCTTTTATCTTTCAATCCTGTCGAATTGTGGTTCATACTCTGACAATTTTCCGTGGTGCTCTGATGCATAAATTTAACTGTGCAATTAAATTGACATCGAGGACATAACCGTTTATTGTTGAAAATGTAACTGTGCAATTAAATTGACATCGAGGTCACAACCGTTTATTGTTGAAAATGTAACTGTTCAATTAAATTGACATCGAGGACACAACCGTTTATTGTTGAAAATGTAACTGTGCAATTAAATTGACATCGAGGTCACAACCGTTTATTGTTGAAAATGTAACTGTGCAATTGAATTGACATCGAGGTCACAACCGTTTATTGTTGAAAATGTAACTGTGCAATTGAATTGACATCGAGGTCACAACCGTTTATTGTTAAATGGTGTTTGCATTTACCGATTCAGTTTCACTCGCAGTCGCTAACCCCTAAGTCTTAAGTATATGGAAGCTGAGAATGGACATTTTAGTGTGTTTTATATAAGCGGTGTATACACGCGCCAGTCCCCGAAAGAACTAAATTAACTGCTGAAGAGTCTGGCATAAATTGTAGAAGTGGTAACTGTTACTTGTTATTTTTTTCTCTCAAGAGAGCTCAGTCGTAATGGGAACATAGTATATTCTTCATCCACATACAAACCTGTTTCGCTGTGTCCCAGCTCATTAGTGTCGTTAAACCTCAACTTGCTTTTATATATATGTATACATATGTGTATATCCACAGAGGAACCAAAAATATATACCCTTTTTCCCAACCTGACAACAACATTGACACCAGGGTTACTTAATTTGACACATAAAAAAAATTCATAATACCTGTGTTAAACGTCTGTAACCTAGTCATTTTGCGGGTATTAGACAAAATTCTTCTTGATATTAAGAAGAATCATTCGTATAGTAAAATTAAATAGTCGTTTTTTAAAGGCATTTCAAACAATTTTGGTATTCATATTTGTATGAGTTAACTCTATCAATGTTAATGCGTTTCGTCCCTGTCATAATAGCTTTCATACAATTCGAACGTGTCAGCTCGGAAGGGCGTCTTTAGGCTTGGCTTCCACTCACTATATATACACAAGAAACACACGGATATACACGAATTTATGTGGGGTTCTTAATGAATTACGCCTACAGCGTCATGATTGTTTGCACGAATCATAGCATTTATTGAATATGCAATATCCTCAGTTGTACTCATATTGATACTACATAATCCTACTGAGCATTTAGCCTTATTCCATCCAAAATATATTTGGATAACTGCCAATTTATAATTTACTGTACATGGAAGCAATGTTTAACTGGTTTGATCACTTTGGTTTTTGAATCGTCAATTTACAAACCCATAATAATGCTGCTTATAACCATAATTAGATTAATTATATATACTGTCCTTAACACACACAAAACTTCAACTATTGCCTTAAATACTAACCCCCCATCACATACACAATTGACTAGATATAAGAATAGAAATTTAAAATTAAAAATTTAATAGAAAAAACAGTTTCCAAACTATGATCTAATTAATAATTAAAAATTAAAAATTTAATAGAAAAAAATATATATTCCCTAAATCCAAAGTTAAGATTAAATATACAAACTTACATTAATTATAAAGACTCTGCCTAAATTCAAAATATCCGTGCCAACCACTACCGGCTCTTCTATGAAATACATAAGGATATAGTCTAGTCACTAGAAAACTTACAACTGTCCAGAAATCAAAGAATCTCAATAATCAACCACTTAAAACACACCCTCTCCAAAAATTCCAACGGTCAGAGATTTATTCCCCTATCATTAACCCCAGCAAAACATCTACCAAAACTAAATATATATAAGGAAAAAGAATTTCCATTACTTTACACATCGCCTGATGAGACATTGAAGCTTCAATGTCGAAACAATCGTACCTTTGTAGCGAATTTATATAGAATGGTTATGTACATGTTCTAAAATATAATTTATAGTATATATATATATTTTTTTTTTTTTTTTTTTTTAATCATTTAACCCCGAGCAAGGCAGAAACGCCACTGATGTGCAGGGGGTTACATAAGTGTAGAAAGATTAATTAGAAAAGAGTGAGGAGTACAAGCTAGTTAGAAAGGAACAATAGAAAACTGAGAAAGCAGGTGCAATGACAGGTACATGGGCGGAGAGAAAGGGAAGCTTATACAGGGGAGGGGAGAGAGAGCTAGAGGCCAGTGGTTAGTAGGTGAGTATTAACTTTGCTTTTAAATTTCTGGAGGTCGTAGCCGTCAGGAAAGCAAGAATACGGGAGTGAGTTCCACAGGCGGGAAGTGCGAGAGAGGAAGCTGCAGGAGTAGAATTGTCGTCTGCGTTTGGCTAACCTGACTGTGAATGGGTGGGACCCAGTTGCCAGTCTGGTTGAACGGGTAAACACCTGTTGAGGAGGCATCAGTGACTTAAGCTCATCCGAGCAGAAGCCATGAAAGTATTTATAGAAGAGACAGAGGGAGGCCACATTTCGACGATGGGAAAGTGGCTGCAGACGAGTCGCCAGATCAGTACCTATCACATTACAGACTCTCCTTTGGAGCTTGTCAAGAACACTGAGGAGAACGGCAGGGGCACCTGACCATAAATGGCAGCAGTACTATATATATATATATATATATATATATATATATATATTCTTCACTACTCGACAAAATTGCAAAAAATTAAATAAGGCACTGTTAAAGAGCAAATACGTGACGAGAGCTTTCATAACTGGTAGTAAAATTTAATAAGTGGTAGTAAAGATAACAAACTGAGTCTACGCTGCGTCGCTATTGTCTCTCTAATTAACTGAACTGACCGACGCTGTCTCGCTGTCTCTCTCTCTCTCTCTCCCCATGGACGTGACAGGAGGAAAATATCTGTATATAACGTTGATGTTTTGAGAGAGAGAGACAGAGAGAGAGAGAGAGAGAGGGAGAGAGAGAGAGAGGGAGAGAGAGAGAGAGTGGAGTATAGAAAATAATTTGCCACTCACAAGTATTCGGAGATCCTTTTGAACTCTATCCAAACTGGAAAGTAAGGTCTTGGCAGCTCTTACCCAAATATGGAATCCGTACTTCATTTTCAAACTGATCTAGCTGTAAATATGACGAATGGCATGAAGAGTCAATTATTTTAGAGCGGTACAATGAATCGATCATTTTGCCTGTATCTTTAGCGGTGGATCGTATGTACGAGTTACATTTGAGCTTAGATGTTTGAGCAAGCAATGAGTATCGAAGAATTTTGGGGATCAATGGAACAAAATATATACAATTACCTAGAATAAGAAAAAAAGAGACAACATTTCTTGGAATACTTAATGAAGATCATAAATAATTTGACGCTGAATTCACTTATTAAAGGTAAGACGTGTAGGGTTTGTGTAAATGGAGGGCAGAATAGAGGTAGAGAAATGAAATAAAAATTGCCTATGGCTAGAATAAGAAGTTAAAGAGAGCCTTGATCGCCACGTCATGAACAGATGCGCCGCATAACATGTACCTATGCCTTGTTTTCTTTTTTATATTTCATATAAAAGAGATGGACCTCTTGTAAACATTATTTTTCTATGCACCATGTCTTATCAAGATATGCGCGATTATGAATTTCCAAAACTTCTAACCTTTTTACTTCTTGGAAATTGTTTCATTTTAGTATCCCGCGATTTTTTTCTTCTGCTATCCATTTACACAAACTTATTAGGCAGGTAAATTAATGTTTCTCTCTGTCGATTTTGCCTTTGATATTTCTCTGGAGTGTCAAACTTTCTAAGCATTATTTCCTCCTCATTTGTTCAATGGATTCAAAATCTTTCTGAATAAGTAAACATTGACCGCTTTCCTTAAAGCTTTCTCGTTGGTTTAGTTTATTGTATTCTCAGGAATCTTTCCTTGATCCACATCTACCTCATTGGAGGGTTGGCATTGCATAGTAATTTGGTACTTATTTCTTTGTTGCTAAAGAAATTCCAATGTTCCTTAAAAGTTCGCATTATTCTCAGAAGATGATATTTTGCTATTTCGACACGCCTACGGAATTAGTTATTAGAATTTTAGTCTTTGTTCAGACTCTTCCTATATATTTAAACTTCTGTTCATGCACAATTTCGACCTTTCTAATTCGTAGATTCAATTTCGGGCACTTTCTTCTCACGCATACTGTTTTCACATATTTGATAGTACTTTCGCCTTACTTTTCTGCAATCTATAAAACATAGGTATACATCATTCTGCATTTGTATTGCTCTTTTAGATAACATAATGATAAAAAATATAGCATTTAAAATTCCAGAGATTTTAGTAATTAAATCTACTTGATTTAAAATCACGTGGTCAACTTACAAAATATATTTTAAAACTGAGTTGATATAGGAGTATCAGAAAAAATTTAAACATTAGAATATAATAAATACAGAGAGCGTAAAATCCACTCAAAATATATGAATCTTTATATCGTTGAAATTCTTACTTACAAAATCAATTTACTCCTTTTAGTAATTATGATCAGTTCGACAATGTCATAACGGTAGACGATGTATTAATCCCGTTGTTAACTAAGGGAAAAGACGGTTTGTTCGTTTCAAAACCTTCAAAATTAAATCTTTCTCCATTAGTCATTTGAGAGATCCACTCTGCCTTTTGCATGGTTGATGTTAACCTTCAGGAAAGCGAATGGTTACACATTTCGGGTTAACGTTCTCAGCTGACATGAACTTGAAACACTATAATGAATTAATTGTTAGATCAGCTGCTAAAGTTTCGTCACTGTATCTGCAAGATATGGATCTTACATATCTATAAGTCTACCATTGATCCATGCTTAGAATATTGCTGTCAAATATGGCCCGGTGCCGCTGATATTTATCTTGAAATTCTTAATAAAATCCAAAAAAGAATCAGCAATATGTTTTATCCTGATCTGGCCGTTATTTTCAATCAATTACCAACAGCCGTAAAATTACCTCTCTATGTCGTTTCTATAAATACTGTGAAGCTAATTGTTCGGAAGAGATCTTCGCTATTGTTCTTAGACTTTATGAATTTAAGAGTAGTACAAAACTGACGTCGAAGTCTCATCAATTTAGCGTTGAGTTAACTAGATGTAGACGTAAGTTCTATGTTAACGTTATACTTGTATTTCCTGCTTGTGGATATCCCTTCCGACTCCACTATTTCCAGTCAAATTTAATCTAATTTAAATGCAATGTCAGTTGCTATCTGCTGTCCTCTTGATTTCTCTTTTCACTTCCCGCTCATTAGTAATGATTTTGTTCCTAATTCATCCTCACGCAATAACCCTCTTTTGTCTTAGTGGCTTTCCAGCCTTGTGAAATATATTTAAAGAAAAATATTCCTTTCGGCGGAAAACTACTGTTTACAACAGAAAGGTAAGATTTATATTGATTAATTAGATTCTTTTTCGATTGGCAGTTACATTTGTCTATTTTGACATTAAAAGAGTGGGACCTTGATGTCAATCTAATATAAATAAATGTGTAGGGAAACCATGAAAAAAACTTATCAGATCAGAATTATGAAAATATTTGTAGAAAACACAAAGGAAAGTAACATCTCGTCGGTGGGAAATTGGTTAAAGTCGAGCTACCAAGTCATCATCAAATAAGCTCCAGTTACTCCTTTGTATTTTGTCAAGAACTTAACGATGAATTGAAGTAGCATCCGACCAAATATGGTAACAGTATTTAGTATAGTATGGTAACAGTATTTAGTATAGTAGATTTATAAATGTCCAAAATGGATTCTGACAAGAAAAGCTTTCTCACCTGACAGATTAACCTAACCCTTCCTAGCAGTAGATCCACCTACAGATTCGATGTCAAAAACTTATAAAAGCCTTATATAAGAACGACCTCAAGATTGCGTACTGACAAAAAAGAGTGACAGCAATATTTTTAATGACTTTAATCTTCTTTGTCACCATTAAAATATCTTTAAATTATGAGAAGTGCTCGTTACTACCAAAAGTGTCGTAGGATGAATAAGAAAATGCATAGTTACCAGACTTTTCAGTGTAACTACATCGTGACCGAATGTGACACAAGGTCGATGTTCAAAGCGGATTTAACGGTAATATTGCAGAAAAATAGCTGAAGCAACCCTGAAAAATACCCTTTGTGGTACGATTCAGATATAGTCACCATTGCCAGTAAGGGCGTATAAATATGTTGGAAGTATTTCTTGGAGGTATTTCTGTCACACTCTCTCTTTCCATATATATATATATATATATATATATATATATATATATATATATGTGTGTGTGTGTGTGTGTGTGTGTGTGTGTGTGTGTGTGTGTGTGTGTGTGTAATCACATATATATACACGCACATGCACTTTCCATTCATATATATATAGAAATATATATGTATATATATATATATATATATATATGAATACAAATGCACATATATATGGACATAGATGCTCACACACACACACAAAAATAAAAATGGTTACTTTTGCATATTTGGCTAGAAATTTTTAAAAATTTCAACTCCTCTACTTCGTAGAGCTTCATCTCCCCTGAGATTAATGTGAAATGGGAATAAAAATGCCATGAACTAAACTGATTAGAATTGAAAGAAGAGCCTAAGTGGAAATTATTTCTATAGAATGGCATTTCCGAAATTCCTAGAAACTTGCAGATATCAAAAATGGGGTGCATTATTGCCTCAACGAACATTCAGAAACCGACGTAAATGTTGACAGAAAGAGACCTGGGAAGCACAGAATAACGTCTGTTGCGGAGGATATTCTCTTGATTCTGTCCTGCGAAAGTAACGGAAAAAAATACAGAACAGCTCCCCAACTAACTTCTGAATTAAATTCTACACTTCAGCAGCCAATATCTTTTACTACTGCTAAGAGAGGACTAATCTCTGTTGGACTTAAGTGATGTGTTGTGGAGCATTGGATATCGGCTCGGAACGAGAAATCGGGGAACCGAGTTCAAATTCCAGTCGAATTCATTGCATTAATTTACGCGCAAATACCCTTGGGAAAGGTATTAATCCGTCTATTCCTTCCAGTTATGGGTTAAATAACAGGACAGATTGTAATGATACTATCATATATATATATATATATATATATATATATATATATATATATATAATAATCACAAATATTCTGACGTCATTATTGATGATTGGGTTACACTCGTAATATGTTATTATTTTCATTTAAATTATTGCATAATTACATGCACATATGTATATATATATTTACATACAAACATATTAATGCATTTTCACACACAAAATATATATGAATATAAATAAATACAACTTGGTCGGCAACTAGTCTACCGCAGAAAGCAATGGCAACCTATTGCGGGATAATCTTCTGCCCAGTCCGTCATGTCTCTTTCGAGACCTGATCGCCCAAGCGTGTATCACGTATGGCACTTAAATGACTGATCATGTAAGAAACCCCTATTAATAAAAGGTAATAAAATTGGAGAGAAGAAAATGGGTATATGAGCACTGGAATTTAGAATTCTGAAAAACATTTACATTTACAAATTTGAATGTAGTTGCAAGTAAAGTCAGTGTGTTTTTGAAATAAACTCATTCGAATGAATGAGTAAAAATTGCATTGTGTTAACTCGTAAATATAGGGGTGGTGGTGGAGAAGTGGCTTTGGGATGTTTTGCTGAAGACTTTGTTCAAATTAAAAGCATTATGCGAAAAAAAGCGTATCATTCAATACTTCTCGCTAACGCATTATTGACAAAATTCTGTTTTACAAGAAGATAACGATCCAAAACACAGCTCAAATATATATAAAAATATTTATTATCAAAGGAAGTAAAGGGAACTTTGCAAATCATGATTGACCAGCTCAGTTTCCAGATTTTTCGCCAACTAAACTATATATATATATTTGTGTGTGTGTGTGTGTGCGTATTTATGTGTTTATATCAATTATCAAAATCCTCTTTTAAACACTTTCCAATACCATATTTTTATATTTTGCATCTCCATTTTTATTCCATTAGTAGAATTTAAAGAAATTTTATCCCCACAATATTAAGACGATAATATATTAAAACGACAAATTTCTAAAAAATATTTCTTTTTTATTTTATTTTTAATTTTTTATTTTGAAAAAATATTTATTTTTATCAAAATAAAAAAGGAATAATCATCAAGAATATTGAAAGAGACAAGTAGTGTGGAATTACCAAATACTTATGATAGTATCATTACTTTTGTAATGATACTATCATATATATATATATATATATATATATATATAATAGCAAATATTCTGACGTCATTATTGATGATAGGGTTATTATTTTCATTTAAATTATTGCATAATTACATGCACATATGTATATATATATTTACATACAAACATATTAATGCATTTTCACACACAAAATATATATGAATATAAATATATACGCATATATATAAAACATATATATAAACATATATAAACATATATATAAACATATATATAAAAATATATGTGAATATATAAATGCATACAAATATATGTACTTACATGCATCTGTATTATGAATATAAATACATAAATATATCTATGTACATACACACATATTCAAAAATATAAATATTTGCAGAAATATATATAGACACATATTCCGAGATATCTGAATATATATACATATATATGTACACATACACACGCACACACACACACACACACACACATATATATATGAATATTTACGTTTAAATATGAACATTCAAACATAAATATATGAATATATATATATCCTCCTATATATATATATAAGCACACAAACAGACATAAATATAAATATAAATATATATACGTATATGTACACACACCCAAATATATATATAAATATAATATATATACGTATATTTTATATCCATGCACACATGTATACGCAGAAATATACATAGATGCACATACACGCAGAACCATATTTATCAATTTGTATATATCAATTTGTATAAATCAGGTGCATATAATACACTTCATATCTGAGTAAGGAATACCTACCTGATGATTGCATAACGCATAAAACTCCTAATCGTGCCATCAACCTAGCACAATATATATATATATATATATATATATATATTCGTATTCGTAAGGGCTAATGCAGTGACATTCCACAGTTCATAGCATTTATTTTTATCAGTGCTTGATATGTAGTAATGCAATATTTGTAGCAATATACTTCTCATGTTTTATCAAATCATATATATATATATCGCCTAATGTGATGGAGGATATAGAACTGAAACACGGCTGCTCTTGTCTAGCGAAAAATAGATATATTGTAAATAATAAGAACATTACTAAAATACATACACACATACATACATATATATACATATAAGTATATAAAATATATATATATATACATATAATATTATATATATATATATACATATAATATTATATATATATATATACATATAATATTATATATAAATATATATATATATAAATAAATTGTACATATATGTGTGTGTGTGTGTTTATGTGTGTGTGTGTGTGTGTGTGTGTGTGTGTGTGTGTGTGTGTGTATTTTGACAACCAAACAGCTCGTTCAGGAAAGACTAGAAATGCAATATTACCCAACTGGTCTGAAAAAAAATGGCCTCAATAAACAAACAAGAAATGACAGAGTTATGCTCACATGCAAGTATATCTTTGCGTGTGTGTTCGTGCGTATCTGCGTGATAGTGCATTTATATGAACAAAATTCTCAGCCAATAAAACAAAATTCTTGATAAATATGATTATATTACAAAACTGGTATTAGATTACTAATATTACATTTTTCGTGTTTTTTCTTCTCTTCGCTAGATGATTTAAAATATTCATACCAGCTCGCTACACAAAACGCAGTTTAGGCCAAATGACAAAGCTTCACTAATTTGATTTCGATATCAAGTTACATTCCAGTCTTTCATAGCTAATAAGTAAATATAATAAAGATAATCATTTTATCAAGTTTTAGTGACTAGGAACAATGGAAAAAAAATCAGGAACGATTATAAGGGCGTCCAAGGGAGTGACCATTTTTCTCACTTTTGCAAGATGATGCATTTAGTGTCAAGTGTCATATCGATAAGAACATTCTCGATTTGAAGTGAAAATTATGTTTAATAATACGTTTCTTTAAAAAATTATAAGTTAAACCATTATTTTTCTTCTTCATAGTAGTGTTTTTTTTTTTTAAAAAAAAAAGAATATCTAATATAAATGGAAGCGTCAAAAAGTGATGCCTTTTCTAGTTTAATTAGCGGGTATTTTATAGTTGAAGAATACCAAACTTACGTCTTCAAGCATCAATTTATATCTATCATCCTTAGCACAAGATTCCATATCATCCCACCTCCTCTTTTGTTCATATCAGACACTGCATTCACCATTCCCATTGTAATAGTAAACATTTATTATAAAATGTTCTCGAGATTTCTATTCAGAAAATTTTAGTATGAAAAGAACTAACAACCAAAATTTAAAAAAGTATAACCATGTGGAAAATAGCAAGAATTTTATATCAAATATACGAATATTCATCAATGTATAAATACACCCTTGTGCAAATTAATTGAAATACTAACTTTAATTTTCTTTCCGAAAATAGATGTAAAAGGTTCATAGTGATTTTGCATGCCTAGCTTAGCACAAATCTGAAAGCATGTTTGCTGGTTTTTTAACGTCATATTTACCTCTATGGTCTATTTAATTTTTTTTTTTTAATCATTTCACCCGAGCAAGGCAGAAACGCCACTGATGTGCAGGGGGTCACATAAATGTAAAACGATTAATTAGAAAAGAGTGAGGAGTACAAGCTAGTTAGAAAGGAACAATAGAAAGCTGAGAAAGCAGGTACAATGACAGGTACATGGGCGGAGAGAAAGTGAAGATTATACAGGGGAGGGGAGAGAGCTAGAGTCCAGTTGTTAGTAGATGAGTATTAACTTTGCATTTAAATTTCTGGAGGTCGTAGCCGTCAGGAAAGCTAGAATACGGGAGTGAGTTCCACAGGCGGGAAGTGCGAGAGAGGAAGCTGCAGGAGTAGAATTAATGCCGAAATCTGAATATTTTGTATACAATTTTGTTTTTGAGATAATAAAATTCTTACTTACACAAGTGTTAATAATTAGTAAATTAGTATAACATCAGTAAAACCGATATTATCCCAAAAACAAAATTGGATAAAACAATATTTAGATTTCGGCATTAAATAACCCATAGAGGTTAATCCACATTTTTACTATAAATAGTGGGGGTGGGGAGATGTAGATTCATCCCTTTTCCAAGATTATTTGCGCGTAGTAAATATAACAACCCTAACTTAAATTGAAATTTGGCTATGTTATTAACAATTCTGTGTCATTACCTTTACACAACCCTCACATTCAAGCTTACACCACCTGGTATTCCCAAAAGCTCACCTATCTAAGTACTGATCAGGCTCGACGTTGCTTAAAGTCGTTGATGGTTTCAACAGTTTCCGAACGATTACCGAACAGAAACAGATATTACCATTATCATATCTGCTCACGTTATTTTGTGTCCAAAACAAAATTATATTAATCAGAATATTATCCTATATATTTTTATAAAATGATGTTCATTGAGATTCTATGTTTCATTTGATTGTGTCATTTTGTAGGGTTTATCAACGCGTAGGTTATTTAAAGGCTAAAATATTCTTAGATTCTCAGAATTTTTGAGGTAATATGATGTAGTGATCTTTCTAATTAACACGGGAAAGCAGTGGAAGATTCTTAACATTCCTAAGAGTAATGGCAACCTAGATAACGAAAAAGTTCGACATTACTTAACTTCGAGGATCGTACGGGAACCATTGTTTCAACGCGAACTGGACGTAAACCGCTGAAAGTACGAGAAAGTGAGGACCGAATTCATTTTATATCTCATGATTCCAAATCACATCCTGGGGATTTTTTAAACAAATGTGGCACTCCACATTTTAGTAAGTGTCTCGAGATTCACACCAGGGCAGCAGCTTTGCTTTCTTACCCATGTAAATTTCATTTCTTCATTGAAAAAAAAAACAGCTCACGTCTTGGTGCCCAATCAACGAAAACCAATAATTAGTACGCTGCTTAGAACTGAAGGCTGAAGGTGACATGTGCCCTGATATCTTATTTCTTCTTCTTTATGAGCCTTGTCCTTGCATAACAGGCGATCATGGAGTTCCTCTTGCCCCTTATCCCTTCGTTACTCATAACATGTTTCCTCTTTGTATCTCTCTCAAACCTCTCTAAATTGCTTCGCAGTATAGGTTTAGTAGATCTGGTGAGAAAATACATCATTATTTTACAACCCTTTCTATTTTTTAATATATCTGCTGAACTCGTTTCCTGTCCGTATGCAGGCGGCTTACTGCCAGTACAGGCTTTTGAATCTCTAATGTCCTTCTCGAATATGTTAAGGTTGGCGAGCTTCTCTATCAAAACCTTGTGACCTAATTTGTCGAATGCCTTTGCGTCGACTATGAAACAGGAACCCGTCTTTCTGCATTCCTTTTGATCTTTCCGATAGCATTCTGAGCAAAAATATTCCGGTTACCTTTTTCAGTTCATGAAACTGCACAGTTCTTGTCCTATCTCTGGCCTGATACTACTGCGCGTTCTGTTCATCAGACTCCGGACGTGGAGTATTGTTATGTAACTCATTAAGTTAATTGTTCGACTGGTTTCACATTCATTTGCGCCTAGCTTCTTAGGCAGAGCTATGAATATCGATCTGCTCAGGTCATATTTCGTCTTTCAATTATTGTGACACTGTGATAGTGACATTGTATTCGTATGCGACGAACATGTTGACACTCCTGATAAGGAACAATGAAATTTTACAGAGATATGTAGATAGGATGAGCTAAAATTTATAGTGCCTATAGTGTTTATTACTGTCAGATAGATTTGTGTTAATGAGTGGAAGTAAAACGATATGCAAAATGAGACTGAATCAAATGTACTCTTAAAATATTCCATCAGTAAAAGATAGATAGATAGATAGATAGATAGATAGATAGATAGATAGATCATTATTTATTTATTTTTTTGTCATGTGCTATGTCATAAACCTCCCCCTGGGAATCTGCTTGACTCAAATTCGTCGATCTTTTGACCTTTCACTCTAAGTGATGAATCAACAAAAAAAGTGGGTAAAATTAACATGGAAAAATACACTCTTTAAATAGATAGATAGATAGATAGATAGATAGATAGATAGATAGATAGATAGATAGATATCTTCTTTGTGATGCGTTCTGTCATAAATACCACCCCCGGAATCTGCTTCACAAACATTCGTAGGTCTTTTGCTCTTTCACTCAAAGAAATGGGTGATGTCTGTTTTCTCATGAGCTCTCTATATACTTTGAAAATCACAGAAGGTTTTGTGGCCAAAAAACAAAATAATATAGAAGGCTTTCACAGAATTCTGAAATCAGTATTCTTCTGGGAAGTGTAAATACATTTTGAGTACTTAACCATATCCACCATATCTTTTTAAGGTAATGTTCTCATTTCTGTTCTAGTGAGCCCTATCTGTGCTGTTTTTATTATATCGTTGACCAATCATTATATATTTTAATATCAAATGAGTTTCATTAGTCTGAAATTATTTTAGGAGTGAAAATGTCTGTCACTAATCAATAATGTCAACATTAATATGTCAACACCATAATAAACATATTTATCTCTTATACTAAACAGACTTTACCTATAAATAGAACAATGTTTAGACAAAATACACCCAATGATCTTTCACACTTTCTCTTAACACGTATGCATCGTCTCTTGGCGTTGTTTTTCTTTTCCGACTTCATTTTCTTTTATATTTTGAACTGATGGATCAAGTTTGTATCTTCACCTTGATGACACGAACGACAGTTAAATGACTGACATCAACAATATCCGCGAACTCTATGTAAGGCTTGCCAGTGTGTTGGTGTAGAGTTACAATTTTCGGAAATTTCATTGCAGACAATGGTCGTAGGACAACTAATTATGAGTCGAGACAATAGTGTCTAAGAGTTATAAAATTCTGTTGCAATAACGAATGAGATAATATTACTCAAGACTCAAGACCACACAAATTTCATAAAAATTCCGAAAATTGATTCATATTACTGCACACCACTGCAAATGACCTGATCTGAGAGAAAACAGTAATCGATTACACCCTATAAATCCATTGTCTTTAAAACTGACCGTATGTTGAAAAAAATGAAAACTAAATCTGTGGTTTCAATTAATTTGCACGATCGTGTATTTATACATTTATAAATATTCGTATATTTGATAAAAAGATTCTTGTCATTTTCCACATGATTAACAATGTTATATCTATTTTAATTTTGATTGTTAGTTCCTTTCATACTAAAATTTACTCAACAGTAATCTCGAATAGAGCACATAATAAATGGTTACTTTTATAAAGGTAATGATGAATGCGGAGTCTGATATGAAAAAAGAGAGGGTGGAATGATATAGAAAATTGGGTTAAAGATGATAGATATCAATTGTGGCTTGAATTGAATTGCTTTCAGTGAAGCAAACAGTTCTGGATGAAAACTGAAATTAAATTTATTACATACACAGAGGAAATCAGGGTGATTCGACTCCGTGGAAATACCATGATTTGTTCTTGCAGGTTTATATTACTTAAGAAATTCTGAAAAACCTTCGCGTACATATACGATTTTTACACTATTTACATTCTTTGGATTGTCATCGTGATTTAATTGGCATATTCACGACGTTTCGGCCGGTGTACGCTCTCGCCGTCTTCAGGTGCTATTCTTTGAAATTTCTTACGCAAAACTTTTATTTCGTATCCTAGAGTAAATTAATCTAGTACCACGTGCCATGCATTTTCTGAATATATTTTTCTATTAGTATTTAATTCTCAAAGTTTTATTGTTTGTTTGTTTACCTCTGATGTTTTGAACAGGTTTTGAACTTACAACTCTTTCAGATAATTCTCTGAATTACTTCAACTACGCTTTTTATCCATTAGATCTTGTAACTGATACTGAGATATCCAGAAAAGTCATGGTACCTAGAACTAAATCTACGCCCGGAGGTCGAAGTAAAATTTTCGGTTTGAACTTTAAACGTAAATCACTTGAAGAATGCCGCAGCGTACAACAGCCGAAACGTGAATATGACAGTAATGGTGAAAACATCAGGCTGAACAATGTAAATAGTGTAAATAATTACAATATGTCAGAAATATAGACAGATATCGATTGTAGATTGTGTTGGGTTTTAGAGGTGGAAAGATGCGTGCAAAATAATAGGAGTCGATTTTCTAATTATCTCCTTCTTCTATTTTTAATAATAAATTTTCCCCTTACATCGACTAGATATTAAATTTGGGGAATCTGTAGCATTTTCCTCCTTCCTACAACCACTAGCCCAATGGTCAAGCCACCTGCTTTCAATACCAAAAGAGAATTTACTACTATGATTCCTCTCAGCTTAACACTATAGTAACCAACATTTCCAAACCTTTCCTTTACTAACCCTTGATTACGGCACAAAATCTTTTCTACATTCATTGATTGACTGGGGTTGACAATGCATGACGTGAAGTGACATGTTGGAATAGCTATCAGCCTTTAATGTGATCTTAATTTACAAATAAATAAATGAATATCTACTTTGAAAATTAAATTCCCATTGAGCTCTCTGCTAGATCAGTTTTAATATTTAAGCGATATTACTTGGATTCACTAGGATTATTTACCAATCTTATCTTAGATTTTTTCTGATACACACACACACACACATATATATATATATATTGTATTGAGTTGTGATAGATTTTGGAGCCAAGTTTATTGTGTTATCTTAATGATAAAAGCCAATGTGTCAAATAGGTTTTATTTATCTCGAATTCTCTATATCGGGGTGGAGATAGAGCATTGATAGTTTTAGAGCAAACAATTTGCAATTTAACTGAGCAGATTCATGTCGACTTCGAAGTTTCGTGGGAATAATTACAGAAAATAAATACAACTCTGATGAATGAAGGCATCATACTGGTGTCTTTAAGAAATTCGAAGTCGGCAGGAACCTGCTCAGTAAAATCCACTAAAATTACATATATATATATATATATATATATATATATATATGGGGGGGGACACCAACAACCGAACCCTCTTGAAAATAGCTAAAGAAGTAGCTGAAAGCACCTGGAGCAATGAAAATTATGGAAAATATCTTACCTCTTTTACACCTAGAATACGCGAAAACGTAAGGTTGCTCGAGAAATTGAATTAAAGAAATCTACATAGGAAAAATTAATTACATCTCTATATACTGAATCCATCACAAAATTCATGATGTGATATCTGTAAATTCCGAACAATTCAGATACTGCAGTTTATGAATTAGCTATCAAATTTAGAATAAGAGATGAGGAAATTGTACATTGTATGAGCTGCCCTAGATGTCGTTTTTTCAAACATTACAATCTGCTGCAAAACGGAAGCATTAACTTTAATAAAAAAGCAACATATTCATTTAAATAGCTTCGTCAGATCAAGGTTTTCTTTCGGGTGTTCTGCATGAGGCTAAACGTGTTTAGAAATATGTTAACTTCAGCTGTATCTAACCGCTTCCTCAGTTTAATGCTTAAAACTGGCTTTGGGCGATTCAAGCCTGTAGATCTTAGTGAAAACAAATTTTCTTCAGACATTATGATTTGGCACTACAGAATCCTAAGTACTGTACAAAATAACAGAAACCCCACCAGTTGTGAACATTCAAGGACAGCAACAGTATCATATAACTCGAAAATAATATCTTAAAATGGTGATAGTCTACACTACTTCAAGCAAAAGTTTAGAAAGGAAACCGCTGTCAATATTAGAAAGAATGATAACAGCAACTAGACAAGGGAAACATATTTTTCCGAAAAAATATTTTTAGAAGATTAAATAACATTCCACCTATTGTAGATCAAGTTTCTCCGTCATTGGATGCAGATTCTTCCCTTATAAGGAAACGGCTATTAACATTATCATATCTGCTCACATCATTTCGAAACGTAATTATATTAATCTGACATTAATTCATACTTGTATAAAAATTATATTTATGGAGTTCCTGTGTTTCATTTGAGTGAGTCGTTTTCTACGGATTATCAACGCTTAAATTATTTAAAGACTGAAAAATATTTTTAAATTATTAGAATTATTTGAGATGATAATGATCTAGTGTACAAGTTTTATTAACTTATAAATGGGGGACAGAAGATGGATTCATACAATTTCCAAGAAAAAAGACAATCTGAGTAACGACCAAGCTCGATGTTACTTAAACTTAGCTGTTTTTTTAATGTGAAGTGGCGGTAAGCCTATTATGCCATCCATATATCCAAGCTCATAATAACTGGTATTCCCAAGCGGACGCCTATCTAAGTAATAACCACACTCGACGTTGCTTAACTTCGATGATTGTATAGGAACAGATGTTTTAATATGAAGTAGTGTAAATTAATTTTACATCCAATGATAAAATTTAAGCGCTTTTGTATTATTGTACAAAATACAATTTAATTGTTAGTATAATAATTCTATTAGAAAATATAATTGCATATGTAATCTCTAAATAAATGTTAATACTTATTATTCATCTACTATTAAACACCCGCTCCCCCCTCTCTCTCTCTCTCTCTCTCTCTCTCTCTCTCTCTCTATATATATATATATATATATATATATATATATATATGGGGGTGTTGGGGTGTATGTCTGTTTAGGCAGCAAATATTCAGTTATGAATGTTTTATTAAATAATGTAACAATTCTGTGGTTTTTATACTGATCTCTTTAAAAATACAACTAATTTGTATTATATTAAAGTTAACACAATCAACTTGATTATACGCAATAACTCTTTTCTTTTGGAAAAGACTAACGTTGTATATCAGCTTAAATGTCTTTACTAATCTCTTATGCAAGTGGTGGATTTCCCCACTCGTTTCTCCAATAACCCTAAAAGAAGGGATTAACTACTAGACCTCTGCGTCAATTCCATCCCAGACTCTTTCACTGCCAAACAGCTCTGTCCACTCGGAAACTCTAACTACGCCGTAGTTTCCGTTAACATCTCATTCCACTCCCACTCTACCCAAGAAACCCAGACCAGAAGAATATTCTACTGCTACCAAAGAGCAAACTGGGATTCGTTCCGTGACTTCCTGTGTGACGTGCCTTGGAACAACGTTTTTAGTCTTTCCGTCGAAGATTGTGCATCTGAGGTCTTCTCTTGTGTTAAGGCTGGCATCGATGCTTTCATCCCAACCCGGACATTTCAGCTTAATTCCCATTCGTCTCCCTGGTTCTCGCCCGCTTGCTCGGCCGCCATTGCACATCGGAATCATTGCTTCCGGCTGTATCGAAGCCACGCGTTGGACCATAACAGGAGCATTTTCACATCAGCTCGTTATAAATGAAAAAAGATACTCAACAAAGCTAAATTGTTGTTTGTTGCCAGAATAAAGCAACGTATAACATCCTGTAAGTTCGGCGCCAAAGACTACTTGCGACTCTGTAAAGATGTGCTTAACAAGAGTAAGACCTCAATACCCCACCCCTAATCAATGAATTTGAGGCTCTCACCTCCTCAGCGGACAAGGATGACTGCTTTGCTCGCAGATTCTCTTCCAATTCGAGACTGGATTCGTCTGGAGTACCTACACCCGACTTCCCACATAGAACTGAGGCTCAACAGAATAACGTCCATATTACACCCTCGCTGGTCTCTAACATAATCTCTAAACTTTACCCGCACAAAACCAGCGGAGGAGATGGAGTCCTAATCATAGTCAGGAGGAAATGTGCCCCTGAACTCTCCTCTGTTCTCTCTAAACTCTACAACACCTGTCTATCGGCTTCCTGCTTTCCTACCTGTTGGAATCTTCCTCTGTAGTTCCTACATTTAAGAATACTGGAGAAGCCTTGGACCCAGTTAATTACCGCTCTATCAGCCTCCTTCCAATCTTTGGCAAATTGTGCGAAGCCATAATCAACGCCGATGTGGTCCAGCATCTCACATCCCACAGGCTCCTCTCGGACAAACAGTATGGTTTCCGCTTCACCAGGTCTACTGCTGATATGCTAATGACAATCACTGAGTCTATATACCAGGCTCTCGACAAGAATGGCGACGCTCGTCTTGGATATTTCCAAAGCGTTCGACAGAGTCTGGCATGCTGGTCTTCTACGCAAACTGCGGAGCTATGGTATAACTGGACATTTGTTTGACCTAATCTAGTAATTATTCTCCAATCGCACACTGAAGGTAGTATTAAACGGACATGCCTCCCAAACTACCATACGAACGCGGGAGACTCTCAATGCCTTATCCTAGGTCCTACGCTTTTTCTGATCTACATTAACGAAGTCCCTGATGTTATAAGGTCCCAAGTAGGCATATACACCGATGACACCACAGTTTACTCTCGCCACGATCAAAAATCCGGTGTGGGTGATAAAGCGAACCTCACTGCCGAGCTTGAGAAGGACCTCCAATACGTGGTGGATTGGGGTAAGAAATGGCTCGTAAATTTTAATGTTTTCAAAATGAAACTGCTATCTATTAACCATCATAGACAATCGCTCTTACCTCCCATTAGCATGGAACAGGCCTGCCTCCCTGAGAGTAAAACAGTAGGACTCCTTGGCCTCACACTCTCAGCGGACCTCAAGTGGAATGATTATATTGAATCCATTGCTAAATCCGCTGCTATGAAAGTCGGTTCTCTGTGCAGGGCCCGGAACTTTTTTCCTGCCTGAGTTCATCATGCACATCTATAAATCTATCATCCGCCCGTGTATTGAATACTGCTGCCACCTGATCGGTGTCTATGCTATTCTCCTCGGGGTTCTTGACAAAATACAACGGAAAATTTGTAATGTGATCGATGCCGACTTAGTAGCCCGGCTGCAGTCACTCTCTCACGGGCGTGATGCAGCTTCCCTTCTATAAATATTTTCACAGCTTCTGCTCCGATGAACTTAGTTCACTGGTGCCCTCTAGGTATGAATTTACAAGAGATACTAGATTAACAACTAGGTCCCACCATTTTACAGTGAAACAGATCTAAACTTATTTATAAATGGAACTTTGTCTGTGTTTGTGTATGTGTCTGTGTGTGTGTCCAATACCTATAGACTCCGAAACGGCTGAACCGATTTTCTTGAAAATTTACACAGATGTACTATAAGCGTCTGCGAGTGTTCTTAGCTAGGTCTAGGTAACCCCGATAAATATCGAAAATCCATAATCGAAAAAAATCGTGTTATAGAAGGAGTGGTCCGATTTTAATCAAATTTGGATACACACATAGTCAAAAACATAAGAAACGATATTCAGAAGTTTCAAGGTTGCAGTTTGATAATATATATAAGGCAAGATGTTTGTGTGTATGTGTCTGTTTATCTGTCTGTATGTCCTTCATACAAATCCACAATTTCTATCCGATTCACACCAAACTTCACACAAATATTCTTTAGGCTGAGTCTGAGCTTCAGGACCATGGATTAGTTTTAAAGCTTTCATTACACTCGAGCAACGCCGAGCTATACTGCTAGTTAAATATAACCGCAATTTTTACTCTAATAGCTTCTTTTCTTGCACTTCCCGCCTGTGGAATTCCCTTCCATATGCTTGCTTCTCTGACAGCTACAATCTCCAGGAATTTAAATGTAAGATCAATAGATATCTATCACACTAACTCGCATCCATTCCGTCAAACAATCTTCCCATCTACCCAACCGCCATCCTCGGTATCCTCTCCTTCCGACATTTCTTTTAACTAACCACTCTTACTCATCACTTTCCCCTATGTAACCCCAGCGTTGTGGTACAGTAGATATCGGCTCGGAACGAGAAACCGGGGAGTCGAGTTCGAATTCCTGTTGAATCCATTGTATTCACTTACGCGCAAATACCCTTGGGAAAGGTATTAATCCGTCTCTTCCTTCCAGTTATGGGTTAAATAACAGGACAGATTGGGTTCTATAGCCTTGGTCGGCAACCAGTCTGCCGCAGAAAGCAATGGCAACCCACTGCAGGATAATCTTCTGCCCAGTCAGTCATGTCTCATTCGAGACATGATCGCCCAAGCGTGTATCACGTATGGCACTTAACTGACTGACTGAACCCCTGCGTAATAGTGGCAGTGGAATGCCTTGGTTGGGAAGAAATGATTAAAAGAAATGTAAGTACCTATATTGGTTTGACGGTCACAAAATTATAAAGACATCTTACACTTCTGAAGTCCGCTATATCAAAATCGACCGACCGAGACACATGGTGTAGCATGAACTTATTGAACATTTAATGCCATTTTACCTATTACCTGTGAGTTCTCTTATTGAAACGCTTGCTTTGCAAAGATTTCCATATGTACAACGGATAAATTTTAAAATTTTAAATAATTACAGAACGCTTTTGCACTTTTTCTTAAAAAATCACCAACACAACAGAATGTAGATTTTATCACAGTGAAAATACGTTTGTCTTTGTAATTTACCCCTGAAGATGATCTTGGAAAATATCAAAAGTTCTTTTGTTGAAAAAGACAAAATAAAAAAAATAAAAAATACGGTGCCTCCAGCGATAAATTTCATCTTAGCATCAAGAAATTGAGTAGAGAAGTGGAAAAATCAACATAAACATGAATACACACAATATATCTATGTTATTTCATGAAAGTCACACACACATTCACGTACGCAAACACACACAAACATCTATATATATAAACTAGAATACGTAAGTCTTTAAATGACTCATGCCCCTTGTGTCTATATGAAAAGTATATATTATTAAATTTCTAAAGAATAAAAATCTATTAAATAAACATAATGAAATAAATGTCATATGTAAACTTTGCAAAATGTTTACTTTATAATATAGTTAAACATTCTTCATAAAAGAATATCGATTAACTTACATATATCCACAAATTTGTTTTGTATTATGATATAATAGATATTAAAGTTTTTACAAATTAAGAATTTACGAAAAATTGAAAACATTGCACTCTGAACCAAAATAAAAATTGCGTAATCATACTTAAAGATCTCTTTAAGTCAGAGCAAGAATATATTTTTTTCTTTCTTTCTTGTTTTTTAAAAATGCTAGGATACAGAGAAAGCTAAGGCAATAACCTTTTAATAAGAGTGTATATATCAAGTCGGAATAAAGCAGTCTAGACGGTGGCTCAATAGACTGACACTTTCCCGTTAAGACTATTCAGCAAACATATAATCTATATTTTCAAAATTAAAAGTTGAACTCATAAGTTAAACTAAACACACACCTACCTTTTTTCTATCTTCCCCATTCATATTAACTTATTGCGTATTGTTTTCTACATTCAAAATTAAATAATTTTAACAACAATGAATCAACTTACCTGATGACGAGGTAAAAAATCGAACCATAAAAAATTCCTTGTCGCAAATTAATTTTAAATAAAAAAAACAAATGTAATCATAATCATATTATGCTCTACGATATATGTTGTATAGAGCACTTTTTAAAAAAGTAAATACCGGAAAAACTCAGAAGTTTTCAAACGGTTCGTTCTCTTCGCATATATATATATATATATATATATATATATATATATGCAAGTTGAATATGTGGGTCGCAATCTGAAAAGATGATAGAATAAAGAAAAAAGAACAAATAAGAAACGTATTTCAATTTAATATGTTAAACTTTCTTCAGAGATCAAGAAAAAATTATAAATAATAAACACAGAATACTGGCCTGTTATTTTTTTATTTTGTTAATATTTATTGTTCAGGTATATCTCACTTGTATTAGAGCTATATATACATTTTAAATATATGTCCGTTCACCAGATTTGCTGGTAAATTTATAGTAGTGTATGTGCATGTTTATGTCGAAACACTTGTCTGTTGAGATGTATGTTGGACAGAAACATTAGTTATTATATATGTGTATATGTGTTTTAATAGATGCGTCACGTATATTAACGTAATGTATAATTATTAAATATATGTGTGAGGAATATTTTCGATGGGTAAATTATGACTGTCTGCGTTAATGTAGAAACACATGTCTCTGTAAATGTAACATTTAAGCATATGTGTATTTGTGTGAGAGGAATTCTGTAGATATTCTGTCTGTATATATCATTGCATTGTAGCGATAAAATGTAGCTAGATAGAACGTTGATAGTTTTAGTTCAAAGAATTTGTCTCTTTAACTGAGCAGGTTCATGAAGACATCGAAGTTTCTTGGAGATACAAATATAATGCACTCACCCAGCGAGGCTTTCTAGTTTTCTATATGAGATCAAGTATCCAAGCCTCGATGGGTATGGGCATCATAACTGTGTCCTCACGAAACTTCGAAGATGTCATGGACATGTTCAGTTAAATTGACAATTTCCTTGCACTTAAACTATATACACGTTATATTTAAATTATATTGGACCAGTAGACAATTGTATTAAAAGGTTCTAATGAGTGTTCGGAGGAAGAAGAAGATTCTTTATGTAGGCCGTATAGAAATTTTATGTAGGGAGGATCAGCCGGTTAGGCTACCATGGTTTCGACCTCTTCGATTTCGTCAGCCGATTTATTTTGAAACTAAAACCTGACGAAAACGAAAAGGGCGAAATCATGTTAGCGTAACTGGCTGTTCTTCCTTATATATATATATATATATATATATATATATATATATATATATATATATATATAATCAATTATCTAAGACACACGATATGTCGAAACAAAATTGCTACTTTTTTAAAGATATTATAACATAATAATGTTTTTAATTATATATATATATATATATATATATATATAGAGAGAGAGAGAGAGAGAGAGGGAGAGGGACAGATAAAAAGAAAGATATTGTAATACCATAAATGATTTTTATAGATTTTGTATTACGAGCACAAATTCAAAGTGCTTATTTTTCTTCATATTATTTAATTTGCCTTGTAATATACATTTATGAGATTTTTTCAGCTGTTTCGGAGAGACATTATGTAACCCCAATAACAATGGTCGACGTCGATTGATCTCTAACCTAGGCAATTTGTAAATTCATGCTTTAAAGATGACGATATAACCATCTGTCAACATAAGATTTTGTATCCGTTAATTCGCTCAGTCTGTTAGCCCGACATCTCGGTGGCTTTCGCCGCAACTCAGGTGACCTCGAACGTCGACGCGATCATCACCAATTTGCGAGACGAAGACAGGGATCAAATGAAACAATAGCAACCCAGCCAAATAAGAAGTGTTCATCGCAATTATGACCTCTTTAACAATAGTATTAAGATAAACGAACCCGAGGCGCTTTCAGATTTCTTGCGTTGGCAAAAACAAGCTAAGAGCTCTGCTTTGCAGTTTCCTAGCAAGTGTAAGTAGAATCCAGATGAAGTTACTCTCGTAACGAGAGACAACGTTTATAAATTGCGTTAATTTAGCTGATGTCAATTGAAACTACACAAAGAAAAATAAATGAGTGGTCCACAAGTTATAATCATAGATTGTTCGAAGTTATTCAATAGAATTAATGAAAGATAAGTAGTTTATGCAGAAGAAGGGTATTCGATGTTATAGACATATGCATTTAATACACGTGAAAGGAGATTTTACAAGCAAATGATTTTAGCCTCCATTCAACATTTGCTTATCATCTCCAAAATTTTAACGAAAATCTTAAAGGGGTTTAAACACTATTAACAAAACATTCACGCTGAAAAAGTATTGTACTTGTTGGCATAGTAGATAATTATCGCCGATAAAATTGAGATGGGTTCGCCGGGTTCAACAACTTGCCGATGACCATATACAATGGAAAGGCATAAATAAGTAAATATACAATGGAAAGGCATAAATAAGTAAAGGGTTAAATTGCTTTTTAGTCTTAGTTATCAATTAGTTTAAATAACGTAATACACTGATTTCAATATTGGTTGACTGTAAGTCTGATATATATAATACGTACAAGCAAACTTAATACAAAGAAACAAAACTGCCAGGCTGGATGAGGCTGCTTCACCCCCACCTCTTTCTCGCTCTCTCACTTTCGTGCGCCCACAAACACACACACACAGATATACTTACACACACACACACACACACACACACACACATATATATATATATATATATATATATATATATATATGGAGTTGTCTAGAAGTCTATGTAAATTTTAGTCGTGCATGTTAGAACATGTCAAATTTATCGACAGATATATGCTTACATTTCCGATTACAGCAGACTATCTCTTCAGAAAAAGTTAAAAACTGGGTCGATTCTGCTTTTCTGTGAAAATGGAAGATTATAAGATGAATTATAGACACTTGATGCTTTATTTTATCACCGTTCAAATAAAAATGCCTTTTCTTTTTCTTTGAAAATAGAAGAATATATAATCAGTTATAGACACCTGATGCTCATTTGTTACCGTAAAAGTAAAAAAGCTTTTTGCTTTCCTTTAAAAATAGAAGATTATAAGATGAATAATAGACACTTGATGCCTTTTTTTACTGTAAAAGTAAAAATGACTTTTGCTTTCCTATGAAAATGGAAAATTATAAGAGGAATTATAAACACTTGGTGCTTTATTTTTATTACCGTAAAAGTAAAATGCCTTTTGCTTTCTTATGAAAATGGAAGATTATAAGATGAATTATACACACAATGCTTTATTTTATAACAGTACAAATAAAAATGTCTTTTTTTCCTATCAAAATAAAAGATTATAAGATCAATTAAAGGTTTGATGCTTTTTTTATAACCGTCAAATTAAAAATGTGTTTGCTTTTGTAAGGAAATTGAAGATTATATGATTAATTATAGACACTTGATTCTTTTTTTATTACTGTAAAAGTAAAGATACTTTTTGCTTTCGTATGAACATTGAAGATTATAAGATGTATTGATACTTTTTATTACCGTAAAATAAAAATGCTTTTTGCTTTTCTATGATAATGTAAGATTATAAGATGAGTTATAGACAGTTGATGCTTTTTATTACCGTAAAAGTAAAACTACCTTTTGTTTTCCTATGAAAATGCAAGATTATAAGATGCATTACAGACACTTGATGCATGTTTATTACCGTAAAAATAAAAGTGCTTTAGTTTTCCTATGAAAATGGAAGATTATAAGATGAATTATAGACACCTGGTGCGTTTTTATTGCCGTAAAATTAAAAGCGCTATTTGATTTCCTATGAAAATGGAAGATAAAAAGATAAATTACAGACACTTGATGCTTATTTATTGCTCTAAATGCAAAAATGCTGTTTGCTTTCGTATAAAAAGTGAAGATTATAAGTTAAATTATAGACACTTGACGATTTTTTTAAATTACTGCAAAAGTAAAAATGCCTTTTCGTTTCCTATAAAAATGGAAGATTATAAGATGAATTATAGAGACACTTGATACATTTTTATTACCGTAAACGTAAAAACACTTTTTGTTTGCTATGAAAATTGAAGGTTATAATATTAATTATAGACACTTGGTGCATTTTCATTACTATAAAAGTAAAAATGCCTGTTGCTATCCTATAAAAATGGAAGATTATAAGATTTATTATAGATACTTAGTGCTTTTTATTATCGTTAAAGTAAAAATGCTTACTGATTTCGTATAAAGATTCATAAAGATTATGAAATTAATTATGGACACTTGATGCTTTTTTTATTACCGGAAAAGTAAAAATGCCTTTTGCTTTCCTATGAAAATTGAAGCTTATAATATGAATTATATACACATGATGTTTTTATTTATTACCATAATAGTAAAAATGTCTTTTGCTTTCCTATGAAAATGGAAGATTTTAAGATGAATTGTAGAATATTGATGCTTTTTTTTATTACCGTAAAAGTGAACCTGCTTTTTGCTTTTGTACAAAAATTGAAGATTCTGTGGGGAATTATAGACACTTGATGCATTTTTATTACCGTAAAAATAAAAATGCCTTTTGCTTTCCTATAAAAATGGAAGATCATAAGAGGAATTATAGACACCTGATGCACTTTTTATTACCGTAAAAGTAAAATAGCCATTTACTTTCTTATGAAAATGGAAGATATAAAGATGAATTATAAACACTTGATGCTTTTTTATGACTGTAAAAGTAAAAATGCTTTTTGCTTTCGTATTAAAATTGAAGATTGCAGGATGAATTTTGTACACTTGATACTTTTTTACCGTAAATGTGAAAATGCTTTTTGCTTTTCTATGAAAATGGAAGAATATAAAATGAATTTTAGACACTTGATATCTTTTATTAACGTAAAAGTAATAATGTGTTTTGCTTTCGTATAAAAATTGAAGATCATACGATGACTTGTAGAAACTTTACGTTTTTTTTTAAACCGTAAAGATAAAAATGCCTTTCCCTTTCCTTTGAAAATGGAAATATAAAAATATAAATTATGGACACTTGATGCTTTAATTTTATTACGTAAAAATAAAAATGCTTTTTGCTTTCCTATGAAAATGGGAGCTTATAAGAACAATTATAGACACTTGATGCTTTTTTTATTACTGTATAAGTAAAAATGCATTTTGCTTTTCCATAAAAATGGAAGATTACAAGATTAATCATAGACACCTAATATGTTTTTTATTACCTTAAAAGTAAAAGTGCCTTTTGCTTTCCTATAAAAATGGAAGATTATAAGATGAATTATTTATAGACGTCGGTGGAGTTGAGAATAACAACATCTTTTAATTGAGCGTTTCAAAAACAAATGGATGTAGTAAAATATCCTGCAGGAAGATAAGGTCTTTTTAGTAATTTAAGTCGTCCACCAGCAAAGTGTTATGGCTATTTACTAAATACATATTTCATGACAATGATTTATTTCCAATGCTGACAATAAGTCAATTAGAATGGCAAAGCATGATGTATTATACATGGGCGGACGATCATCATTTATGCATTAGTAAATATTATAGAAAAAGGTCAAATTTGAAGACAAAACAAAAAGCACGCGATATAAAGATAAAAGAAAGTAAAAGTTGTAAACAAGTAATTTACTGGCTCTTCTAAAACATTGACTCAAATATTCACAAAAAAATTCGGCTGACAATGCTAAAATAGAATCAAAGGCATTTAATCGATATCAGATAACTGTCAAAAGCTAGTATGAAAAAAAAGATAAGTAGTTAGATTTGTTGGTGTGCGTTCGTATAAAATAAAGAAAATGATCTAATACTTACATAGAGACGTACATACATATATATATATATATATATATATATATATATATATATATATATATATTATATGTGTGTATGAAAATAAATAAAGGAGACAGACGAAAACTATATTTTGCCTTGTTTTTTTTAAGTTTCATATTGTTCTTTTCGTCAGAGGATAACTGAGTACTCTAACTGAGTATATATATATATATATATACTTTAAAATTTTTTTAGATATTCTCCAATTTCATAGGTAATACGTTTTTCGCAGCACAAAATTTTTGAAAATTGAAGTTGTCAGGGAACAAATAGTTTGTTATTTTTGGTAACTATTGCCATTGTCTAGCGGAGTTTTATGTCAACACAAAATAAAATCGTCGGTGATGGTGGATGCTACTGTATTACCGTTTTAAAAACCTATCTGAAGATGGCTCATGTGAACAGAAAGCTTAGAACCAAATTAATAAAAAATTATCCAAATGTTAGAGAATTTTTGTCTTTATTTTCAAATGAAATTAAAGCTAAAATTCGACGTTTAGAACGGCTCATGATTAAACATAATAGACATTCATCGTCTCTTATATTTATCAGTATATGTTTAGAATATATATATATATATATATATATATATATATATATATATATATATATCACAGCAGTCTAAAGTACGGCGGATTGAACTGTGTTTTTTAGTTGGAACTTTGCCGGAGAAAACCGTTCTTCTTATAAAAGTTTTTAAAGTTTGCAGGGAGATAGACGTAATACATCCCATTAAAAATATAGATAAATTTTAAATATTTCTTGTGGTAGTACAGATAATTTTCTCTATCTGTCTCAATTTTTAGTTTGGTTTGATTTGCTTTAATTTAAGGTATATCTACCTCAATGGTTATTTAGTGCTGGTAAAATTTTACAATGGTCAGTTGGTTGTTATGTGTTTCCATTTTGGTGTTGTACGTAGTTTTCATTAATGTTAAGGGGGTGGGTTCTTTACGACGTTGAGATAATCTCTGTGATATAAGCCGTACATTTAGCAAGTTGAATGCCAGTTTGGAGTTCGTTCACAATTTTGGCTAAACTCTTAATTAAGAAATATTAAGCCGGGTTCAGTCTGCGTGTGGCTTTCTCATGATTAATTCAGTGTATTCAATTTATCTCTTTTGGTAATTATACTTATCTCTCTCTTTGTATTTTTCTGATATATATGTGTTCAATGGTGAATGGATCGTTTCTAGGCGATGCCAGACATGAGGGGAATACAGATTTTGGCGCGGAGAAAATATCATGATTTATCACGGCAATATAGAGTGTGTAATTTTATAAAATCTGATTTTCTGATTACGCTCAATCGAAAGCAAAATTTGTCACGGTAAAACTATCAATATTGTCTTATAAATAATTTTCAACCCAGCATATACTTCTCTCTCTCTCTCTCTCTCTCTCTCTTTCTTTCTTTCTTTCTTTCTTTCTCTGTCTTTGTCTCTCTTTCACACACATATACACAAAGACATATACGTGATCAAGGAAAGTGTGAAAGATCCTACGAAGATATTATTCATTTAGCTTCAATTAATTTGCACAAGGCTATATATATATATGATGATTTAAGTCATTTACCGCTTTTAAATTCTCATAATTTATTAAGTAACTATCAGCATTAAAATAAATGGATCTGAGGGGAAATCGTTTAGCATGAGGTTTTATTTAAAATTCTATATATCGAGAAGAATTTGCTACAATTTTCTCAAAACCGATCAAGAATAGCGTCAATCTGCTTTCATTCTTGTTGTATGGAAGACATAACTTCTCGTATTCGTCCCCAAATCATGGGTTGATAAAATAGATTTGCCCTTTGAAACAACTCCAAAGAAAGAATATCACAGAGTGTTAAATAAGTTCTTCTGGCTGGCAATTGATACATAAAATTACTTTAAATCACTCTTCTGTCTTTCTCCCTCTATCTATATATTTTTCTACCCTCTTTACTTCGCACACAAAATCTACCAATATAAGGAAGCGAATTTTTCATCACCTACAACAATCAAAAATCAACACGTGGTTTGTATTGAAAATTTGCTGAGAAGATATAAATATTTTATTTGAGAAATACAACGAATAATCTGACTATCTGAAAAAGAACGAAGACCAAAGTGCTTAAATCATCAATGACCCGTGGTTTCCTACTGGTACAACTATCGACAGATTCCGAACAATTTTGATTAACCAATTTCAATATGGTTTGTGAATTTAACAATTACTTTCGAAATTCGATTTGTCAAGGAGATCGTGGAAAATTCTTAGTGAAAAAAAGGTGAAAAACACATCACGTAGTTACTGCAGCATCTTAAATATTATATATATATATATATATATATATATATATATATATATATATATATATATATACTGGAGGTAAGGTTGATAAAACCAGAAAATTAATCCATAGAGTCTTTAAATCCTTTGGCATTAACGTAGTAATTAACCACAATATCAAGCAATTAGACTTCCTAGACATAACATTAGACCTAGTATCGAACACTTTCCAACCTTACATGAAAAACAACGCTAACCCAATATATATACACCCCAACTTTAATCACCCACCATCCATTATTAAGCGCATCCCATCATCAGTTGAACGTCACATTAACACACACTCATCATACAAAGAGATATTTGATAAGCACAAGGTAATTTATAATAGAATTCTTAATGAAAGCGGGTATAAATCATCAAAAATCAGTTTTGTGAAATAATTTGAAAGTCCAAAAAGCAGAAATAGAAGCAGGAAAATCATATGGTATAACCCCCCATTCAACCAATCAGTTAATTTCAAGGTGGGACATAAATTTCTTAAATAAATAGAGAGGCACTTTACTAAAAATAAACCTCTAAGCAAAATCTTTAATAAAAATACCATAAAATTAAGCTATAGCTGTTCTAATAATCTAGAAAAAATAATCAATATGCATGACACTAAAATATTAAAAATACACAGCAAAAATAAATCCAATATTAATACAAGTCCGTCCCATGACCAATAAATGTCTGACGGAATCTCTGATATATATGTGTTCGATTTCATCCTTAGAAAATCCTAAAGATGAAAAAAATATATACTGGGAATACCATGAACGTATTTAAAAAGCGCTTTTACATTCACCTCTCATCCTTCAATAACAAAGAAAAACAAAACATGACGTCTCTCTCCAAACACTTTTGGAAATTAAAAAACGAAAATAAACCACCTAAGGTTAAATGGAAAATTCTCAAAGAAGCAAGAACAGCAAAATCTATAAAAGAACTATGATTTCTTTGCCTTCAAGAAAAAATAGAGATCCTTAAATATATAAATAGTAACAAGCTCTTAAATCAGAGAAAAGAAACCACAGTAAATTGCAAGCACATTAGGGACTTAACCCTACAATCATGCTAAGAAATACAAAGAGTTCAATTATATATCCTCATTATAAAAGATAAAAAATGCTATAGAAAAACATCGATCCAATAAATCTTTAAAGGAAGGCCTATCACTAAAGCCTACACCAATAACCTTACTTAACACAATAACCTTACTTAAATACAAAAATATTCCGTACTAGAAAAATCAAAATTAAATAAATGGCTCCCAAACTTGAAAAAGAATCAAAATTCATATATTAAAAATCAAGATTAAATATACTACTTCAGAATAATTATATCATACACAAAAATAAACTGGAAGCACACGTAAGATCTAACCCTACAATCACCCCCCAAAAATACTGGGAATTTGAATAAATATTTTTATTATTATAAAAGATAAAAAATGATACAGAAAAATCGATGCAATAAATCCTTAAAATAAGACCTAATGCCCGCAAAAATACCTAAATAAATAAAATATATAAAAAATTAAAAGAAATAAATAAGATTCCAAACGATAATTTATAGAAAAAAGAGCATATAAAAAAATTAAAAGAAAAAACCGAACCTCTAAACTTAAAATTAAGATTAAAGATACAACTTTATATAAAAAACTGATAAAACGCTAATTTGCATTTACTTCCCAAAAAATACAAATTTAGATTTCTTGAAATACCTTCGCCTAAATACAATTATACTCCAAACTTTAATATATATATATATATATATATATATATATATATATATATATATATATATATTAAAGAACGCTATAAAATAAAAAAATATTCCATACCGAAAAAATCTAAATTGGAAAGAAAAAACACCCCACCCCTATCACGTCTATCTAAGAAACCCCAAAGTTAAAACCTAGACACAGGATCAAAGTAAATATATGAATTAGGTCTACTAACAGCAGACATCAACCAATTAAATGATAGCCACTCAACAGAGCCCTCTTAGATTCCTAACCAAAAGATATACCCAACTGATAAAAAGATAAAACATACATTTCAACAGATAATACACTTAATCAACAATTTCACACTTACACACCAAATTCCTCAAAAGTCTGACGGTCATAACGAGACATTCACTTAATTACCAATAACCCCAACCAACCCCCACGACAACAACGAACCAAATATAAACAGAGACTGATTCCAAACCTTTATTTCCCCCGAAGAGGTGTTTAAATCCAAACATTGAAACAACCATATGATTGTAGGGAAGAGGACATATATAGAAGAAATTATGTACATGTTCTGAAACATAATTTATAATATATATATATATATATATATATATATATATATATATATATATATATATAAGCATGTTTCTTTAAAAACAACAAACAAAGAAGATTTTTTTCTATTTAATTTTTTCAGCATTCTTACATGTTTTCTTTTTGCTGGAGATAACGAGTGTAAAAATATTTAATATTTTTTTTATTTTCCAGGCTATTTCAGTCACTTTAGCCAATTTCACGGATGTTATTCTTCCGATGTTGTCATTTTATTTTCATGTTTTGACTGTAACGTAATTTTTGCATTTTTCATCTTGTCAAAATTCATCACTAAGGTGTACACAAATGAACTTCTATGCTAGTTAAATTTTAAATCTATAGGTAGCAGAAATATTTTCTCTGTGTGATTTGAAAAGATTTGGGTACCCATGTTTTCATTAGTTTCAAAATATCCTACTCTCTATCTTTTTTTTACCCTACGCGATAATATGTACATTCTTTTAATGCTTAATGGGATTTTTATTTTCAATTTTTTAATGGATCTTCATTTTTTTGTTTATTCACAGGCAGTAAATGGGCCAAACGAGATTTAACTTACAAAATCCAGCAAGTCACTCAAAGGCTTCCTCGTCTAAAAGTGGAAAGAGAAATTGCGAGAGCGTTCAAGGTAAAAGCTTTATTTTATTCGGATTCAATAAGAAATTTGTTGCGGTGTGTAGTTTACGTGCTCATACGACAACATTGATCACATAGATTGAATGAAAGAATAATTCTTAGAAACAGTTAGGTTGGAGGCGTGTCGATAGAAAGACAAATCGAAATGACAAAGAGAAGTAACAAAATATTAGAAAAGGATAAACTCTTCGTTAGACATAGAGACGTGATGAAAAGCAAAGTGAGAAGAGAATAAAATAGGGAAATTAAAACCCTTGATTAAAGAAAGAGTAATGAAAGCAATGATTATTGAGGTGAAATTAGATTTCGTGATTTGGTAGGGAATGGAACGAGGAAAAGAATGAGTAGGTAAGGAAAGGAATAAAAAAGAAAAGAAGGAAAAAGGAAAAGGAACGAAAAAAGTAAATGGAACGAAAAAAGGAAAATAAATTAAAAAGGATAACGAATGAAAACAGGAAAACGAATGAAAAAAAAGAAAGGAATGAAAAAAGAAAATGAATAAAAAAAGAAAAGGAATAAAAAAAAGAAAAGGAATGAAAAAGGAAATCGAATGAAAAATTTAAAAGGATGAAAAAGGAAAAGAAATGAAAAAGGAATAAAAAGGTAAAGGAAAGAAAAAAGAATGAAAAAGGAAAAGGAATGAAAAAAGAAAAAAGAAAAAGAAGAAAAACCTTTCAGAAAAGTTCAAAACAAATATAAGACAACTTCATATAGTGTGCGGCCCCTAAATGTTTTGCATTAATTTCTACACCTCTAGAAAATTATCTGTATAGAGTACAACCGGTCACTCAAAATATATGATTTTATATCCTTTGTGTAAAAGATTAGCCAACTAGGTAAACAAGTCTAATATTCTTCTAACCTGTAACCTGATGATCTTTTTAGTAGCAGTTATAAGCATTGAATCCATTGCTTGGTCAGCTGCTTAGAAAGTTTGTTCACAGTGTCGTGCGAGATAATTGTTCTCTCCAGAATATATCTTACATGTCTATAAGTCTACCGATTCTTCATATTTTGAATATTGCTTGTCCCATACGGTCCGGTGGCCTCGCTGTTTGCATTGAGCTGATTGATAAAATCTTTAAAATAATTAGCAATATTAGACTGAGTCACCATCTTCCCACCGTAAATTTGCTTCTCTGGACCTTTCTATAAATTATTTCATGATAATTGTTCAGATGAACTCTTCACTATGGTTTCAGACTTTTTGAATTTAAGTAGAGTACAAAACTTTTTCTTCAATTTATAGTTGATCTGGTTAGATGTCGCCATAAATTATGCGTTAATAGTTTCATTTATCGCACTTATCACTTATGAAAATTCCTTCCGGCTCCAGGATTTCCAGATAACTTTTTCTTCTAAATTTAAATGTCGTGTCAATCGCTATCTACTCTCCTCTTTATTATTATTCTCTGTATCAATCGCATTTAATGTTCTAATTCTTCAACACAATGACGAAATTCACTCTGACAAAAATTTGGAAACGACATGCTGTACTGCTTAGTAGTTGCATCCGAAGCTCCAATACGTACACTTGACAGTCTTTGGGCATCAATTTGAATAGAGTGATGAGGATTTCCAAAAAGGTTGGATGAATCTAATGGTGATTATGAAGGTGTTGATCTGGTTAGATGTCCAGTCATGGCAATGTTATGTCAATATTCATCTTCTCACAAGGCCTCAGATTCAACTCGGTGGCCTCCATCAAGTCCCTTTAAATGGTAATGCGGCACTAGGTCAATAAGGTGGTTGCTTGAAGGTTCTATATCTGGCAGAAGGATTTTAAACCACGCAACACATGTAGGTAAACACAGTCATGACTACCAGACTACTTCTGCGACCATATAGCCCATTACATCAGACTATCTAACTCCCCAGACTGCAACCCTCTTGATTATTCTGCGTTAAGCGAGACAGTCTTAAACCTCTTTTTAACACCAAAAATAAACTGAAGGCAATCGTTATGATAGCATTCACCAACTTAAACAAAGAGAACATTCAGAATATTAGCAAGAGATTTCTGTTTTCTGGAGTTTCTAGTTGAAGCCAAAGTCACTATAATTGAATGAATCTACTCATTAGTATTTCAAGATATTTTTGTGTAATTGTTCTAAATATATTCAGTTTTGAAAAATTTAGACGACAATTTGTCCACAACAGCCTATACATGTATATTGCACACATTTGACTGTGATCAAAGTTTCTGGTTTACCATTATCAGTCTGGGTGTCTTCATGTATTTATACCCCAGTGTCACACGTTGGCGTGATTCACAACTCCATCCATAGTAATATTAATAATAATAATAATAATAATAATAATAATAATAATAATAATAATAATAATAAAAGAAAGCGTATGAAATAATTTAATTGAGAAGGAAATAAAATAAAAAAAAAGAATGAAAGATAGAGTTGAACGAAAAAAAATAAAGGGAGTAAGAAAAAGCGAGATTGAGTGTAAAAGACATCAAGGAAAAAAAGATAAAAACCCAAACGGATTATAATATGTAAAAGAAAATTTACAGTGTAAGAAATAATTGAATAACAAAAAAAGAGTGAAAGAACATTATATACGCAATATAAAAATAAGCTTATAAGCACTTGTGTGTGAATTTGCGTGCATTAACTCGTTTGAAGTGATTGTGAAAGAATAGAGTAAAGTAGAGACGCAGAGTAAACGGGACCCCTTGATGCTCTGATAGAAAGAAGTCAACGAAAAAGAAAGATCGTAAACAAAATAAAGCACGAAAGAATTAGATAAAGACTCAAAAATGATAAATAAATCACAGTTAAATAAATAAAAAAGAGATGAAAGGAATATAAAATAAAATGTAAGAAAATATTGCAAGATGATAGAAGAAATCAAACAAGACAAAATAACAAAATCACTGACATTGCGTGTACGTTTATATACCAAGCTTTGATCATATAAATGCGGGTGTATGCTCCTACGACTATGTATATTACTCGCTCCTTGTCTCTGTATTTGTGAGTCGCTATCTTTTATCTTTCTCTTGTTTTTCTATGTACGATATTTAGATAAGCGCATCTTACTACACAAGATTTGAAACTTACAGAGCTTTAAATCTTGTTTCTTTACACGTTGCCCGCTTCGATCCGAGGCAATAATTCAAATCACGCAAAGTCAATAATTCACGAGATGTTGCCGTGACTTTCTTTTTTGGAGCCAAGGCCACGACAGAGGCAAAAATATAACAAGTGCAAAGTCGGTCAGCATCAGGAAAAAAAAAACAAAAAAAAAACAAACAGAAAAAACAAAATGAATCGATCGCTAAAAGCGTTGTAAGAAAAACTTTTCTTTTTTTTTAATCGATATTATTTTCTTATTTCTGGTTACAGTAAATTAAAGAAAACTAATTAGTAAACTGCTTAAATAACAGGAAATTAATCGCTTTCGTCCAAACATCGAAAATCTGCAATCTCAGTAGAAAAAAAGTAATTTTGCTTTTAAAGCATTATGAAATTTGGGGAATAAATTCCACGCACACATTGCAAAAGAAAGAGCGACACTGAAATGCAAAGGCGCATTGAGATAGTGAAACAGACCTTCCGAAAGCTAAGCAAAGTATTAAAAAAAGGAAAGTTTCGTTAGAAACAAAGAACAGTAGTGAATAACATTATTTAAATTATTCAGAATAACGATCTGATCTTTGTTGCCATTTGTACGACGTTTCGCTCGTTGTACGCACCAGCCTTCTACAGGTGCTAAAAATTTCAAACCGAACACATTATTACAATCACTGGGGTATATGGTATTCATTCCTTGCAAAGTAGTGCCTCTTTTGGTAGTCATGAGTTATCTTTTTCTAGCCCTGTAAGATATTTTTTCACCACTGCTGTAACTAGGTATTAAACTCACAACTCTTTTGGGTCAGTTCACAAGAACTAACCAACGTCTATATCCACTGGGCCATGTGTCCTTAAGGACAGGCTACTTACAGGGTTAGAGGGAAATAACTCATGACTACCAAAAGTAGCACTACACTTTTGTAGTCATAAGTTATCTCCCTCTGTAAGTTACTTGTTCACAACTGCTGTATTAACCAACGTTAGTTTCTGTAACTTTATAGTATCTAACCAACTAACCAACGTCTATATCCACTGGGCTATGTGGCATTAAATAGTTCATATACTCCAGTGAGTGTAATAAACTTTTCTGGTTGAAATTCCTAGCACTTGAAGAGGGTCGAAGTGTACAATGGCCGAGATATCATACAAATGACAACAAAGATAGTCTACATAATATAAATACAGTAATTAGAACCTAATCTCAGAAATATAGACGAACTCCTTTTTGGAATCTTAGTCTTCGGTCGGTGAGGAATGCAAACAAAAGACATAAAAATTTTAGGAAAATAGGCAAGGCCTAATCCCGCTTATGCGCGTTTTATAGGGTAATTCTACCTGATCGTATGCGCTTGGAATACTTTACGTTATAAAAGTCTTTTTGGGGAAGAGCTTGGTTATATACTCACAGTTTATGTGAAAAAGCAAAAGGAAAAAAGATACAATTTATTAAGAGCTACAAAAGGCAGGAATATGTAGATAGCCATAACTGTTTAAATGGTTAATAACTCTTTCATCAATAACTCTTTCATACAATTCCCGTTAAAAACGACAGACAACGTAATTTTCTTGTAATTTTCTTTATTTCTAGACGTAATTCATGTAGAAATTGTCCGAATATTCTGTATGCCAGAGCGTTTTCAGCTATTCTTTTAGCCATCGTAAAAGATGATTTTGTTTTTTCTTTTATGAATGCATCGATTATTTTATATCATTTTTATCTTGCAAACACGTTCAGCACATCGTGGCCGTTTTCGATGATGTTATTGCACATTAGCATTTTTCTAATTCCATTAATAATGCTTCCATTATTTTTAGACTTCTTAACACGTAGATGTGGCAGTTATATTTGTAGTGTCTATGAATATGTTACGGATAGAATTTGATAGCTCTCCGTGAGCGTTTGATTCGGACAATTGCTACATAATTTAAATCCCCAAAAAACAAAACAAAATTAAAAAACACAATAAAAAATAAAATAAAATACTGAATCCCAGTACGTTCTCAGTCGTTTTTAACAAAACTTGAATAAAAGAGTAATTTATCTACAAATACACAATTATATATATATATATATATATATATATATATATATATATATATCAGTCGGTTAAATGCAATACGTAATACATCTTTCGAAACATGGCTGACTAGGCAGAAGATTTTCCCTTAGTAGGTTGCCATTTTTCTGGCGTAGACTGGTTGCCATCCAAAGCTAGAGAACCCAATCAGTCTTACTATTTAACCTCTAACTGGAGGGAGAAGAGATGGGCTAATATCTATCCGAGGGATTTGCGCGTAGTTGAATGCAAAAACTCCAAATGGAATTCGAAGTTCGTTCTTTGATTTCACATTTAAAGCCGATATCCATTATGCCCCCTATATAAATATTCTCATCCGCAGACAGTCCTGTTTCACAGCATCACAACTCATCAGTACGGTTAGAATATCCAATTGGTTACTAGACAGGATTGAAACCCGACCGATTTGATACCAGTAGGTGTTTCTACCTCTAAGCTATGGTATATTGTATATTGAAAAAACATGCAGGAAATTAAAAATATAACGTATCTATGAACATAGAAGATATCTCAAAAATAACAATTTATCTAATGCATTGGCCATACACAGAAAGAATCCGACCACAATTTCGACCTAAAAATGCCATATTCTTCAAAAGAGAAAACAATTTAATCAAAAGGAAAGTTCTAGAGAACACCGCCATCAGATATTATCAAAATATTAATCTACGGCGCGGTTTTTTTCCCAATCTTTCCTTTCCTTATGGAAAGAATACATTCCAGACCAACATACACACCAAAAATAAATAAAAAATCCGAAGAAAACGGTTAATTTCTATCCATTTTTTAACATTTCATAACATAACATTATACTCCACATAAAAAAAAAACTTCTCTTTAAACATGAACTATGATGTTTTTTAGATGTTTAATATTTTCAGTTATCTTATGAATATTCATGAGCATTTTTTTTCTAATAGCCGACAATACTTCTTTGTAGATACCTTATTTTTTAAAAAAAAGAATTCATTCTAACATTTTGCATCGATAATGTACGTAACAGGACGAAACGCATAGGAGAACAATAGTTTTCCTCTTGTCCTTCTTTTTCATATATATATATATATATATATATATATATATATATGAGGGATAGTGAGAGAAAGAGAGAGTTATAGACATCCACAGTAAGGTTATATCTTAAAATTCGACTTGGAAATTTGGTTCTACTGCAAATTTTATGTCGAAATCTCTGTCGCATATGACGACCATTGTTTTCAGCCTGTAAGTGGCACAAAGCCAAAAGTTTTAGGTACCAAGTGACGATCTAACACACTACTCAATTCTAATAGGTTCGACCAAGACATGTTTGATATTCATTACACCATGTCGAGGGGCCCAAGCCAATTGATTCTAATGCCTCTCTGTGTTTCTTAACGGTATATACATATATCCGCATGACCGTTGTTATGAAGTTTAGACCTTTGTTCAACACTGATTCTTCAGAGGCACTCACCTGATGGAAAGAAATATAAAAAAGAACAGGCCACCACTTAAGTAAGGCTACAAAAACATCGCAAAGCATGAGGAGAGATAGAAAAATCAGGCGTAGATGACCACATATGGAGGGAGAAAAGAGGATCACCGCCACCTATATGATTAAGTTGAAATGATGGATAGAGAACGCCACTGGAAAGTACGTAAACATAAGGAATCAGTGCATATACTAGGCTACAAAAATCCCTTAAGCCGAGCAAGCATAGAAATGAATGTAATACAGGAACCAGGAACACAGAGAAAATCATTAGAGTCAAAAAATTGCAATATGAGCCCTGTTAAAAACTACTAGCGAAAACAATTTACATAAAAAATGTTTGAGAAAACCATTAATATCAAAAATTTGCAATAGGAACTTTGGTAAAAAATGTTACTGGAATATTAGGTTTATAAATCCCTGAAATTCATTCGCTGTTGTTCTAAAGGACATATTGCCCAGTGGTTAGTTCTAGAGAGTTGTGAGTTTAATAGTTTAAGCAGTTGTGAACAAGTAACTCAGAGAGTCGGGTTAACGGAGATAACACATGATTAACAGAATCGATTTCGCACAGGGAATGGGAATGATATATTCCAGTGAGCGTAATAAAGGGTTCGGTTTGAAATTCAAGCACCTGAAGAAGGCCGGAGCGTACAACGGTTAAAACGTCGTGGAAATGGCAACGAAGATGAGGACAATAATCCGAATACTGTAAATAGTGTAAATACTACCTCATCTCAGAAATATAGACAAATACTAAAAGCATCGTTATTGTTTACTAATATAACAATGGTCAACAGGATTTTTGATGCAAAGGAACTAAACACGTTTTTTAGCTAACCTTAATGACCTTAGATTTTTATGGTTATCTACCGTTTTTGCTTGTTTTTAGAAAAAAGATTAAATTAAAATCTTGGCTGATTACAACATTTAGTTAAAGGTCGCAGAAACCAATCAACTTTCATGTAGGCCGAGCAATTTATATCAGCCAATTGAAAAAACATTATTTTTTATAAGAAATCAAAGTGTTTTTTGAGTCAAAATTAAAAGAAAAGAAGTACCGAATTTTTCCCATTCATCACCAAAATTCAAATTAACTGATAAAACTTAATAGTAACAAACTTTATAAGGATTAACGTTCATTTTTTTACGTAGCCATCTGGATAACCTTTTCGGATAATTGTGGGTGATAAACAAGGAGAAGGATTCGGTCAGGATATCAAAACAATGGAAGAGTGCTACTAGAAACGGTAAGACAAACGAATGATGTTTGGCTACAGCTGGAATATCAAAGTGACTTAAATAACATTGAACATAACAGACAATCAAGAAAGAAAATAAATTTACCATAGTTTTTATGTTCTCGAAGGTTTTATTTTCTCTATTATTTTATTAAATGTTTTGATGGAAGTACTTGTTGGTCCTGATATATTCAATCGTGTTATTTTTAAAGATTTGGGCTCTGATTGTTATTGAAAAAAATGTATTTCTCTATATGTAGAACAATCTCTCCTCAGACCTCAAATGGAACCACTATATTGAATCCATTGCAAAATGTACTGATAAGAAGGTTGTGTCACTATGTCGATCCAGGATGTTTTTTTTCCGCCTGAATCCATCCTGCATATATACAAGTCAACCATCCGTCCGTGCATGGAGTACTGCTGCCATTTATGGTCAGGCGCTCCTGCCGTTCTCCTCAGTGTTCTTGACAGGCTCCAAAGGAGAGTCTATAATGTGATAGGTACTGATCTGGCGGCTCGACTGCAGCCACTTCTCCACCGTCGAAATGTGGCCTCCCTTTGTCTGTTCTATAAATACTTTCATGGCTTCTGCTCGGACGAACTTAAGTCACTAGTGCCTCCTCAATAGGTGTTTACTCGTGCAACTAGACTGGCAACTGGGTCCCACCCATTCACAGTCAGGTTAGCCAAATGCAGACGACAATTCTACTCCTGCAACTTCTTCTCTCGCACTTCCCGCCAGTGGAACTCGCTCCCATATTCTTGCTTTCCTGATGGCTACAACCTCCAGAAATTTAAATGCAAAGTTAATACTCATCTACTAACCACTGGACTCTAGCTCTCTCGCCACCCCCGTATAATCTTCCCTGCCATCGCACCTGCTTTCTCAGCTTTCTATTGCGCCTTTCTAACTAGTTTGTACTCCTCACTCTTTCTAATTAATCTTTTACAGTTATTTAGCCCCCCCCCCCCGCACATCAGTGGCATTTCTGCCTTCTTCGGGGTGAAATGATTAAAAAAAAGAATTAAATACGAACTTAGAGGTTTCTACGATTTTACTTTGAGAAATATTTTTATCGGTCAATATGATATATACAAAAAACAAATAAAAGTATGATATTTTTTTTCAAAAATGAGACAGTTCTGTACAGCGAAAAACGATAATTAACCAAGAAAAAAGTAAAGTCATTTTTATTCAGTGCCCTCAATTTAGCGGGAAAAGGTTAGTAGATGTCATGACACGATTTATTTCATTTAATTTTTTGACCAGTGTAATTGCATTATTTCGTTTATACAATTGACATAACACATAGAAAAATATAACTGCGTCATTTTCGTCTTTAAATAGGATTCAATTTCCACAGGTGATCCTAAAAACTCACGGGTACTCCAATTAAATACATTAACTTTCGAAGTTTTTGCGCTTCTTAAGTATTTTCTACTGGCAATAAACTATTTATTATTCGATAATATTTTCTTTGCTAGAATTTACTTTTCGAGTTGCTTCATATGTAGAATAGCGAAAGAGGGATTCCAAAATCTGAGTAAAGTTTCATACAAATGTTCACCCGAAATAAGGTGAAGAGTAAGACTTCGTCAAGGGTTTTCTAAATACAGTGTGGAATATGAATGTAAGAATTATTTTTTTCATAGAAATATACAGTAACTACACCCTAATTATTTTATTAATATATTTTGAATTAATTAAAAAGCAGTTTGTTAATGACAATAGAAAACTGTTTACATATATTATTAGTAAAATGTTATCTTAATCTGAACTAGTCGAATTCCTGTCTTTCAAATAATTTTATTGATAAATTTATTTAATAAGCAAAGATATACAAATTAAAAGATATGAAATAAACATCTATTCCATTTCCCGGAAAGAGACGTTAAACACGCTTTCTAAACACGTTTTCTTTCCTGTTTTTCTTTCTATCACTTTCTCACTGAAACCTGGTAGCGTCTCTGATATGTCATTTCCGCGTTTTCTCAAAATTTATTGCTGGTAATTTTGTAAATCTTTTCAAAAACTACCCTGATGGCAACTTCTTTATTTAAAAAATAATGTATCCCTGACAATTGTTTTAATGTGAAACTGTCTTACTGATATTTTCCCCATAAAAATACGTTTACGTTCATAGAGTTTGACACCAGATTTGCTTATAGCTGGGTCCCTAGCATGTGTTACCATCTCACATCAAGGCGGACCTGGGAACAGCAGCAATTCCATGCTTTTCTGTCTCAAGTTACATTTTAGTTTTCCTCTTTAAAACCTTGCTCGTTGCTCACATGTTCGATCCATAGTATCCTCAGCATCCTTCATTAGATCCAAGTTTTGTTTGAGAAGCTGAAACAAAATTCCAAATCAAAAAAGATTTTAAAAACAGAAAAAATATCCCGTACAAATACGTGAGTAAATTAAGACCTATTTAAAAAATAATGTGATAGAAATATCCGTAAACAGACAGAAACATCTTAATATTTCCAGTGTTGTTTTTCTCTTTTATCGTAGGTAGAATTTGTATAATTTATCTCAACAAAGATTTATATAAATTTGCGAAAGAAATTCTAATCTCAGCTGGTTTCCATCTTGAATATCATATTCGATTATTTTTACTTCCTCTGTATAGCGACAACGATGAATAGGAAAACTATTCAAACATAAGACAGACAAAGGGTAGAGAATGGAGGCATTATTACAAATTAATTTAAAGGAAAATTTCAGCTGGATATTCGAAAAATTTGTGACAAATAGTACAATAAACAAATAAAACATCAGTATAAAAAGTCAGTATAATTCGAAAAAAACAAATTTATCGCCATTTTCTTCCTAAAAAGCAAACAGAATGAAGTAGTAGAACATCTAGTAAAACTGAATAATAATAATAATAATAATAATAATAATAATAATAATAATAATAATAATAAGCTTATAAATACCTAGGTGTAAATGAGAGTGAAAACATTCACCATAAAAAAATGAAAGAAATAGTGCGTAAAGAATACTATATAAGGCTACGAATGATATTAAAACCTGAATTGAATTCTCAGAACAGAGTTATGGCCATTAATAGCCTTGCAATCCCAATTGTCCAATATAGTTTCAACATCTTAAACTGGACTCTAAACGACATCAGGCGAATGGATTCTAAAACAAGAAAGCTTCTTTCTAAGCATAAGATGCATCATCTCTAAAGGCTGATGTAGACCGTCTATACATATCCTGTAAAGAAGGTGGAAGAGGTCTTATTCAGCTGGAATTATCATACAAGACTATTGGCTTACTAACATACATAGAAACACCAAAAGATTGGATGATACGATTAGTAAGGCAACATGAAGACAGAAAGAAAAAATATTCAATAATAAAAGAAGGCAGTAAATACAAACAAGATTTACAGTTAGTAGATTCTGTAGAAAAGCAAAACAGAAGCCAAGAACCAACTATTGCGGCAAAAAATATGAAAATGAAAGCCAAAGATAAAGCTCTTGAAAAGATGAAACAGCGCTGGCAAGACAAACCTCTGCATGACCAATATCCAGTACGTGCCAATAAATCCAATGTTGACAAAGTTAATACTCATCGATGGTTACGTGCATCTGGATTAAAGTCTGAAACTGAAGGCTTTATTCTTGCAGCACAAGACCAAAGTCTTTTCACGAGAAACTTTCAGGCAAATATTATGCATAATAATTGGACAATGCGCAAACATTATGGAAGATCTGTAAACAAACACTGGTATGAACATCATCCAACACCGGTTACAGAAATAGAAGATGTAACCATTATATGGGATTACACCATCTACACAGACAGAAAAATTGAAGCAAACAGGCCAGACATTATTGTTAAAAACCAGAATGAGAAAACTCGTCTATTAATTGATATGGCTTGTCCAGCGGATTGTAACATAGCAACCAAGGAATTTGAAAAACTGTCAAAATATAAAGACCTGGAAATTGAAATAGAAAAAATGTGGAAATTGAAAACAAGAGTTGTGCCAGTGATAGTAGGTGCACTTGGAATGATAAAATATGGAACAAAACAACACATTGAAAGAATCCCTGGAAACCCCAGCTTAAGAGATATACAAAAAATTGTCTTATTAAGTACAGCCCACACACTAAGGAAAACTTTAACTATGTAATGCTGGGGATGATAGGGAAGATAGAAAAACATGAAATGGAGTCATAACAACACGCCAGGTCTCCCCGCAGACTTGGTTGGTAGTGAGACCAAAGCGAAATATGATGAAACATGACATAATAATAATAATGTATTAGTAGCAGTATCATCTTCCGAGATCTTAAGTTTTTAAGTATATACATGTTAACAGCGGTCATTACCAATTTCATCAAGTAAAATTATCTTGATATGGAAAACAGCACTTTACCTCAATCATATAAATAACATCTCTAAGTCTGGGTGTGTCTTATGGTGGAGTGAAAATCGGTTCGGAATGAGATGTCTGAATGGCGAGTTCGAATTCCAGTTCAATTCGTTACATTCACTTACTTTCCTCTAGGAAAGGTATTAATCCGGCTTTTCTCCCTCCAGCTATGGCTTAAATAGCTAAACAGTTTGTGTTCTATAAACTTGCTTGGCAACCAGTTTACCGCAGTAAGTTATGTTAAACTACAACGGAAAATCTTCTACCAAGTCAGTTTTACCTCTTCGAGACATGATTGCACAAGCCTGTATCAGGTATGACGCTTAACATATTGAAGTCTTGTAGAATAAACATAAACAGAGTAATATTTCATGTTAAATCTTTGTGCTTCTATATTTCTATATCCCTGATAGCATTAATCAGTGAACTTAACTGTAAGGAATATGGCTAGATATTAAAAGAAAATAAGTCATTTATTTTACATAGATGACATAAACGTGATATAATTCTTAACTTTTAGCTATATTATTTAAATACAGCACACAAATAATAGCCAAAATATTTCCAGAAAGTGTTAAGTATCCCACTAAAATTCTGGCATAGACTATCAAAAGAATTAATTTTATTCTACTCAAGAATGGTGAGACAAACATCACGAAAATTACACACTAAATTCATATCTTCCCACAACTTAAAACTATTGGCATCTATTTTGACAAAATAAACATATTTCTTCTTGACAAGGAATGATATACTACCGCTGGAACAAAAAGGGTGCAAACGTAACTTTTACGGATGTAAAGACCAATTACTTATTAATAACAGGATTTTGGAAAAGAGATTCTTGCAAAGAAAAGTCGTGTTAATGAAAGGATAGATTATTGTGAAGCAATCGATAGCGCACCAGATTCTTGGATTTTGAAATCTTTAAAGATATACCCGTTGTCATCAATTCCATCAAACAATGTATGTCGATATAGAAAAAAACACCTGAATCATATGAATGGAACCTATAAGTCTGGTGAAATAAATATAAAGAGAAGAATACTTCATGATGAATCTTACATCACTAATAGCAATAACCAGCCAAATGAACACGACGGAATATGGCTATAAGATATGTTAAAAGAAATAAGTCATCCGTGTAAAATGAATAACAGATGACAGAAAGCTGGAAGGTCTGCTGAACATAATAAATATTTCAGTAATTACATTGGAACAGAATTCGGTTTAGATAAATGTACAATTTTACAAGGATCACTACAAAAAACCTCCTTTATTAGCTTAGACGCTCGTGTAACAATCAAAGCAAAAAGAATATATATATATATATATATATATATATATATATCTTTGTAAATAAAGGGAAAAGAATTCAATATAAGAAATTAAAGAAATAGTGCGAAAAGAGAATGGAGCAACTGACATTAAGAACTGAATTAAATTATGGGTATTAATAGCCAATTCTAATGGCTCAATATAAATTCGCCATCTTGAACTTGGCAATAAACGACATTTGACGAATAGATTCTAAGACAAGAAAGCTTCTTTCTATGCATAACAGGCATAATCCAAAGACTTATGCAAATTGTCGATACATACTTTCTAAAGAGGTTGGAAGAGGATTTATTCAACTAGAATCGTCTCACAAGGCAAGTACTGGATTATTAACATACATAGAAAAAAGAAAGAACTGGATAATATGTTTAATCAAATAACACGAAAAGATAAAGAAAAGATATTCAATCATGAAAAAAAGGTTTAAGTACAACTGAGATTTACATTTATTAAAAACCTGTAGAAAACTATGACCAAACCCAAAAACCAACTGTTTCCGGAAATATATATTTAAAATATTTGAACAGATGAAACAAAGCCGACAAGACAAACATCTGCAATGTCAATACCCAGAACTTGCTAATAAAGTTAATATTTGTCGATGGTTAAAGTCTGAAACTGAACAATTTATTCTTGCAGCGCAAGACCAGATTATTTTTACTAAGAATTTTCATGCAAAACGCATGCATGAACATCTGGATTCAAATTTCAAATTCTCTGACAAAAATCAGGAAACTATAGACCATCTGTTGTTCTATACTTGCGCCAAATGAATATAAAAATTGTTACGATAGTGTAGGGCAATATTTACCCTGGACAATATGCAAACACTTTGGAAAAGGTTTTAACAAACACTGGTATGAACATCACCCAGCACCAATTACAGAAATAAAAAACATCACAAATCTATGGAATTAGGCCTTCTTTACAGATAAAAAGACTGAAGCCGGACATCATTGTCAATAAAAGAAAAGAAAAAAAATATGTCTGTTAACTAAAATGGTTTGCCCAGCAGACTATAAAATTGCAAACAAGGAATTTGAAAAAAGAAACTTTCAAAATATGAAGTGTTAAAATTGAAATAGGAAAAGTGTGGAAACTGAAAACAAGAAGAATGCCAGTCATATTAGGTGTGACTGGAATGATAAAAAAGGGACACAACAACAGATAGGAATATTAAGAGCAATATATAGAATGCCTGGATAAGTAAAGCTAACACACTAAGAAGATCTTTGTTCATGTAACTATAGTGATATTATAAAAGTTAGAAGAAAAACAAATCATAAAATGTAGCAATGATAAAACACAACTGTCTGCCTTCAGGTCTTCGCCGCAGAGTTGGAAGGTAGCAGATATCAGACTATGCTTCTTCTTCTTCTTCTTCTTCTTCTTCTTCTTCTTCTTCTTCTTGTGGCTATAATATCAAGGTAAAAGGCTTCGGTAAACTTCATAAATCATCGTGTCTATAGCACCGCATTTAAAAAAAAGAAAATACTAATAATACTTCTACTAATTATTATTATTATTATTATTATTATTATTATTATTATTATTATTATTATTATTATTATTATTTTTATTATTTATTTGATTTCTGTTGTATACGCATTTTTTGTGTCCCAACCAGAGACCTAAGGTCAGAAATATCCTTATAACATTTCTATTGATCATTTTTGTAAAAACCAACAGAACACAAAAAAACTCAGATCGCACATGTTTTATGGCGATAAAACTCTTTGTAATGTGACATCTGTACATGTGAATATATTTTGTGTTGTATTTCTTTAAGGCATGAACTATTAAAAATCATTTCAATGAGTCAATCAGACCCATTTCTAATTAATTCGAGGGCGTCAACTACGACTGAAATTATTGATGTCCTCATGTGCCACATTTTTAGATTTTCATTTTACGATCCTGATATTTTGATATATATTTTTTGATCTTCAAAGATAGATTAAAATCTACAGAGACGGCAATGTCAATTATTATTATTATACAAGAACTGACATTGGCATAAAAACGGTGTGAGTCTCTGAGAATGAATTCAAGGAATGGAAATATCCAAAAACTTAACGTATTTCCAATTTATGTAAAAAAATTGAAGTTGATGAACTGAGAAAAAATAACGTCAAAATGGTTATTTTTAATATATTTGTATTATTTCTACTCTTGGCTGATATAAATGTTATTATAGACACAAGGAATCGAACAAATACCCTCTGCTCATCATCAGATGTTCATTGACTGACTGATATGTGTTATCTGTTGATTATTCTAATATATTCTGTGATATCTATTATAGTTCGTTCCTACTGGATGAGGGTGTCACTAACAGATTAAAGGATTAAATTCATGACGACTAGATGATAATAACACATGTATATCCAAGTCGTATATCCACAATACTACCGTTCAAAGTTTGTTTTTTAAAGCTTTTTATATTCAGCATCATTTGATATCTGTTTATGATGGTAGGTTTGTACCAATTTTATAATTTAGTATTTATTTCTGAGATGAGTAATGTTCAATATCTTTGTAGTTTTTCGAAATACTGTTCATATCATTGTTGATACATTTGTGTCGCACTTACACTTATTCAGAAGCACTGAAACAAAATGCGATTAAGAAATATGGAAAAACTGCAACAGGCCAATGGTTAATTTGTAAAACGAAGCATGCAACTATTCATAAGTTCAATTTGAACAAAGACATTTGAGCGTTACTGTGTGTCTAATATTATATAATATTCAGAATTTGTTTCCAATATGACTTATTGTTGTCTATATTTTTACATTTACTGATTCTTTATTTATGTCCTGTTTTCTACGTCTTCTCTCCTTCTGTTATTGTGATCAGGTGTTTTTCTTTTCTGTCCGTCGATTATTTACTTTACACAATTTACTATTTTTGTTTCTGATCTGTTCCTGTTTATCTAACATTATATAATATTTAAACATTGTTTACACCTAGTATCCGTCGAAAATTAAAATAAGAAAGTATATAACACATTTAAGGAAAGCAACCTTTGTATACCTAGCGTTCAGTAATAAAAATATATATAAGTAATTGCAAATATATGAATAAAAAAGTTGCTTATCTTCCCATTTGCCTTCATAGAGGTAAACATGCATCTAAGGGGCAAAATGATTGTATATGGAAGTGAATATAGACACACAGAGGCACACACCCACTCACACACATACACATACGCACACACACACACACACACACATATATATATATATACATATATATATATATATATATACGTTGTGGGTGAAATAATTTGCAATCTCGTTTTATAGTATGTAGGTATATCGCAAAGTATGATGGCAACTCTCGATTGCAAATTACAGAACCAATTAATTATTGTGCATCCATCCATACATAGGTAAACAAATATATAAGCATACCTATGTTTCTTATATATATATATATATATAAACACACACCTGGTGAGTCAATTTTAAAATGTGCTATATCGTAAATATATATATATATATATATATATATATCATTTTGTTAAGAGATTTGTATCTTAGTAGTGATTCCTTTTCCTACTCTTATAATTTATTTTTTAATTGGATACTGAGGTGAATATCGAGAGCCGATAGTCTGTTTAATGCTTCAATGCGATCTTCATGCCATATAAAAAAATATCCACACCAGAACCTACGATTGCCTTCAAGGATGAAGCTGGCTGTCGCCGCTTAATGCTGACGTCAGTATCCGCTATTATATTTATATACGTTCTACCCCAATCGTGAGATTTTTAACTCATGAATACAGCATACATTACAATTACATTTTTCTCATTTATATATATATATATATATTTTGTATATATATATATATATATATATATACATATATATATATATACAAAATCGCTCATTCAGTAATGAATTAGAGCACTCTAGCTATTTGGCGTGTATAATGATAATAAACACGTTAAAAAGTCTGCCTTATTTACCGAGCAACTATAGCCCAGAAGTAGAATCGCCGACTGGCGCCAATTCGGTTGGGTTTCAATCCTGGGTTAAAAGCAATAGGAGTCTAATCGTAGTGATGTTTTGTGATACAGCGAAATAGATCATATATATATATATATATATATATATATATATATATATGTGTGTGTGTGTGTGTGTGTGTGTGTGTGTGTAAAAATACCTAGTTAGCCAGACAGACCTACCTACGTTTTCATCTAAACGGATCGTCAGGGATATTCATATATATATATATATATATATATACTTCACAACATGTACAAAATTGTACATTTTTTTGACATTGAAGAACAATGTTTTATCAGGTCTTATCACAACCTGCGACACACCATTTTTCAAGTCGGTAGTCTAGGTTCCGGCAAACACGTTGTAGCATGTCTTGCGTAACATTCATCAGTGCTTCAATAAATCTCTGCCTAAGTTCATCTAAGCTTGGAAGTAGAGTGTAATTTAGATTTGCCCTGCACTGCATGGCAACGTTATCAGACTACAAAATTTTGGGGTAACTCACATGCGTGTCCATGTGATTAAGGTCCCTTTCGCTAGAGTTTACCTTGCCTTACACAGTTAGGAATTCTAATAATTTAGTGAATATTAAACTTCATAATTTTAAAACAATACGATATTTTTTCGTTCACTTTATTCTTGTTTATAAAAATATGTTGCGAAATAAACTATTTTACATTTACCTTGTGAAGGTTCCTCAAAGTGTAAAATACGTTGATAACGATTTTTTTTCTTTTGTCTCTCTCTCTTTCTATATATATATATATATATATATGTGTGTGTGTGTGTGTGTGTGTGTGTGTGTGTGTGTGTGTGTGTATTCGTGAAATTAAACAGAAATTTAAAAGCACAGGTTACACTTTGCCAACAGAAGGCGTTGCTCATATTTTTCTCTCATAGTTCTTTAATTGTGAGCGCATGTTCGCATGCCAATATAACTTTGTGCAGAATTTGTTGTGTGCTGATTGCCAGAATGAAATTTTGCGCTACGAATTCTTGGTCGACGTTATTACCCTGTGCATTCATCAGTATAGGAAATGCGCCCATTTGCAGCATCGTAGAACTTGTTCATATCAATCAAGTACCAAAACATTCAAAACATGAAACACTCAAGAATCACGTGATTGATTCGGCAGCCGAAACGATTTCTTCATTTTTCACTCTTTCGTTATGATTCTCATGACTATTTTTCTAGTTTCTGTTTTCTGGTGACTGTTCGTTTTTCTACATCTTCTATCTTTTGTGTTATTGTAACTTTTTCCTGCTAATCAGTTCTTTTATTTACTCTTTTCTTTCTCTAAATTTCATATTTTTTGTGTTTCTTCCCGTGCAAACTTTATTTCTTTCTCGTTATGTTTTTAGTAGAATCACTGTCTTAGTATAACCTTCTAAGAATTGCCTTTTGCCATTTTAGAAAAGAAAAAACACAAATCAAACCAGAACTTTATGACAGCTATAAAAAATCCATAGGCTAATTTATAGATTCGTGTTGATTGCATTCACTGGATAATTTTGATATATTCATCTATTTAATGGTTATATATCAACAAATTTTTAAACTTGAAAGACAAATATAAGGGATAAAATATTTCATTAATTTAGCTAGTTTAATTCAACTTGCTGGTTCTACCTTTTAAAACAGCTATAATTTTTAAAAAATCTGGCATGCTGGGTTACCAATATTCGGACTATTAACTTCATGCTTGTTATTTTTATCATCACGTTTCGGTTATTGTGCTCTCATTCTCCAGTGTAAATAAAAGAGTATTAAGTTTATAAAATAAACAGCATTATACTTTTTTACCTATAATACCAATGACATGAAGTGAATATATTGAATCAATTGTTAGGTCCACTACTAAGAAAGATAATCCACTGTGTTAAAATCGATCTTGCACAATTAAAATTTGTCATTCTTCTATTCGTTAAATATTACAGCGCCATCTTGTATAGTGTTCTAATATATATCTCTAAATTCTTGACAAAATCCAAAGAAGAGTCTATAATGTAATCGATTCTGTCTTGGCATCTCGTCTTCAGTCGTTGAAGTTGCGTGGTTTCCTTTTTTCTTTTCCCCAAATATCTTTATGGCAGTTGTACTAATGAGCTTTTCTCCTTAGTGGTAATATTGCATGAATTTAAACTTCCTATTAGATTGGCAACTAGATCCCAATATTTAATTGTTGAACTAGTTCAATACAGCCGTATATTGTCTTCTGATATATTATTTGTAGCCTGTAGAATATTTCCTATCTCCTGCTGCCGTCCTACTTAATTCAGTCAGATAAGTGCCATACGTGATACACGTCTTGGGCGATTATGTCTCGAAAGAAGATAATCCCGCAGTAGGTTGCCATTGATTTCTGCGGTAAACTGGTTGCCGACTAAGGATATAGAAACCAATCTGTCTTATTATTTAACCCATAACTGGAGAGAGGAGATGGATTAATACCTTTTCCAAGTGTATTTGTACGCAAGTGAAAGTAAGGAATTCAACGGGAGTTCGAACTGGAATGCAATGGCAATCACTATTTTCCGTTTAACTAATGTTTGTTCTTTATTGTCATTTTTTTTTCACATGTTTCTTAACAAAGTGAACAAGTTAACCAGTTCGTGAGTTCGGATTTTTCTCTTTGAGACGAGAAAAACATTTTCTGAATCCTTTTGTCGGTACTGAATCAAATCTCTATGCAACACAAATGTCTCAAGCAGCTTTAATAACTTTCTGACCTTGATTAAAAGAAAATGGAAAAAGAGGTCGGGCATTTTCGTTCTAGTCTGACATTCCGTCTTATAGGAGTGTCTATTCCGACACAAAGCTTCAATAACGTTAGACAACAGTTTCACAGGATGACCAGAATTACCAAGAATAAGAAGAAAAATTACTATAAAAGATTATTCTTCGAGAATATTCGCAGAATACTGGAAAATATACGAACACAAAAACCTAATATAAATAATTGTACTTTATACCTAAGTTAAGTAGATATTTTATGAAAGCATCAGCATATAATCTAACTATAGAACTGACGTATCTTAGTATAGAGTATTGTTTTATTAGTACGGTAAGAAAAAGCGTGAATTTTTATATTGTTTTTTAAGGACGCAAAAATTATAATGGTGTCTATGTCACATCCTTGACAATTTTAGGCTGTTCGCTGTGAAATTCAAAATTTCACAAAAAATCAAGTGTTTAAAGCAAATGAAATGTAGGTATAAAGAAGGATGTTGAGGAAACCTTGTAAACTACAACACAACAAAAAAAGTACAACAAAAAAAATATAAAAAAGTAATCAAAATGGCAATAGAGCAAACATATCTGATTGCTATAAAAAGATGGTTAACCATGTACAGTAAATAACTCTTGAAACTGGAACTGAAAATTTAAATTGTTAAATGGTTAGTCATATTTCGAAAAATGAAATGATAAACGTCATTTTTACAGACGAATGGGGAAAAGCAAGTTGTCTTTTTAATGGAAATAAATTGAGGTTTTTCATTAAAAAACAAATCTTGACTATGTTTCAGAAAAATTGTTCTTTTGAGGAAACGTGGTAACATCTCAGCAAGAATTGCCTTTACTCACGGATTTTGTTTCATTTTTTGACGTCGAATATTCTCTTGAAATAGACAGTTGAGGATGTTCTTCTGCATTGTCTTTGTAAGCAACTAAGAATATCGATCGGAAGCACAATATATTTTCTATATTCATCCGTCGCATATGACTACTAATTAACGTGACAAGAAGAAAGACACACCCATGAAAATGGATAACAAAATCGCTCTTAATGAAGCAATTGCATGACGGAAATATTCCATTATGTTTAACAACAGAACAAATTAAAGATCTCTCTCACATACATGTATGTGTTGTGTGCGGCTATGTGTGCATACATACATACACACACACACACACACACACACACACATATATATATATATATGTATATGTTTTAAATGTATATATATATATATTTCTGTCTGTACATATATGTATGTATTCGTATATGTATATACATACATGTATCTGTGTATATACAGAAATAAGTAAAAGTGCACGTATATGTTTATACTATTTACATTGTTCGGACTAGAGTCTTCATCTTTAATCCGATGTTTACGACGTTTTCGCTTTTGTATGCTCCGCCATTTCGAAGCAAATTTAGATAACCATCAATAAATTTTGAATCGAACACATTTATTCCGATCACTGAGGAATATCATTTTTATTCCATATATGATGCCACTTCTGGTAAAAATGGTTACTGAGAAATGAGTTTGATAATCCCTAGAAATTCACATGCTGATGACCTTAAAGCCAGTAGATATAAATGTTGACTAGTTGCAGAGCTTGAAAAAAAGTGTTGTGAGTTCTATGCTAGGCTGCAGCAGAAGACGGTTAAGTTACCAGAAGTAGTATCATAAGAATGATATTCCCCAGTAATCGTAATAAATGGTTTGGTTCGAAATTCCTAGGATCTGAAGAAGGCCAGAGCGTAAAACGGCCGAAACGTAGTTAACATGGCAATATACCTTTCCTGCATGCACACACATATTGTATGCTGAACATACTGCACACATATATATATATATATATATATATATATATATAGACATTTTTGTGTGTGTGTGTATATATATATATATATATATAGACATTTTTGTGTATATATATATATATATATATATATATACAAATGTTAATACACATATGTATACACAGATAGATAGATAGATAGATAGATAGATAGATAGATAGATAGACGTGTTTCTAAGTGTGTTTGTGTGTATATGTTTAGATGCAAAGTCATGAACTGTAGGGCAGAGCAACTTGCTTATATGGAATAACAAATAAATAAAAAGTAATGAAGATATACATGTACTTATTTACACAGCATCAATTAAAACATTTGAATTTTATGTTTTAGATGCTTTAACGATGACATCAGTCAGATGGCGTCCATTTTGCTCAATACACTGGGTTGAGCGTACTCTGAAGTTTCGGTCAACTCTTTCCAGCATATCAGTGGGTATGTTGGCGACAGCTTGACAAACGTTGTTCTTCAGGTGAGCCAAGGTGTTGCGTCGGTAGTTGTAAACAGTTGACTTCAGGTAGCCCCATAGAAAATAGTCAGAGTGTGATAAATCAGGAGACCGTGCTGGCCAATACAGAACACCCTTCAAAGAGATGAGGTGTCATGTAAAGTTTTGCGGCAAAACTGTTATTGACACGCGTGGGGTGTGTGCCATGGCATCGTCCTGCTGGAACCATATATCTCCAACACCCATATGGTTCTGTGTTGGTAGGAAAAACTCATAGATCATGCTGACGTAACGTTCAGATGTCACTGATACTACCTGTTTGTTTTCTTCAAAAAACCATGCGCCAATTATGCTAATTCGTGAGAATGCACACCAAAAACTACATGTTCTGCGTGTAGAGGACGTCGATGAAGTTCTCTGGATTTTTTAAGTCTCCAAAAGCGCATGTTTTGCTTATTTACAGATCTCGAAAGAGGGAAGTGAGCCTCATTACTGAAGAAAACAAGCGTGTCATCAGGCAAGCCAAGAAGCATCTCAAATGCATTTTCACGAGCAACAAAATCGCGTAGATTAAGTTCCTGCACGGCAGCCAAATTGTAGGGATGAAATTTCAATTCTCCATGAAGAATTCATCTCACAGAATGAGCAGACAACCATAAAACAGATGCATGTTTGCGGGCAGAACTTTGCAGGGATCCCCAAACGCATTGTCTCACCGCTTCAAAGTTTTGGTGTTACCTTGCTGTTCCTGAGAAGACAGGTTTCTTCTTTTATACATCACCAGTTTCCTTGAAATTATTTACTCAGGCCAGGAACACGACCACGGGGAGCAATATTGAAATGATGACGAAATGCATGTTGCGTGGCGATGATTGAGCCACTGCTTGAAAAATATCCCTCAACATCAAAAGCGCGTTCCAACTTCGTCCACCCCATGATGTGCACTGAGGTTCCTGTAAAGTAAACAGAAACAAAGTTTTAAATCCCGCACTCTCGAGTAAGACCCTCCCCACTATCCTCGGAGCAACCATCGCTTCAGGCCGCCAAATTAAATAAGCAAGTTACTCTGCCCCACTCTGTATATGTACAGATATATGTGTATAAATATATATATGTGTATATATATGAACATATATGTACAGATATATGGTGATTTTTTAGGCTCAGCTTAGAGGTGGTACAAGGTCGAAAGATGGAGCACCCAGAAAGGATCGAGCTCACTACTCGACTGTAATGATTTAGTTTGCATATCATTACAGTACCTTGATGTACCCATATGAAATGATATAATTGATTTTCTTGAGGCAAAAGGCCGAATGTATGGGACATCAAGTGAGGATCGAACTTACTACTCATTCGTATTGATTCTAGCAACACAAGTTTGCTAACCATTACACAATGTGTTTCCATGTGTATAGATATATGTATAGATATATGTATGCTTGATATTTACATAAATACATTTATATGTGTGTATATACACATACGTACGTATATATGCGTATATGCATTTGTGGATATATACATATGTTTACAAAGTAAAAGTAAGATAGATAGATAGATAGATAGATAGATATGGTGATTTTCTAAGCGTAGCTTAGATGCGGCACCAGGCCGAAATTAAGGGACATCGAACCCACTACTCAATTGTAATGATTCTAACGAAACAAGAATGCTATCCATTACGCCACCTCGAGGTGCCCTAGATGTATATATGACATGCGCATGCATGCATATATATTTGTGCATATGTGAGCAGATAGATATGTATACGTTTACAAAATTGTCTAGTTGGTCTATTGTTATGATATATTTAGATAATTTTTAGCTATTTTTTTCATCTTAAATGATACGTAAACTTGTGAAGTGTAGAGCGATTCCTAATTGCTGATACGACCCAAAAATTGATTTAAAAAATCGCTGACTTTCAGTTTTTCACACACCATTAGTAATATCACAACTAAACTTGTAGAAAATTTCGATCAGCTTAGTCAAAATGGTTAAAAAGATACAATCAACATGGAGTTTTTTTTACACACTAAGTAAAAGGAATTATATCAATAGGTAATAATAATCTTAAATTAATTTTTTGTTAATCTGTTTGAATAAAAGTCATATTGGAAAGGTTTTGCTATTTTATAATTGTATAGAAGTGTGTCATTATAGAAATATTTTATTTTATATATCCATTGAATTTTCAAAATATTCAACTGTATTTTTGCCAGTACCCTTAATTCAGTCGTGAATTTTAGGCACACAGGCATGATAACTTCCGATCAACTTTCATTTAGTAACAAGAAGTTTGGACCTATTCATTAAGTGCATGTTGAATGTGACCAGACAGAGCAAATGAACAATGCGCCGAGTGACAAAATACAATGAAGGGATCGTAACTGATGTCCCACATGCATTCGCATGAAATGCAAGCCGCTTTGATCGCTAGTTTGTGACGAGTGAACTCGTATTCTAAGAGCTGGTGCAAAAGGACAAGTTATCTCGAATAGTAACTTTGAATTAACTTGAAAAAAGAGAGCAGCGCTAATATATAATACTGGTGCAAATCCATGTGTTATTTCCCAAAACAATGAAGAACATCTTTGCGAATTATAGCTACCGTTCCGAGTGTTACAGCGACATATCTGTCGCTTGCCGCGGTCGGACGCTCAGCAGCCGGCTACGTGCCACCCGGGCAACATCGTTCATTGTAGGCTAAGTGTCGACGAGATCGGGATACCACACGTTGGCGTGATCGGACGCGAGTCAGACGCCCAGCCAACTACCACTCGCTTGCCGTGGTCGATTCAGGCTTAAATTTAAACATTCAGGAGAGTCAGATGGTAAACCGAGTACAAACTTATCCTTTGATTCTAAAAATACAATTTTTTCTGCTCTTTGGTTTAATGTCTATATTTTCTGATTATTAATTTATTTTTGATGCATACTTGATAATAAATGGATAAATTTGGTTTATAAGGTTGAAATATTTTTTTAAAATTTGTAGTTAGTTGCTGATGTGCTATTCCAACTTCTACCAAAATATGCCTGGCTGAAATCTGGTTGATATCAAAGAATAAATCATTGAATATATGGGTCGATTGTATGTACATTGTGGGTTGGTACCAATATTTCAAAACTCCAATGTTTTAAAAAAAATCCCTTAAAACTGTAGGAAACATTTATTTGGAAATCGTAACTATTATCTAAACTTATTTATAAATGGAACTTTGTCTCTGTGTGTGTATCTGTTACCTATAGACTCCGAAACGGCTGAACCGATTTTCTTGAAAATTTACACAGTTTTGCTATAAGCGTCTGCGAGTGTTCTTAGCTAGGTTTTGTGTCGAGGTACGCCCGATAAATATCGAAAATCGATAATCGAAAAAATCGGGTTTTAAAAGGAGTGGTCCAATTTTAATCATATTTGATACACTCATAGACAAAGACATAAGAAACGATTTTCATAAGTCTCAAGGTTGCAGTTCTTACAAGAGTGCAGAAGATCGATAAGATATATATATAAAAGGCAAGATGTTTCTGTGTGTGTTTGTTTATCTGACTGCATGTCTGTATTTTTTTCAGCCGTTTTATTTTAGTTTTTGCTTCGGGTTTGAATCTAAGTAGGTATAATTGTAGTTCTTAGCCTCAGCCATGATACCATTTAATCAGAGGACTTATTTAGCCTTCAAAATTCAGTTTACGACGAAAAAAACTTATTTGATATCGATACCAGGAAATAAAAATTTGTCTTACACCCATTCATTTTTCTTTCAGTCTAAGGTTTCGCTTTAACTGGAAACAGCTATTGCTTTTTAGTCTTTCGTGCCAATGTCCAAAGAGTCTGAGCTCCAAGACCATGGATTAGCTTTAAATCTTACATTACACCCGAGGAACGCCGGGCTATACTGCTAGTTATGAATAATTCTGAGGCGGAAGTAATTAAACGAGGAAATGTAAGAGAGTCGGTAGGTAATTGATTAAGAGATATTCGAAAATTTGAATGAAAATTAAAGCAAATAAATTGCTCTCATGTTGACAATCAATCAGTCTGTTAAGTTCCATAAGTGATACACGTTTGGATGAACATATCTATTTCGATCCATTAAACACGAGGAAAGCAGAAGACATTCCCATGTTACGTTGCCATTTCTTTCTGTGATAAACTTGTTGCCAACCAAGACTATAAAATCCAGTATACTATTCAAAGAAGAAGGGAGAAGAAAGAAAGTTCTACCTTTTCCAAGAATATTTACACGTAAGCAAATATAACGGCTCTCCGAGTTCTTATTGCGAGCCGATATCCACTAATCCACAAAGTAAACCAAGTTTATGTAAAATGTACAAAAAAAAAATTTCACTGACCAAAAGATATACTCATAAAGTACTATTATCTTCAGGAAAGTATTTTTATAATTACTAGCCTATCTAATATGCTTTTATAATGACTTCACAAAAGATCAATTTTTTATAATGTCTCGTCGACAAATATAATAGATTGGAACATATTCTTTAATAACAAATGGATTATGTTTTTTAATGACGAATGGAACATGCTTTTATGAAGACTAAGTAAAAGATCCGTTAAATTTTTCTATTTACTACAAAGTTATATGACATGTTTTATAATTAGAGCAAATAAAGTTTGATATGTTTGTTTTTGTCTTTTTTTAATATAGACAGAAATTATGTTTTATTTGGAAACAAAACTTTTAATTCTGTCAAAAACAAGTAAAAATAGGATTTTATGAAATTTGAAAACATCACTCTCAATAAATAAATGCAAATTCTGTCCGTCCATGATTCTCAAATTCATCTAACTCTTGCCAAGTTTGGTCTACACTGGGATATTATATCTGTTGGGAATCAGAAAGATCTCCTGATTGAAAATCGACCCTGCATTTAGTGCTTGAACATCCAGCAAAGGGTTTGTGTACAGATGTGGAGGAAACAATTAAAAAAATAAATTTAAAAAAATGAGAATGAAAATTAGTAATTTAAATTTTTATAACTTATATTAAGTGTGAAATATCAAAAGTTTTATAAGCTTTTTGTTCCACATTCCGTTTAAAATATCACAAAATTTTGTGAATTGAGGAAAACGATTGTATTTCTTCTAAACGTAAAGGAATCAGAGTTTAAGTTAGGTGTTTTGTGTCGTGAAGATTTCACGATTCACAAATATTGTGATTTGAATAACTCAATTTTTCATATAAATTATAATTCCCTTCCAAATTGGAGTTTGGGACAAAATTGAACTTTCTACCTGAATAGGTCTTATAACTCGAATCAGAGTTAAAGAGAGGTTTTGAAGCCCATAGAGTGAATTAAAGAATTCAGAACTACTTCTTCAAAATTATGATTGTTGTTTTTTCAGATGAACCAGAGGTCTTTTCATTTTGAACTGAGAGATCTAAGTTGCAAATTTAAATGTCCGAACCTTGTATGGCTTTTAAGCTAGTTTTAAATAAATTCCATTATAATTTTATTTTCTCGGTATTATTGTGGTTTTCTTATGCGTAACTTAGATGTGTCATAAGGCCAAATATTTGAACACACAGTGAAGATTGAACTCACTACTCAATAGCAATGGTTCTAGCGAGACAAGCTTGTCTAACCATTACACCACTCCGAGATGCCCTTATTTTCTAAGCGCCGCTTAGATGTGGCACAAGACCGAATGTATGGGGTACGCAGTGAGGATCGAATTCTCTACCCAGTTGTAATCGGCTCTAGCAAGATAGGCTTGCTAACCATGACACCACTCTGAGGTACCCTTCTAGGTATTATGTATATACAAAAAGTAAAACAAAATTATTAATTCCATCAAGGTGTCTATAGTTTTTATTTAAATATGTTTTCTCAGTTTTGAAACGCGTTAAATCCTAATTAATGGGTTCTTGCAATTTTAGCAAAATGCTATTTGCTTTTGACCTGCTCATGTTCGATTTTGATATATACCATTTTGTATATAATGCAGAGTGTACAAACCAAGGGTTCATTGTGGCGAATGTACTCTGAAATACAATGTTTACTTTTAGTTATGACTTCACGTCTGTCTTATTATAGTGCATGAACTGCTAACCTTGATATCACTTTGCTATCTCTAGCGTAATAATCATAATAAGTAAAACTGAAATAACAATGGCTATTTTCATTCTACGGTCAAGTGTCTGTGTATTGAAGGACAAAATAACACAAAAACTGTAAATAAAATATTATTCGAAATAAACATAATCGAATATTAAACTAAATCACGTGCTTTTAAATTTTGACAGAACTTTTCTCTCTTATATATAGTCAGCCAGTTTTTCACTCAAAATCATTATGCAATCGAAATGCAGAATTTTTTCAGTAGATCGACATAGCATTTACCCCGTCAAAAATATATATGTTATTGGTTGATCTACCCGTATGCCATGAAGAAAGTTATGCCTTTATTCTTGCGAGGAAATCAAGTAATGAAATACTCGCATGTCCAGTAAATCAAATCAGGGGTTAAAAGACCATAAAAAACCAATATTTTCTAAGTTGGCCACAAATGTTACGACTTACTAGAAAAGAAAAAGTGATAAAGGAAAATATTTAAAAAAAAAACTAAGTCGGACCAGAATATATAATTTTGAGGTACCCAATTCTGTGTGCTGAAATTTGTCGGTCTCGTCAATTCTCTGATTTGAGGAATTTATGCCCGTAAGTCTCGGGTCTCTCTGTAGGCTGGATATTTTTTCTTTTCTTTTTTTTTGTGGTTGATTGCTTTTTTTCTATTTATTATGCCAAGAGGTTACTGATATTGTTACGTTCAAGAGATTTATTGAAATCGATATTTGATGACGCTGCTGATTTGCCACTTTCTAAAATCTGTTTTCGGATCTCCTCAAGCATTCAATACTGTAATGCGATTACCTTGGATAGATATATTTTGTGAACTTGTGAAATTTCTTTTTGGTTTCATTTGCTGACATAAAAATCACTAATAAGTATTCTAATCTCAAATACTACGAGTGATGCCCAAAAGGTAAGCTGCAAATATGTGTATACCATAGAAATAAAATATATGCCATATGTTACCGAATTAGGAGGAGGATTTTTTTTTCTGTAGAATTGCCATCAAGATTAATAACATTAATACATAACCTCTTAGAAAAACATGGTGTGAAGCAACTAGTTTGAATCGGTTTATTTTAATTTAAAGTATATTAAACTCCAAGTGAGTCGGAACTGCCACTAGCGAAGGGTGTTAAAGTGAGCGAAAAGGCTGGTACAATGGGGATTTGAAGAACAAGATTCAAGAAGACGAGTGATAATGGACGCTGAATTTAAAATTTTATATATTATAGCTATCAGCAAGGCAATTAATCAAAAGAAAATTCCACAGGCGTGAAGCACGAGAAAAAAAAACTTCAAGTAGAGTAGTTTTGTTTAACTATTTCAACGTTAGAAGGGTATGACATACATGCTAATCCAGTACTACATTTAAATTAATGTATTCGGAGCACTAGAAGAAAATGCTCATCAAAGTTCTTGCCATTAAAATATTGTGAAGCCAAGTCACGTCGGTGAGAAAATGACTGAAGTCGAGATGCCATATCAGATTCGATAATATTGCAGATTTTTCATTAGCATTTATAGTGAATCTTGAGATAAATTAGCAGAGATCCCAGACCAGATACAGCAACAGTATTCAATCCAAAATCAGATAGTAGATTTATAAATGTGTAAGATGGATTTTGTCGAGAAAAATCTTTAATGATGACAAAAATTTAGCATCGTTTCATGCAATAATCTTTCTTTCTAAACATGTATTGATAGTAATGTTTTTGTAATTATATTGTTGGTATTTTTAGTATATAAATATATTTCTGTACTTTCAAAGAGATTTCTATTACCTACTTGTCCAAACATGGGACACTAAGAGGCTCTACGACTCCATATCAGGGTGGAATTGAGAACAACAGCAATTAAGAGGTAGTTCTACGCTCGTCACCCCCGCCCCGCTCAGCTTGCTGCCAGTTTCAGTATGTTCTCATACCTAGGACGCTGAATCAACTCGAATCAATCTTGCATAAATAGCTTTCAAATTCCACTGACAGATGACAATCTGAAGAAGCCAAACTTGATTTTATGACATAGACGCATAGATGTCATTCCTGCTAAAAATGATTGATTATTTTTCTGCCGTTTATCATGTTTTCGCAAGTTATTTAAAGTAAAAACATATTTAGATGATAAGTTTTGTTTTTGTGGGGTGCATAATAACAAATACTGATACATGCATCGCTAATTAAACCAGAGCTGGGTAAAAGAAGTGGCATCACATCTTTCTCAAGATTATTCGTTGGTAAGTGAATATGACAACAGTAAATGCATCTGGAATTTTTAAAATGAAAGCTTAGTGATTTTTATCGTCGAGTCACTGAACAGTTAGTTGACAGTTTGGCAGGAGGTAGTAAATAACGAAGAGGAATATATTATTAAATAATTCTTCAGAACTATTAATAAATAATGTATAAGCCTAATAATAAATGGAACAATATCTCTCCGTTTTCACTCGTGGAAAACTAATATTGGTTGATTGGTTCTTTTTCTACGGTCTATCATTTTGCAGATTATTTAGAGTAAAAATATTTTAGATTTTATAAAATTTCCTTTAGAAATAATAATGATTTAGTCATAAAAGTCTTACTAATTAACCTGTAGCTGGGTGAAATGGGATAGATTCCCTCATTTCCCAAGAGTATTTGCACGGAAGTGAATATAACGAACCAAGCTGCAGTTGGCAGTTGGCTGATCGAGTAATAATCCCGAGCAATTATCGATTATATCAAACGCACATCGAAGCTTAGAGCACCTGGTATTGCCAAACGGTTACCAATCTAGGTACTAAGCAAGCTCGATGTTGCTTAACTTCGGTGATCGTACCAATTCGGTTTTTCAATGTCATATGCCAGTTTAAGAATCAGCAGAGATATTAATGCCACCTGTTCTCAGATGCAAAATTTTATCAGTTAAATTATCAAAAACCTGAATGGATAAAATTGTTCTTCGAAAGAAGCCAAAACGTTTGCGTAAATATTGTTTTGTTTACGGTGAAGTCACACCCAAATCACAGTTGCTCATTCAATTGCAAAGTTAAGTCTTTCAGTATATAGATGGAGAACCATTGGGGAATATAAGGTCTCGTTAATTATGAGGAGTAAACAATGAAAAAAAAACTCCCACCTTTGGTATAGTTTTCATTGGTTGATTAATTACTTTTTTCAGTTTACAGAAATATTTCATGCTATTTAAAGCCAAAAAACATTTCTTGAATTAATTAACTTTCTGAGATAAGTACGTACTGATAGTAGTTCCACTAAAAACGCATATCTGTAGGATTCATATTTTTCAAAGTTATTTGAACGTAAGTGAATAGAACTACTTCGACTGGAATTAGAACCCGATACTCCGATTTCAAATTCCAATCATTATCCATTACATCAACACACACTTATAGCATCTGGTATCGCTAGGCGGTCACTCACCTAAGTACCGACCAGTTTCGACATTGCTTAACTTCGGTGATCTTACGAGAATCCGTAATTCAACGCGATATAACCCTAGTCGTACGTAAGAAGCTTAAAATGAGGTCTTTGTTAAATAATATACTGTTGTTTTGAATCATATATCCGTTAAACAGTTCTTTCGTGTGTTGTGTCTCTTTGGGTCGTTGGCAGCCACGCCTCTCTACAATGTCCTATCTTTTGTTACTGTAAAATCTCAGCATCACCCGTCTGCTCTCGGATATGTATTTGATCTCTCCCGTTAGAGATATTTTACCTCTGCTGATTCATACCCGCAGCAATATACTCACTCGTCATCTGGCATCTGTGTGCGATTAGCTGGGGAACGACCAGCTAAGAGACGTTTAGTACCCAGTTACCGCGTATGCACAAGCTGGGTAATTTTTGACCAGCGGCCCAAGCGTATGCGCTTGGGTTCTCCACATTAAACAGATCTTGTATCACAATTCGCCCCAGTGTGTTCAATAAACTCTCAGTGTGTGTAAATATTTGTAAAAATGACAGAATGAGGTCGAGATGATAAGTCAGCATCGATTAGATTGCAGATGCTTTTTAGGCTTTTGTCAAAAACCTGAAGATGTATAGCTGAAGCAATACAGCCAGATATCGCAACAGTCTTTAATGCACGGACGAATTGTAGATTTGTAAATGTGCAAGTTAGTTTATAATAAACCTTTTATACGACATATAATTTTATTATTCTAAGTACAAAACGTCAATAATATTTAAAAAACAAAAGAAATTATAAAAAATCAGAAAGGTAATGCCTAAAAATAAAATAAAAAGTTCGCAGTATATTAATTATGAGATATCCGCTTGTTTAAAAAACAAATAACCTATATCTCTAGCCTAATGTAAAATTCTCAGAGCATAAAACTGTAAAACTTGCAAATTTCTTTTCTCTATCAGTTTTGACTTACGGCCATATAACTTTAAAACACCGGTTCCTGGTTGATCACTGAAGTTAAGTAACGTCGAGCTTGATCAGTACCTGAAGCTTAATACCTGTTTCTTCAACGATTGTCTTGTCCGACAAATTATAAACACAGAGCACGTATATATAAAATAAAAACTTATATTTTTATTCCGTGACGGTACATGTAGACTGGTAGTCAGAGAGAATCACGCACATACGAGTGAGTTGTCGGGATACGTCGACTTGCGGGAGTTGTCTTCGCTTCCTTTCTACATACTCTCGATGTTCGCCTTTCGGTTCGAAAACCCCGAACTTATATCAGCAGAAAATTCCACGCATTTTTGCCTTTTCAGATTTTTGCTTAATTGAGTCATCCGTGGCCAGGAACTTCTGTCAATTACTTTGAAGCCGTTTGCTTTTGATGTAATCACACTTTTATCGGCCCTGTTTATATTTTCTGCTTTTGATGTTGATCATAATTTTTCGGTCTTTCTTTAAATGTCATCATATTTCTGTCGGATCGCAGAGAGACATTACATACGTAGATAGATGACGTCTTGGAAATGGCAGGTGCAGTGACATTGGATGTGCAGGTGGTGTAATGGGTAATGTCTTGGATTTCTTAAACGATCTGCGGATTTCCAGTTCCAGCTTGGTTCGGTATATTCACTCACACACAAAATAACCTGGAAAAAGACTTGGCATCTCTTATTCTCACCCCAGCTATTGGGAGAGAGGACGAGGATCTGCCATCTCCGACTAACAATTCCAAACCATTATCCAATAAATTACGAATACACTACCCGCCGCACATTCAAGTTTACATTACCTGATACTCAGACGCCATCACCCACCACAGGCCTGACGTTGCTTAACTTCGATGAAGAAAATTTATTTGAAATCTCATTAGATAATAATATAACAGTAAAGAAACTATATTTGTATTCCAAATAGACTGACCGAAACTGTTAATTTGGATGTGTGAATGGTGAAATTATATATATTACGTTTTATTAAATATTCAAGAAATTTCCTGCATCCTTTTTCATTTAGATTGTGAGTAATATTCAAGAAAATTTTCACAGCTGAAAATTATTAAGAAAATATCAAATTATCTAAAACATTCCAGTCACCGCTTTTATCCCAACTAACTGAACATTTGAAATTCAACTGTCAGAAAAGTTCCGGCCATAAAGTTTCATTTTTGCGATGCACACTAGCATTTGTTAGGAAGAAATAAATGCCAACGATAATGAGGAGTTCGTTAACGTTAAAAAAAATACTCTAACTGATCCTGCCATCTTAAATGTCACATTAAAAAAATTTTGAAAAAAATCTTGTCCAAATGAGTTTGCCGCCGGTGGAATATTTTTTTCCTTTCGTTTATTTTATTTCTATTCTTACACTGTTCAATTTCCCAAATTGTTTCTGTTTCACAGTGGGATTTCCATCATCTCCGATTAGACAAATAAAGAGAGTTGGTGATGTGAAAAAAGTCGAGTAGAAATGAAATTATTAAAAAACAGAGGGTTAAATTTATTCGAAAGAACAACTGGAGAGAGAGAATGAGAGTGAGAGAGAGAGAGAAAGAAAGAAAAATTCGAGAAAATGAAGGAAGAACTTAAACTTAAAATGAATGGAATTCTTTAAAAAATGAATTAAATGGAGTGGATCTTTTGAAGCAGAACAGGAAACAAGAAGAAAATGTAAAACGTGTCAGAGTGGAAATCCAGAGAAAGAACCCATAAGCCAAGGAAACAAACATGAATTATTTTTAAATTCTTAAAAATTGTATGCTAGTAAAAGATGAAAAGTTAAAGAAAACGAATACAATAACCACAGCGCAGAACCAAGCCTGAAAGACATGACGAAAATGAAATATTGTTGTCGTTAGTAGATGAAAAAGGACGATTGTAACAAGTCAATCGCATAATAAAAGCCAAATCAATTTTCAAAGGTTTTGCTTGTTCATTGGAAAACCAGAAGCCTTCTATTGGCATATATAGCTTTTGAATTCACCACATATTTTGAAAAAAGAATTTGAACATGCTGAGCGGTTATTTTGTGTTTTAGGCAGATCTTTTAATTCAAATAATTTTTAAATACTTTCTTTTCCTAATATCATACCGATAAGGATTAAACTAGAAACGACACAGTTGAAATCTTATTCTCTTTCTGTAGCTGTAATCGTATGACGCCTTTTTTTAAAATCTTGGTCAACATAGGGTGCCCGAAAGGCCATAGAGACCTTACTTTTTAAACAATGCCTTCATGGACTAGGGGCATCCACATCGGTCATAATATTTCTTTAAAAATTCAAAGAGAGCCTTAAATGCAAGGAATATTCAGAAAAAGAAAGAAAATTCAGCAAAGGACTAACTGAATAAAAATATCATACAAAAAAAAACAAACGAAGTCTTTAGATCCGATTCAATTAGAAAGCAAATCACTGTCATTTTTTTGTCTCCAGCATGACTACTTGTTTTCGAGCATGACCATATTTTTCTTCAACACCCACTAAACAAAATTTTGGATTCTAATGTAATTATACTGAATGAACCTTAGTTACAGTTCAAGTATATATATATATATATATATATATATATATATATATATATATATACACGCTACCAATACTATATACAGTTTGATTGTTTGTTTAGCGGTATTTATTAATTAATTAATACCAAAATCTAAATATGCATGCAGCTTTAATTTTTAGAAATGCTAATATTTTATGATAAAAGTCTTACTATTTAAACCATACATGGGGGAGAAGAAATGGATCCATACCTTTTCAAAGGTATTTGCGCGAAAGTTAATATCAGTCAGGTAAGTGCTATACGTGATACACGCTTCGGCGATCATATCTCGAAAAGAGATGTGGCTGACTGACTAGAACATTTTGTGCGTTTTGGTGGAGTAGAACGAGAAATCGGAGAGCAGAGTTCGAATTCCTGTTGAATTCGTTGCATTCACTTACGCGCAAATACCTTTGGAATGATATTAATCTGTCGTTTTTCTCTCCAGCTATGGGTTAAATAGCAGGAGAATTTGTGTTCTATAGCCTTGATTGGCAAGCAGTCTATCACAGAAATTAATGGCAACCTACTGCAGGAAATTATTCAGTCCAGTCAGTAAGTGAATATAACGAACCCAAAGTCGAATTGAAACTTGATTCTGATTATTTTTTCGCCATTATCGATTACACCTTCCGCAAAGCTTACTTCGACTGGTATTGCTAAACAGACAACAATCTATTTGCTAATATGGTTCGGCAGTGCTTAACTTCGTTGTTTGAATGTGATTCGGGCGTATGCCTATCTACGGTTTGGAATTCAGAGTTTCCATTATGTAATACTAGCTGTTATACAGAAATAAATCTAGTCTGGACGTCTATTTAACCCACCTCTTGGAGGAGAAATGATTTCATGGTTTTCTCATGAATATTTGTCCGAAATTTGAACGCCCCGGTTTATTATTCGGAGCCCTTAAACTACCTAAGCATTTAATTTCGTTCTCTTCAGAGATGTTTAATCATTCAATAACAGCACTGAGAAGTTTCTTTCTTTGTGATTGGCTCTTTTGTGACATTATCGAGGAGCGTAGATTTAACGTGTTATTTGAATTCTGTTTTTGTTCTTGATATTGCCGGGACAGTTTAGTAATTATATTTCAAAGCTCTTTCATAAATTTTCGTTTTTTTTTTTTTTTTTTTTTCGCGGAACTTGATTTGGTCGATAAATCTTGGAATGATTATCCGAAGCGAGTCGAAAAACTTGAACAGATAGAAGCAGAGGTTTACTAAGGAATCTCTTCGTAGAATTATTATATTATCCAAATATTTGTGATCATAGTGAAATCCATGTTGGCTTAAACCAAGAACGGCAAGGTGCGGTAAAGTTAAACAATACAGTTGAAGCTAAAGGATTTTCAAAACAGCAACTACTGACTCTAAAGCTACCGAATACAATCTCCGATTGAAATGTAAACTTGTCTCTCCGATTACTTATTCCAAATCGCTATCCATTGCACCAGCGTCACATCCATAAGAATGAAAGACACAGACAAACGCTATCCGGGAAGCTTTAACTAAATATGCCACGATTGTATCGTGCTTGGATAAATAAGTGGGGACACTGGCTAGGGAAAATGTGTTTTCCCTTTCCGTGTGATTTCTTAGTTGATTTAATAAGCGCCGCTTAAATGTGGCACAAGGCCGAAAGTATGGGGTATACAGTGAGGATCGCACTCACTACTAATGTAATGATTCTAGCGAGACAAGCTTGCTAACCATTACACCAAGCCGAGGTACCCTCGTATGATTTTTAGTACAGCCATGGTTAAGGCAGAATATTATTTTATTTTATTAGGATACTTTAAATATTGTTCGTGAATATATGTTCATTGGTTGATTTTTATTTCAAACTTGTTGCAGTTTTTAAGATTTCTGGTTAACATTTACTCACTTTCCTTCTGGTGAGATGAGAGAAATTAAATTTCTCTGATATATAGAGAATAATTTGCATGTTTTTCTTTAATTATATTTTATTTTTCCCACTTTCTTCTACGACTGGTGAACTTACATTTCTACCATGTTTTACATGTAAAAGATTTGGGTAAAAATTTAAAAATATTTTAGAAAATCATTATTGTATATTTAACCCTTCAATTTAACAAAGCATATTTGAACATTTTTTAGTTATTTTTTCTCATTGAAGGCAATAAACTGTCTAAGACACAAGACGTCAGTGAACGCAAAAAAATGAGAAAATTTAGATATATTATTAAAGAGAGCTAACGATAGAAGAGTAATCAGGAAGTCATAGATAATGATTAACGTTTCATTTAAACATTTGAATATCAAAATTGGCTGGTAGCTCAGAGCCGGAAGGGAGTTTCACAATTTAGAAGTACGAGTAAAAAAGCTGTTAGCATAGAAATTGCCGTTATATCTAGCTATTCCAACTGTAAAATGATGAGACCTTTTTGCTAAAGTCATAAATCTAGATACCGTAACAAAGAGTAAATCTGAACAATTACCATCAAATTATTTATAGAAAAGACACCGAAGCTACATTTCGGCCGTGGGAAAGAGATTGAAATCGATACGTCAAATCAATATCAACAATAATGTTGATTCTTCTTTGAATTTTATCAGTAACCTATAAATATATAGCAGGCGCAGCGGACCATTTGTGGACTAAAGTCGATCTTCGGAGATAAAATACTTGAAAACCTTTTCACAGTAGATTTTTGAATAAATACAATTTTTTTATTAAAGAAAAAATAAAACTGTGTGATAGTAAATGAGAAAAACATTTGTTTCTTTGCGCTCTATTTCGGGCATTTTATTAGAAAATTAAATCTGTCTGTTAATTGTTAAACATTATCGGTGAGTGATTGGTTGCAATGTGAAGGTGTTATTCAATTAGTTTTGTGATATGCCATACGGAAAAAAAAACATCGCGAAATTAGCCGACAAAAGGTTGTTTATTTGCCTTGAAAACCATTTATTTTTCGTGTGTTCGTTGTAATATGACTAAGTGCAAGATACTTCACGAATGCCCCAGCTCGTGTAGCTGATTAGCTCCGTGCAATACACCATAAATTCTAGAGGACGACGGAGTAATTTAACTTGCTTCAGTCGCGACATGTATATGGCATACATTTTCTGGCCGGTAAGAGCGAATAGATTTTTTGTTTCTGTTAGGAAATCAAGAAGTTGACCTCGTAGTAAACAAAAACTGGGACAGGAATCAAACGTGACGAAGAAAGAGAAAACCGAAATTAAAGTAAGAAACAATAAAGAACGATTTTTACACAAAGTAAATTATTACTTTATTCAATCAACTGACGACCATTATGAAAAATAAATTAATTCCGTTTTCATTTGTCCTTCCTCCTTCATTCACTATCCGACCGTCGTAGAGTTTATTTTTTTTATATAAAACATTTCATTGTAATTATTCTGATGAACTTTCATCAACCCCACCCCGACAGACAATTTATATATGTGGAGACAAGTTAGAACTGCCTAGAGATTTGAGGTATTATAATGTCTGAAGTCACAAAGCAAAAAATGTGTTGTTTAGTGTACGGAATAATGTGGTGTTTTGTGTGGTATGCTTGGGTCAGTAATCGTGGCTAATTAAAATTAAGGTAAGGCAGATTGAAGACCAGCCTTCTCTTATTGTTGTGCATCTTCGTCGCCAATTTGACGTGGAGCTGTGGCGAAGCTTCGCCTCAAAGTTCTAGTGACTGGTTTGTGTCAGAAGCAAGACACGGAACAAGAAGGCAGGTTCAAAGCAGTGTATTCGTATAAGGAACAAGATATTCAAAGGAAGTATTAATAATAAATAATATACAAATAAGGAAGTCCGAAGGTATTATTGAGATGCTTATTGCCTAACTAGTAGCTGCTGTTAACTCTAGTACTACCTACTCTTTAACTGCATTATTTAGCTGTCCCTCCCAGTAAGGGCAACATATGACGCATGGTCAGTTTATAACTGGGCTTTCCGGGCTATATGGCCCGGCCAAAAAATGTCTGTCTATTATTCCCCAGTCGTGCTTCTACCCTTCGGCGGAGCCACGACTGGGTTAATGCTCTCCGCCCGAAGGCAGAGCGCTGACAGTGACAAAGGCAGTTACTGCTCTTTAACTGCTCTCCGGAAGTCATGTAGGTAATTACATATATAACAAGAGTCTATTCCTCATGGGAGAGTACCATAACACCTATCCTCATTTTTTGCTATGTGTCACAAGCTTTTTTTTTTAAATAAATATTACATTCCTCTATGATGCCTAAACTTTATGAATTTAAGCACTACGCTAGATTGGAGACAAGGTCCAATAATTTTATCGTTAAAAAGGCTAGATGTAGAGATATGCTAAGAGTTATTTTTTCGCACACTTCTGGTTTGTGGAAGTCTCTTCCAGATTTTTGCTTTAAAACCACATTTTGGTCTTAAAAAAAATAAATCATTTATTGTTACCTCTCTTTAGTACTGCTTTTTAGCATATTCTCTCACATTCAGTTGCCTCTTTCGTCACAGTTGATTTATTGCCTTGTTTGGTGTTCAAATAATTAAAATGATGTATAAACACAATATTCTGAAATTTTATTTTAATATAATAATTATGCAATATTCAAATAGAAAAATAATTTGTACTGGCTCAAAGTAATATTTCTCCTTTTAATATTTTCCTTCTGTTGTTTCTGCTATTCATTAATATTAGTTTGTTTTTGAGGTTACGTAATATTTCCGTTTGTTCCCCTTGCTTTCAGTATGGTGGTTTTTAAGTATAAATTAGATGTGGCACAAGGCCTAAAGTAAAGAGCAACCAGTGAAGATCGAACTCACTACTCACTAGTAACTGATGAGATAGCAAGACAAACCAAATCATTTTCTATGCGTTATTTAGATGCAGAGTAAGGCCGAAAGTGTGTGGAGCCCAGTGAGAATTGTACTCACTACACAGTCGTAATTGAGCTTGAAATTCAAGCTTGCTCATTATTGCACCACGTCGAAGTTCCTTAATTATTTTCTAGACCTAGATTAGATATAACACAAGAGAGAAAGTGTCGGGAACCCAGTGAGAATCGAAGTCGTTATATTCGTAAGTCATCAGCTAGGGAGACAATCTAAATTATTTTCTGTGCGTATATTAATTTCGACGCAACCCCGAAAGTGTGGGTCACCCACTGAAGATCGTTTTCACCACTCAGCCGTAATGGATCTAACAAAACAAACTAAATAATACTCTAAGCGTCCAAGATCGAACGTATGGAGTACCCAGTCGTAATTGATCTAGCTAGACAAGCTTGATAATTATCACATTACTTCCATGTGAGCATTAAATGCTTCAAACCATCTTTTCTCATTATTTTACCCGATACATTTCGTTGTCTAATTCAAAATATAAGTGATTTTTGTTTCCTTAGAACTTCCTTGTTTATCGCATGCTATACCCATGGTAATCGCAGTATTCTTTTCAGAATCATATTTATGTTGTCAGGTTTCCTCTACATCTGCAGGGAAATTATTAACAGTGGATGATTAATATGAGATAATATACTTTCCAGGTAGTTTCCAGTTTTTTAATATGTATATTTTTATCATATTTTATCATGAAAAGTGCCTTTCGCTATTCCAATGGGCCTTCGGATTTCAATGCCGCATTTTCCGCTTCTGTTAACATTCGAAGATTGAATCTCTGATTTTACTCTTGCTGAGGACCTTATATTCTATTTTACAATTGATTGTTCATCCATTTTTCTTGTTCCCTTCTACTATTTGGTTTGCGTTTTACTGCAACTATTTTCTGTCTTCCCTCAACATGCATCCGCGCATCATATATCGTTGAATATTTAAATTTCCATTCTTGTTATGAAAAATTCAGTAACCTAACATTATGAGATTTAATTCTCATGAACATCGAGTGAACTTAAATTCAAATCTATTAAACTGTTAGTTTGAAATATGCACCTGATAACGCATAACGCATGAAACTCCTAGTTGTGCCATTAAGATATATATAATACAGTCTTGTTCATATATTGAACACTGTTTTATTAACACCTGAATAATAATACTAATACATATGTGCACTGTTATATGCATATTCATTAATTCACATCACTAATATATATATATATATATATATATATATATATATATATATATATATATTTGGCTTGGATAATAAAACTAAGGTTTTCAAATTTTTGATAATAGTTATATATCTCCAATAATAGAAAACAGTTGTTAATTTCGACGTATACATTTTTAGATAAGATATGACAGTAAAACAATGAATTTTATTACGCTTGCTCATCGAGGCATACAACGTTAGGGTGATTATTAAAAGACAAGTTTGCATGACACGCTGTACAATATCAAATCATGTCGAAAAAGGACATTTTATATGTTTAGCTTAAAAGTTAAAGAGAATTCCAGTATCAGCTCAGCAATAATATGAAACTGGATCATTACTATTAATCAAAAAATTGATTCATTGCTGGATGTTTATACTTGTGTTCTTGTGCCAAACTAAATTATGTAATCAAACATGTAAAACTATTTAAATATTCGGTAAGTGTCTTATCTTCGCACGAAAAGTGCAACATTGAAATATGAAAGCGAAATGGGAGACCAAGCGTTGCCTTCCAAAAGCTAGACAAATTATTATGAAAAAGAATAATTTCGCTAGGAACAAATTAAAGGAGTAATGAACTGTTATGAAATATTAGTATTCATATATAGCAGTAAATGCTGGACAAACTTCTCATAGTTGAAAAGAGATTTAACGCAACAAAGGTTTGATTCTACAGAAGGCTACTAAAAATAAGATGGGCCGATCATGTGGGCAAGTACGACGTTTTAGAAAAATCGAAACATAAAGGACATTTATACTTAACATAAGGAAGAAACAGTTAGCATTTCTGACACATAATGTGAAAAGAGGGGTTTGAAAATGTGATTTTCAGAGTACAGATTAAAAGAAAGAGTCAACTAAACAATAAAAAATTCATTGCCATACGTGATACACGCTTGGGCAATAATGTCTCGAAAGAAACATAACTGACTGGGCAGAGATTTTCAAACAGTAGCTTGACATTTCTTTCTGCGGTATAATAGTTGTCAACCGAAGCTATCGAACCTAATTTATCCAGCTATTTAACCATTAGCTGGTGGGTGAAGCGATGAATCAATACATTTCTCAAGTATATTTGCGCGTTGATTTAGAATTTGGCTCTATAAATTCTCGTTCCCAGCCCATATCCACTACCCCACAAGGAACATCCAGAGGAAAGAGGGGCAGAGGAAAATAATGCAAAATTACCTAGCGATTTTGTGGAAATTTCAGAACAGATTAGTTGATTTTCTAAGTGCCGTTTAGATGCGGCACAAGGCCGAAAGTATTTGGTACCCAGTGAGGATCGAACTCACTACTCAGATGTAATAGATTCTAGCGATTCAAGCTTGCTAACTATTATATCACGTTGAGGTGCTCAATTTCAGGACAGATCAGGCACGAAAAAAGAAGATCTACAAAGGGCAGGACATTGTGGAGAGCCATGCTCGGTAATATTTTGAAGTGGCAAAGCACATAGTAGAAAAAAAAACTTTTTTAATAGCTGAAAACATAATAGCCGGAAAAATTATTAATAAGTTAAGATAAATAAATATGATACTAGAAAATGCTAGAAATTTCTCATCCTAGTTTTATATTTTTGGCATCTCTTCAGATGTAGTAAAACTGAGAATTATACTGCTCCAACACCGATGTTCATGTGTGCTAGGAATCTTTTTATGCAAATCTTTTCTCTCGAGGAAATCATAATTTTCTTGGAAGGCAGTCACCTAAATACTATAGATTTGTTTAATTCAATTTCACTTAAATCGACTTATCTATATGCAGTCCATCCAAGATATGCATTCCAGACACTTTAATGCAAAATACGGCAAAAGTATTCTCAATGGTGAGATTGAATCGAGAGGATGATTGCAGAAGATAATGAGTTCCCATTTAGAGCAATAAAGATTTTGAGAGGTAAACGGGAGAATTTGAAACTGATAATATAACATGTTTTCTAGTGTTATTCTTCCAAATTGGGATGCATATAAATCCGTTCCTATTAAATTTGATTGAATACGAAATACCTTTAAATTACAATATTGTTTTGCATTAATATCCGTAGTATTTCCACAAAATCGCAATAGCATTTAATCAATATATAAAGTGTTGCTGAAAATCTTTCAATGTGATCCACTTTTGAATTTAGGTACAACCTTTCTTTATTAAGGCGAACAAATTTTCAGCGTATCCTTTCCCCCTGACACTTTACCACTTTTTCTCGCTTTCTTCACCCTCTTTGCATTTTCTTACTTCTTCCTCTTTGTTAATCCTAGACGCCGTGTCACCGATGTTTGTATAGGCCTATACTTTATTCATACCTAAACCTGGGGTCGATTTCTCCTCGAGCCATCCTTCATTGGTTCTTTTCTCATGTCTCTTTAGTTCTTTCGCTTTCGTTTTCAAATTTTTGTTTTTTATTTCCTCTGTGACCTTTCCCTTTTTTTTGATTCTCCCTTCTGGTTTCTCATCTTATATATCCCCTTTACCTCGTACAAAGAAAAGTTTCCAATTAAAGGAAATTAATTTTTATATCTTTTCAAAAACAACGTTTACTACCTGATGATAGTTTGGACATGTTCTAAAGTAATAATAATAATAATAATAATAATATATATATATATATATATATATATATATATATATATATATAATGTATGTATGTATATATGTATAATGTATATATGTATATATATATGTATGTATGTATGTATATATGTATAATGCATAATGTATATATATAATGTATGTATGTATATATGTATAATGTATGTATATATATATATATATATATATATATATATATACATACATATATATATATATTGTGTATTTTGGCGAGAATTCTTTTTTATGCAGGTTTTAATAAAAATGACAGACAAGGTATAATCATAAACTTTTTTTTATATAATATTTCACGATTTTTTCTTTTCAGAACTCAAATTATATAAGAATTGTCGAAAGGTTTTGTACTTTCGAGCGCTTTCAGCTATACTTTTAAGCATTGCTAAGAATTACTTTGGTTTTATTTGCAAATAGACATGTGTACAGTTTATGTACATACTGATTTCTGTATGTTAAGTTCCGAACAAGAAAAATATACGAGATGACCATATATATTTTTTTATGAAGAACAATATTTGTAGAGAATGTATGACAAAGTGGCAAATGTTTTCTTGGAAGGCATTTCGCTATCGGACTAAAATTTGTTATTTTGGTGTGACTAGACATGAGCATGAACAAAGGATGCAGGGAAATTTAGATTGATATTATTTTTTTAGCTGATTTCACATAGATATTTCTTTCTTTCTGTCACATTTGTTAGCAAATATCCAACACTGTGATAAGTTTGGCCAGGAATGATGAAATGATGTGAGAGCCAGAAAGTAAATATAGGCAATCTTTTATTTAAATTCGTTGAGACTTCTCCTTTGTAATTTTGCGACAATTATTACTGGCGTAAAAATTCTTACTTCAATTTTAACTTATTGTTTTGTTTAGTATTAACAATGTCTTTTATTGTTTTAGATGTAGTAGTAACATATTTCATGTTGAGTTTAACTAGATTCTCTCCAATTGTAGATGTCATAGAATTAGTTGGTAGAACAATATAATTTTGATTCAATTGAAATGAGCACACATGTTCGATTCCTGACATTTTTACTATCATTATGGCATAAATTAAAAACTTTTTCTCTTTATAAAGTCTAAAATAATTGTCTTGCTGTTATTTGCTTATCTTGCACGTTGGAAATCATTTTCTGTAGTCCCGACTTGCGGCTGCAACAGTGAAAGCTAAAGGTAAACAATGTCGAACCTTGTCAGTATCTAGATAAGTGTGTGTTGGCAATACCACGTTCTGTAAGCTTAGATGTGCGCGTGGTGTAATGAATAATGATTAGGTATTGTTAATTAGAGAGCTGATTTTTGGTTTCGTTATATTCACTTACAAACAATTACTATTGGAAAGGTAGAGCCTCACCTCTTCTCCTCAGCTATGGGTTAATTAGTAATAATTATATCACTGAAACATTATTATCTTCACAAATAAAAATAATTTTAAACTCTAAAATATTTTCTGACTTTAAAAAATGTTGAAATCTCGAAAGGTGTTGATAAGCAATAGAAAATTATACGATCAATCAACCTACTGATTAAGCAGAAAAAATTTAAGGAGGAAATTAATAACACATGTAAACAATTACTATTACCAAAATATATTATTAGAATCTAAAATTATATTCCGGCTTTAAATAACTTGCAAAACTTTGATAAACTGAAGAAAACGAATCTATCAATCAATTTACTGATTAAGAAGAAAAAAGTTAAAATAATAAGTAAGACTTGTAAATCAGAATAATCATCAAAATATATATATACAGTCTAAAAATATTTCCTGGCTTGAAAACAAAAGGGCTTATAAGCAGTAGAAAACAAATGAAACAAATTTTTGTAATTCCACTCTCTAAGAACTAAAATATTAGATATTCTCATTAATTTCAAAATCATTAACCATCTGATTTTGCAAGGTCATCATTCAGATAATTAATATAACATCACGTTCTCACATTTTACAGTTGAAATGTAACCGTAAATTATATGCTAATAGTTTCTTCTCCCTCTTATGACACTTTACCGGTTGCATGCTGTCTGGTCAACACTGGTCTTCAAAAAGTAACATACAACGCCAATCGTTATATAAGGTTGATCCGAAAGTATCGGGAATGTTGCAATTTGAAACGAGGCTAATGGACTTAGAGTTAAACCGTTTAGCACAGATTGACCTTGAACTCAGTCGCTCGGGCAAACTAATTTATAATGTTCTCACTCACATCAGTACTTGAAAGAAAGGTGTGTAGAGCATGGTCGTCTCAGAACACTTCAAAACTTTTTGAAACCGACCAGAACCGGTTATGACCACGATATCAAGGCTTTGTCATTCCAGTGGAAGACCTGAAACTCATCGAGAGCGAAGATGAGTCGAAGATATATGATGAAACTATTGGCAGCTTTCTTCGACGTCATAAGTATGCGACAATTTGTCAGAAATTAAACAAAGAACACTACCATCACAGGTTTAGCTATTAACGGGCTGCTAATTGTTGGAAAAGGACATAATGCTGTGTGGCATCTCTATATAGAAAACTCACCTGCCAATTCTGCGTAAATCTCGGCAAAGCACAATCTTCGCCCAGGTTCGACAATCGTCATTTATTCTAGACCACGTCTCTTTGGACTTTCCCCTGCTTCCAAAATTCAAATTAGTCCCGCTACATATGTGTATAAAATCTTATCTAAACATGACTAATTATAATGATTTATTTCATGAGTGGACAGGAAGTGTGACTCTGAGATGTAAAGGCGCATTAGTAAAGCGAAGGACGCATTTCAAAAGCTAAACAGAATATTGAGAAACAAGATTTCGCTGGAAACAAAATTGAAAATTTATGGTATGTCCATCCTTCTATATAGCAACAAATGCTGGACAATCTTATCAACGATGAGAAGAATATCGAAGCAATAGAAATGTGGTTCTAGAGAAGAACAACAAGGATAACATTGACAGAACATGTAAGTAACGACGAGATTTCAGAGAGGATGCAAACGAAAAGAAAACTTATACCTAGCATCAGAAAGAGACAGCTGAGGTTTCTGAGACACATAATGAGGAAGAAAGGCTTAGATAATCTAATACTCACGGAATGGATTGGATGAAAGAGAGACAGAGAAAAGCAGCACGAGATATACTTGATAGGTTTGGGCAGGTGGATGTTGGGTCGGGGATTAGGAGAGATACCAAGAGGAAAATGTTAAGAGAGACAAGGGACAAGGGCAAGTGGAGGTCCATGATCGCCTACGTCCTGAAGGTACACGGCATATAGAAGAAGAAGAAGAATGTTTTGGTCAGTATAACCTCGTGAACAATGTAAGAAAACAAGTTCATATTATTTTTTGGCAAATATCTCTCGTCAGAAGGTCTATTTTATATAATTTTAACCTCGCTTATGAGCTAATCTACTGTGATATATGAGGAAATAGCAATACCCCGCAATGGCGTTCAATGTTTTTCCATTAGGCCTGACATGCCTTTTCTTTATTGTTTCGCACAGAGCGATGTTATAAACCATTAGAAGAGTGATATAAATGAAAAAACAATTTTCTCCAAAACCAGCTCTTAATCAAACTTTCAAGCGGTAAATTCTTGAAAAATATATAAACTGAGAAAAAAAGCCGTATAACCGTATAAACGTATCACCTTATTAAATATCTTTAAAAAAAAGTTCTAACCATTATATTCAATAGAACGTTTCAAAAAAACTGTTCGTACCCCAAAATTCTACTTCTTCTACATGTGCCGTGTCTCTTTAGGACATAGGCGATCATGGACTTCCACTTGTCTCTGTTTCTTGTTGCTCTCAAAAGTTTTCCTCTTGGTATCTCTCCCAAACACTGCTCAGAAACCAATTTGCTCAGACTTATCAAGTATGTTTTGCGCTGCTTTTCCTTGTCTATCTTTCTCTCTAGCCGTCCTGTGAGTGTTAAATTCTTCAAAACCTCCTTTCTCATTACATGTTCTAGAAACCTCATCTGTTTCTTCTTTATGTTAAGTATGAGTTTTCTCCTCGTTTTTATCCTTTCCAGCACACTGTCGTTAGTCACGTGCTCAATACATGGTATCCTCAGCATCCTTCTGTAAAATCACCTTTCTGCTGTCTCAAGTCTCTCCTTCATCCTTGAAGAAGACGCCCAACATTCTCTGCAATACAGAAGAACAGGCGTCACATAGCAATCACTCTCTTCTTTGTTCAAATGAGAGTGTCCAGTCTTTTCGTAGTATGTTTTGAAATGGCGGCCATGTCAGAGCGTCTTTGGATCTCAACATCGTATTTCCATCCTCCGTCAGCATGCTTCCCAGGTATTTAAATTTCTTTTTGTTTTATTTAGTTTTTCCGACCTGTATTTGGCATTTTGGGGACTTCTTTTTGCTAATGACCATATATTCAGTTTTCTTAAAGTTTATGCTTAGTCCTTTCTTCTCGGTTTCTTTTGCTACCTTCTGTAGAAGGTGCCGCATTCTTCTTTCCGTGTCTGCTATCAACAATGTGTCATCTACAAATATTACATTGTTCAGATTGTGGCCGCCAATGACTAATCCTGGCAAGGTGTTTTTATATTTATTTGAGAATTATGAGAATACACATCCTTGTCTTACGCCCTTTTCTATTTTTGTATATCTGCTGAATCCACTTCTTATCCGTACACAAGCGGTTTGCTGCCAATATATATTCTTGACTATCCTAACGTCTTTTTCGAAAATGTCGAGCATCTCTATCAATTCTTGTAGTGTACTTTGTCAAACGCCATTGCGTAGTCAATAAAGTACAGAAAAAATACCTTCTGCATTTCTATTGCTTTCTCAGATTGAATTTTGAGCATAAATATCGCATTCCTTGTTTTGGTGTCTTTAATAAAATCACATTCTTATATATACTATCTTTTGGAAAACTCTGTTTCGCGCTCTGTTCATCAGAATCCGGATGATGAGTTTTGTTATGTGGCTTGTTAAAACGAATAATATCTTACTATATTCTTTCACAGTTTTGCTGAACGCATACACGTCATCTCTTGGTGATGTTCGTCTCTTCTGGCCGCATTTCCTTTACGTTTTGGACTGATGGATCCAATATGTTTCTTTGCCTTGATGACAAGACTGATTGTTAAAAGACAGACAACAGCAATATCCGTGATCTGTCTGTAAGGCTTGACAGTGTATTCAAGCAGCATTACATCTTTCGTTTGCTAACAGGTATTGAACTCGCAAATTATTTGGTTAAGTCAATGGATCCAATCAACTCTTATATCTTGGCCTTAAGTATTATTATTATGTCATTTTTCATCATATTTCGATTTCTGCTTTGGTCTCACTACCAACCAAGTCTGCGGGGAGACCTAAGGCAGGTAGTGGCGTGTTGTTATGACTCCATTTCATGTTTTTCTATCTTCCCTATCATCCCCAGCATTACATAGATAAAGTTTTCCTTAGTGTGTGGGCTGTACTTAATAAGACAATTTTTTGTATATCTCTTAAGCTGGGGTTTCCAGGGATTCTTTCAATGTGTTGTTTTGTTCCATTTTTTATCATTCCAAGTGCACCTACTATCACTGGCACAACTCTTGTTTTCAATTTCCACATTTTTTCTATTTCAATTTCCAGGTCTTTATATTTTGACAGTTTTTCAAATTCCTTGGTTGCTATGTTACAATCCGCTGGACAAGCCATATCAATTAATAGAAAAGTTTTCTCCTTCTGGTTTTTAACAATAATGTCTGGCCTGTTTGCTTCAATTTTTCTGTCTGTGTAGATGGTGTAATCCCATAGAATGGTTACATCTATTTCTGTAACCGGTGCTGGATGATGTTCATACCAGTGTTTGTTTACAGCTTTTCCATAATGTTTGCACATTGCCCAATGTAAATATTGCCCAACTCTATCGTGGCGATTTTTATATTCGTTTGGGGCAAGCACAGAACAGCCTGAGATTAGGTGGTCTATTGTTTCTTGGTGTTTATCACAAAACCTGCATTTTGGATCCATATTATTATGCATAATATTTGCCTGAAAGTTTCTCGTGAAAAGACTTTGGTCTTGTGCTGCAAGTATAAATCCTTCAGTTTCAGACTTTAATCCAGATTTATTATTATTATTATTATTATTATTATTATTATTATTATTATTATTATTATTCCTTCCTCCCTCCTTCTTTCCTTCGTCCTTTCCTTCCATTTACTCAAGCTGTCTAGGCAGGTTATTCTTTTGTTTTCCCCAGTTCCCCTTTCCTCGTTATTTAACCGAGAAACTTCACTTGTCTCTTCCTTATGTTTACAAGCCTAATTTTTATTTCCATTTCTCTAAAACTTCAACATTGACACATGGCAATCTCAGTATCTTTGTGTAAAAGTACATTTCCGTTGTTTCAAGTCTCTTCTTCATTTCTGAGAAAATTGTTCCGCATTCACTACCATATAGGAAGATAGATATTACATAGCAGTTAAGCACTCTTTTCTTTGCTTCTAACAAAATTTTCCTGTTTTATAATACTTGGCTTCACTTTTGAAAGGCAAATTTCACTTCCATAATGTGCCTTTAGATTTTAGTGTAGCACTTTCCATCTTTTGGTAGAACACTTCCTAGATATTTAAATCGCTGTATGTATTAATTTGCAGGCTTTAAATTCATTGTACGAAACGTATACAATTATTATTAGAAATAACGAATCTATGATAGCACGTATACGACTCAACAATATCATTTGTAGCATCAGCCGGTCAGTAAATAATAATGATAAATAATACACGCTTGAGACATGACTAACTGGACAGAAGATTTTGCTGCAGTAGATTACCATTACTTTCTGCGTAAACTGGTTGCTAACCAACGCTTTAGCACTATTTATCCTGATATTTAACCCATAGCTGGAGGAGGAAAAAGAATATTTCCCAACATTATTTAAATGTAAGTGAAGGCAAAGAATTCAATTGAAATTCAAACTCATACTAAACCGATATCCACTGCACCACAATGCACATTCTAACTTTGACATACTGTGGTTGAAAACATTGAAAATAGATGGTTGCTATAGAGAGTTTACGAAAACTGCCATATTTGATTGGGAATGTATGTTTGTCACTTGAAGTGTAAATATTCTTTAACGTAAGAAAGTTTCTCTTACTTGAAGCATTTTCGTTTAAAGATTTTTTTTCTTTTCGAATGCATTTATTCTTTATATTTATTCTTTATATATTGGATTGAAATATGCAATTTTGTCCGCTGGAGTCAAAACACTGTAAAAAAGTCAGTTAGAGACTAACAATAGAGATTTACGTACCATTGCAGCGTTTTGTTTAACTTTTTGATTGCGTATCAATAAAACAATAAAAGATATTGCATCAGTACTTTTCTTTACAGTTATTTTTCCATTCAATATTTCCAGAAAACTATTATTGAACCTTGAAGTAGATAAATTCAGATGTAAGTCAACAGGGTTATTGTTATCCTTATGTATGAATAGGACACATGGTAATCACACATATTTCAATATATTGTCTCTCTTGTTCTATCAACACACACACGTATACACACAGACACACACACATATATATATATACATACTTTAATTTTTATAGACATATATGTGTTTTTAAAACTATTCTGCGCGTAGTATTTGAAGAGATTTTAGTAATCTTCCATCTCATATGGTATCTTAATATATAAATATTATGTATATATATATATATATGACTTGTGTATATGTTCGTGAAATTATAAATATAAATGCATATGCTTACGCGTATATATATATATATATATATATATATATATATATATATATATATATATATAAGTTTACTG